>OAMR01000211.1:1438981-1451647 GCA_900205405.1 Echinochloa crus-galli
AGAATCAAGTACCATTGATAAACGATAATATACTAGTACTGAAAATAATGCGGGTGTCTACATTCTATATTAATAATACCTCCGACATCCTACTAAAAAATGCTATAAACAATTTTTATGCACGTTCCCTACTATGCACCATCTTCTCTATCTTCCCTACGTTCTCTCTCATAATGAACCATTCCATGTTTTGCTCGTGATCTTCTCTATGGATCTATGTTCAACAACATGCTGCAACCAGTGGCAAAGCGATCAGACGAGGCTGTTGGACATGCACATCCTTGAGATGTGGCCGGTGGCAAGATGGATGGCGCGGCTAGCTGTGGGGTCGGTTTCAATAAGGCAGTGCTGATGATGTCAGGCAGTTTTGTTGTACTCTGCGAGACGAACATTTTAAGTCTAATTAATCAATTTTTGGATAATTTTTTACACATACAAACGAAATGCTACAGTGACGCAATGATTACGAAGTGACATCCTACCCTCAAATTTGGCCCCCAAATTTGGGATCTGAGGTTGAATTTGGGAGTAAGATGTCACTTCGTAATCATTGCGCTACTGTAGCATTTTCGTTTGTATGTGTGAAAAATTGTCAAAAATTTATTAATTAGGCTTAAAATGTTCGTCTCGTAGAGTACAACAAAACTGTGCAATTAGTTTTTGATTTTATCTACATATAGTACTTCATGCATGTGCAGACATTTTGATGTGATGAGAATTTTTTTTCATAGTGAACTTTGGGATAGAATTTGTGATCTTTAAAGCCCAATCTCATGTGAAAAATTGTCCAAAAATTGATTAATTAGGCTCAAAATGTTCGTCTCGTAGAGTACAACAAAACTGTGCAATTAGTTTTTGATTTCATCAACATTTAGTACTACATACATGTTATGACATTTTGATGTGATGGGGAATCTTCTTTTTACGTACTGAATTTGAGAGTTGTCTTTTTTAACTAAACAAGCCTTGAATCCAACAACCTTGTCTTCTCCCCGCACGTCGCGCACGCACGCCGCCCTGCTCCTCTGGCTCTGACTAGCTAGCCACTAGCCGCACCACCACCACCTCCAGGACATTCCGCTACCGGCGGCGGCAATGACGCTGGGCTCGTCGGCGAAGCGCCTGGCGCGGCGGGCCCCGGCCAAGGGGCCGCTCGAGAGGGCCGGCCTGGCGGGGCTCGCGGCGGCGGCCGCCCTACTTTGTTGGTGGAATCAACCTTGCAGTGCTTGCTCCATTATTAGCAGTTACTGGATTTGGGGGGTTTAGGTCCTCATCGATTACATACACTGTATCCAGAGCTTGCGATTAACTTGGTGAGTTTGTCGACGGGAAGAAACTTGGGCATCTGGGGTTTCAATTCTCGTGGTGCATTGTTCGTTGAATCAGTCTAAATCTGACGATGCTAGTTCAACCTTTCAACTTCTAAGAAACCTATTCTCGTGGTGCATTGTTCGTTGAATCAGTCTAAATCTGACAGTGCTAGTTCAAACTTTCAACTTCTAAGAAAGATCCTAGAGAACTACACACTATACATTTTATTTTCTTGAGTGAGATGGGGATCAGTCGATGTCAATGACCGACCTTGGGTATTGGAAACTCGATGCACCATTTGCCTGCAACTTGGTCAACAAATATGGTTAGTCCTGGGAAGATATAGTAACTCTAATTAATTAATTAAGTGATATTGTTTTTTTTGAAATAATAAGTGGTACTGTTTAATTATCCAGCCTGTCGCGATGTTGCCATCTTGCAACCTGTGATGTGGAAGGTGATCTCTTCGTATTAATGTCTTGACCCGTCGTTGTTCTGTACCTGTGTTAACCTTTTCAATGTGATATTATCTTTCTTTTTTTTTGACATGGAGATATTATCTTTCTTGGCACAAAAGGTTTGTTGCTTATGTCCCTTAGCTCTGAAATGAACCCAACATCTAATTCAGACCTTTACAACTGAATTCACAAGCTAACAATAGGAATTACTGATGTTTGCAACTTTGCATAGTGGTACCCACAATGTTAGCGATGTTGACCCATCTGTCTCCAGGAATAGCTAACACACAACGAACTATACCTGTGTTTAGCATCTGATACCATTAATCGGGCATGCACATGACTGAAAGTCTGAAAGATTATCCACTGACTATGATAGAGAAAATTTAAAGTGGATTTACAATAATCGTAGTTGGCAAATTACAACATTTTCGGAAGTCTAAGAATAGCTGCTGATCATCATCTTTCTAGCATGCAAGTTCATGGTTTTGTGGCCTTCTAAATCATGTCTATCTGGTGCTTGTGGTTTTAGTGCTAAGTGGAAGATCCACAGTTCCACACTACCACTCGAGCATAATCGATATCCCTTTTTCTGAATTTTTCATATTAATTATTTGTTTGTTAGATTTGATGCCAAAAGCATGCTGGAGAAGCTACGGAACAGAAGAATAGTATTTGTTGGTGATTCAATTGGAAGGAACCAATGGGAGTCTCTACTTTGTATGCTCTCTACTGCTGTTCATAACAAGAGCTCAATCTATGAAGTTAATGGGAGTCCCATGACAAAGCACATGGGTTTCTTGATTTTCAAGTTTAGAGACTACAACTGTACTGTTGAATACTACAGATCCCCTTTCATAGTCCTTCAAGGTCATGCGCCAGCTGGAGCCCCTGAGATTGTTAAGTACACAATTCGAGTGGATGCCATGGATTGGATGTCTGACCGGGGTAGGTGGAGGGATGCTGATGTATTGATCTTCAACACTGGGCACTGGTGGAACAATGAGAAAACAATCAGAGGGTAAGCATAACTTCTTGGATTATGGACCTAATAGTATGCTGCCCTTCACTTGGTAGCAATTCTTTTAAGATGCGAATGATCTTTATTAAGATCACAGTGATATTACCTTCAGCTAGTTGGCTAGTTCTTATATCAATAATTTTTTTAGAGATAACTGTCTGATCCATACATTCAAGAGTTTTTTTTTCATTATTTTTTTGTTTAGTTGAAATACGACCATCAAGTTCAAGAATTCACATTTCAATTCCGGACTTGTATTTCAACTACTACCAGTGATGTGACAACACTTTTATTTTGTGAATATTAGTATCTAGTTATCCACACCCATGAGGCCGTGACATATATTCATTTATGTATTTGCCATTAGCTGTTGGAGATGTGATCCTGAAACTGTAAGGACACTGTTGGGTTGGGGTTGTTGATTTACTGATTGGTAACACGCTATATGATGACTGATAAATCATACTTTGTAATCTTTATTTTTTGAGAAGAAAACATCACATTTTTTGATCACCATAGTCGAATCTTGAAGCTGACTTTATGTTATGTGTTAAATCAGGGGTGCCTACTTCCAAGAAGGTGATGAGGTGAAAATGGATATGACTGTTACAGATGCTTACCGAAGATCAATACAGACATTGTCTGATTGGCTTCAAAGAGAAGTTAACACGAGCAAGACCCATGTCATCTACCGTACATATTCTCCTGTGCATTTCAGGTCTGTGTAATTGCTCACTTAGCAGTGAGCACTTACCTCGTCTGTTAACTTTTTCAAGAATTATTTGATGCCTCTTCTGTTTCCTTTCTCAAGAATTATTTGACAGTGTTTGAAATTCTTTTATGATATGTTCCAAAGTAAATCATATGATATGACTATGAAAAGTACTTGAGGCCCTTGAACACCACTCATATTTTCATATTCATTATTTTGAAACACATTATTAAGATGTGTTTTCCAGTGAATATGTTAATCTGTCTCTTTAAACCAGAATCATCTATATGTTCTGCAGAGGTGGTGACTGGAACACTGGAGGGAGCTGTCACTTGGAAACTCTCCCAGAATTGACGCTACCCAAATCGCTGGAAGAATGGGCTGACCTGCTTAAACCTGTGAATGATGTTCTAGGGAACAATCTGAGACCCAAGCTTTCTGGATTAGATGTGCTGAATGTGACGCAGATGACAGCTCAGCGGAAAGACGGTCACCTCTCGGTATATCTAGACCCTTCAGGACCTGTCCCTCGATACAAACAGGATTGCAGCCACTGGTGTCTGCCTGGTGTGCCGGATACCTGGAATGAGCTTCTCTACGCCCTCGTCATGAAGAGGCATATGAAGATGGATCAGAATGTCTCCCTTGCTGGCACTACAAAACTGAGCACTGGCTGATAATGACGATCTACTAAATGCTCTGTAGCTGAAGTCTGAAACTCTGAATAGAGAGGTGGTAAGGTAAATCCAGCAACTGGTCATGGCAAAGCAAGCTTTAAGGTCATTAGGTCATCCTCCGTGATGACACTGTTGATTGATTACATACCAATTAGCTAGGATGCCAGAATGAGTAAGCACATTTTTGGATCTCGGGTGTTAGTTTGCAGGAAGCTGCAGCACCCCGCCGTGTTTGTACATGTTTAGGTCGGTGAATAGCTGAGCAGAGGTAAAAGGCTGTTCAACTCTGAAGGGAAACCGTGCGTTTCCTGCAGAGGTCATTAGTTAGCGGTGGTGATCATGTCTAGTTAGTGGTGGATACAGTAAATGATGTAAATAGCAGCGGCAGCAAAATTGGCAATGGTTTTAAACTGAAGCTCACTGCAGTCATTAGCTGCATCACTGCATGTGATTTAAGAATTCGTAAGGTGTAATGTGTAATGTTTTATTAACCGCTTGACCTGCATGATTCTTTATATTTCGTTCCTGATAATGATTTGTATACGTGCACGGTTGCGTGAGCAGTCGATGCATGAAGCGCGGGATAATGTGATGGACGGGCCGCTGTATGTTTTTTTAATTAGACAGTACAATACAGACGCACGTACATTCATCCCTATAAATACGTACACAAACTCTGTGTCAGCACCTCCGAATGATCGAGGCACCGGCAGATCTGGATTCCCGAAGTCTCGTCGACGGAGGTCTAGGGGACAGACGCCAAGTCGAGGACACCATCAAAGCCCTCTGGGCTCTCGCTTGGGCCCAAGAAAGTTTAAGGCCCTCCCTTCTCGGTCGTCTTCATCCTCAAGCCCTCAACGCCTTCACTGCTGTTTACTACTACCACTCTCAGAAGTTCGCAGCTCACCCAACCGGATCCATGGATGGATTGATCCACTTCGATTTCAATTGAATGCTCTGCACTGCAGCACGCCATTAAATCTTCACCACCCAACCCGCCGCAGCCTAGAAGTTTCCGCCGGCCAGGCCACCCCGTCTCCCGGCCGCACACCCGCAGCGATGGCGGTCGTCGAAGAAGACGCGCCGGCCCCCGCAGCCGCCGCCGCTGGTGAGCCCCCTCCTCGCTCTCCGGCATCATCCCTCCTACTATCGCTCGTCGCCGCGCGTGGCTAGTGGCTACTGTGAAGCTCCCTGTACTCTCGCCGGTATTGGTGGCTTCAGTCAGTTGGGGCTCTTTGCATATCTGTGTCTGCGCTTTCTGTTGGGATTTGGAAGGTTGTAACGAGTTGGGTGTTGAGTTACAATCCGGCAGTTTCGAATTCCGCAGTTCGCTGCACTGCACTTCCCCTGAATTGTAATGTGGCTAGACATAACGGAAATTTGGAGTCTGCATCAAGATGTGCATCAAGATGGAGATTATTAATTTCTGAATACTCATGTCTGTTTGCCCCCTTGGCTCTTGATTCCTGTTTCTCAGGCTCCAGTGACAGCAAGATAACAGTGGAAGAGGCTTCATTTGTGCATACTGAGCCTCCCCAGGACGGCGCTGCCCCACCCGTGGTTTCCTCTGATATGGAGGTCCTCCATGATAAAGTTAAGAAGCAGGTCATCAGAGAAGGCCACGGCGAGAGACCCCTAAAGTTCGCGACATGCTTTGGTGAGTGATGGCACTAATGGTTCGTCCAGTGCTTAGGATGCTGATTTTTACTTTCTAGATAAGACTAACATGTTGCGTGTGCCTTATTTTTCTATTCTGTAATTATATTCCCTGTGTGTTTGCTTGCACTGTTTTACCCCTCATAATGGTTGGGGGAAATAGATCATGTTCATCAGCTCTGTTCTCTTGCCCATGCTTATGATCCTGAGATGCTAATGGCTTTGCTTGCTTTCGATGTTTTATAACTGGTATGCTTTCTAACCACAAACACACTACCTTGCCATGTAAACTAGTGGAGGGCTGGAGGCTTAAGAGTTCTTGATATTTCATGCCAGTCATACCTTGCTGTTACTCTTTTGCAATCATTGCGTACTAATATCTTTGTCAGCACCTATTCAGTTTGTTGCTCTAATGCTAATGTTAATGTTAATTTTCAAACATCAGGTTTCATATTTTTCTATTTAACAAAAAGTGACCCACATCTCCTTTACAGTTCATTGAGTACCAAAACCTATTATGTTGTTTTTTGGTCTATGATTATGTCAATTTTGAAGAGTTCAGATTTGATCCTCTTTTGTTGAAAATTGCCTAATTCTGTCATCATGTGTTAATTTAATTCTCCTTTTGCTATTGGGAGGAAGTGCGCACATGTATTTTGATTTAGCAACATGAAAAATGCTTCAAAGGAAAACATCAATGAATTATTTTTTTTCTCAACCTTGTGTTGCAGTGCACTATAGAGCATGGGTTCAAGGATCGTCTCATAAATTTGAGGATACATGGCAGGAACAGCATCCAATTGAACTGGTACTTGGAAAAGGTAGCACAAAAGTCACTTCACTTATTTCCTCAGTTTTGCTCAGTTGCATGCATTTCATCGATCAACTATTATGGTGTTATGGTTTTCTATCGTTCATGATGGCTCTTAATGCGGACTGAATAGCCAATTATCTGGGCAGTAACTTGCCCTGCCTGCATTACTCAGTTCTTATTTGTACCTTTTTATGTTGCATTGCTCAGCAAGCCTGCTACTAACCTGACAATTATATGGGCACCCTCCATAGTACATCAGAGTTTATCAATGCTGATCGCCTATGGTATGACTTTCTAAAGCTTTTTACTCCATCAACAGAGAAAAAGGAAATGTCTGGTTTAGGTATTGGTGTTGGCAACATGAGGAGCGGGGAGCGTGCATTGTTACATGTTGGTTGGGAGTTAGCCTATGGCAAAGAAGGAAGCTTTTCATTCCCAAATGTCCTTCCAATGGCAGACCTTGTTTATGAAATTGAACTTATCGGATTTGATGATGTCAAAGAGGTAGAAAAGCAAATTTCAACCACTTCCACCCCACATGATGCTTCAATCATTTATCATTATTGTTTTAAAGAGTAGGCTGAGACTATTCATATCGATTAGCATTGCTTGCTTTTCTCAAATTGGGAATATTCAAATCATGATAAACTGTAAAATCAGGGGAAAGCCCGAAGTGACATGACAGTTGAGGAGAGAATTGCAGCGGCAGACAGGAGAAAGGTTGAGGGCAATGGATATTTCAAAGAAAAGAAACTTGAGGAGGCCATGCAGCAATATGAAATGGTTAGTGGCATGCACTTTGGCCATGCTTATAGTTATTGCAGTATTCTGACTTCGGTCCTCCACTTGTTTCCTTTTACAGGCAGTTGCTTACATGGGAGACGATTTCATGTTTCAATTGTTTGGGAAGTACAGAGACATGGCCTTGGCTGTGAAAAATCCATGCCATCTCAACATGGCCGCGTGCCTTATCAAACTAAATAGATTTGATGAAGCTATTGTGCAGTGTAGCATTGTATGTTATTCTGCTATGCTCATGAGTACTCTCAGTCAGTGATGCTTGATTTATATTCATCAGTACATTTTTTGCAGTTTGCATAGACCTCCACATAAACAATACAGAATTTTATGCGTTTTAAAATGATGTTACAGACCTGTAGAAACTAAACTCATGTGACCTAAATAAATTCAGATATCAATCAACTTGTAACTTGCAAGGTTCTGCATTACAGTATGAGAAGGCTAATTTTGCATCTTTCTCAGCCTCGTTTTCTTAAAAGAAGGGTGCCGATCTCATGATGATTGATCTATTGAACAATCCCATATTCCTTTTTTCGTAATCTTACTCTCCAGGTCTTGTCAGAGGAGGAAAGTAATGTGAAAGCACTGTTCAGGCGAGGAAAAGCTAAATCTGAACTTGGACAAACAGAATCAGCCAGGGAGGATTTCCTGAAAGCGAAGAAGTACTCCCCAGAAGACAAGGAGATCCTTCGCGAGCTTCGGTTGCTCGCGGAACAAGACAAGGCTCTGTACCAAAAGCAGAAGGAGCTATACAAAGGTCTCTTTGGGCCAAGGCCTGAAGTGAAACCAAAGAAGGCAAACTATCTCACTATTTTCTGGCAGTGGCTAGTGTCCTTGATTCTTTATCTGGTTAGGATGTTCAAACGTAAGAATGAGTAGGGTAGTTTACCGAGAAATTGTTTACAATCTGTGCTAGAGATTCCGTGGCCATGATGACCAACCTTGTAACATAAGACAGGAATTTCTGTTGAATCATTTGATCATGTATTTTAGCAGTTAAGATCAAATATAGTTTATAAACTCATTACAATGTTGTGTATTGGACAACCTTAGAGCCAAAGTTCATACATTCTTTCAGCTTATATTTGAAAAGGCCTTCTATGCCAGTGAATAATACAGTTTTCACATTTTAGATTATGCTAGTTATAATAATGTTACTGCAATAGTATGACTTGCGCTTCAGATTTCATTCTCCTGTTGATTCTTTTTATCGTTGAAACTGCAGTTGCTTGCAGAGGAGCACATATTCTCAGTTCGTTGCTATGGCATTACAACCATTCTATACACGGTCAAAAGACTTGCCTGATCCTGAACAACTGCCACAGTCAAACTTAAACTGTTTGAGTTCAGATAACCAGGAGGATTATATTTTTATTTCTCGAATATACAGGAGAACTGCATATCATTGCATTAAGATAGAAGAGGCTGAAAGATGGGTGTGGGAACAGTATTCAGATAGTTCTTGAAAATGAATAATGTATAAACAGACATACTGGGAAGTGGGAACTTCCATTGCTCTTTGTATGGACATGGAACTGCACATATTCAATATCTTCAAACTACAGGAAGGCCTGACCTATGGAGGGTGGTCGATAAAAGAAGTCCATACAAAAAAAGAAATAGCGCTGTACATGGAGAGTACAGCTGCATTTTCCGAGGTAATTCACCATGGACTCCCCACTGGCAACTGGCGCAGGCATAGCTAAAGAAAACAAAAACCTACCAAACAAACAAGTAAACTCATGAGAATTAGATCAAATAAGCATCAGAAACATTAATATATGAAACACGAAAAAGTGAACAAAAAAATCATGGTTTGAATATGGAGTTACTAAGGAGTGTGCCAACCTTGAAAGGGTCACAATTGTTGCAAGTTCCCAAGCCTTTCAAGTGCCATCTAATATTCAACTACATCCAAGTATGGCACAATCCCAAGCACAATTTTCAACTTAAGTCACAACAGAGAGTGCTGACAGGTAACGCACAGATGATGCACCTTTAGGGATGCAAGTATTTATGTTTTTGGGTCATTTGGTCGACCCAAAACTTAGAAAAATGAACTAGAATGGCATGCCATGTAAATAATTTAGAAGATAAAATGAACTAGAGTGGCTGACCCAAAAAACCCATTGGGTACCCACTTGCATCCCTATGCACCTTCCTAAAAGTAAAACCAGGTCAACACGCAAGGCTGACCAGAACAATCTGGACAGTAGTGGCTTTGTGAACTGATTATGCAATATGCAACATCAGGAAATGTCAAATCAATACCTACAAAAACACCTAAAGAATAAGCAATGTAGAAGATAATCTTGTCGACATCGTTAAATCTAACACTTCATACAAAACAAACAATTATTCCTGTAGAGCCTGTTCGCAGTCTCTTAATCCATAAAATGATTGTATTTCATTTACCAGATCCATGGACCTGCAAACAGTAAACACTTGTGGTTGATTTTAACTCGGTGATAACTTGATGCTGAAGAGCACTATTAGGATAACATTTTTCTAAATAGAGGAGATCATAGAACATGGCAAGTAACTTAGAGCACAAGACAAAAATAATCACGGCATTAGACAGAAATAATCACTCCAACAAATTTACGTATAACATAAAGATACCCCAACACAGTTGAGAATTCAGTTCAACTGAAATTCTGCTCATTTATTGACGTCCACAAGAAAATGGTACTTTTCAGGCAGGGACTTCACATGGTGCTTATGTTCCTCCCTTGAGAAAACTGATATGAGCAAGGAACTAGTGGACGCCTCAAGTGAGAAGTTCATCGCAACAATTTTGGAGAGGTAAGCCCCAGCCCTCATTATCTCACCTCTATCCAACAACCTCCTAACTATAGCATTTAGCATATGTGAGTTTGGAGCACATCCACTCTTTTCCATTACTGAAAACAGATTGTCGGACTCTTCTAGCAACCCATCTTTTATGAGATTTTCTATCATTAAACGATAGGTCACAGCATCCGGAACTAAACCATGGGCAGAGATAGAAGTGAAAAAATCCATGGCATCTTCCTTTCTGCCACGTTTTAGCAAAGCACCAATCATAATATTGAAAGTAATAATGTCTACTTGAAGACCCTTAGAACACAAACTCTGAAACATTTTGACAGCATCATCAATGCAATTATTTTTGCAGAGCCCGTCAAGAATTATGTTGTATGTGTAAATGTCCAACTGTGTTCCACTTTTGATCATACTGAGATAGAGTTCTTTAGCTTCAGAAAATCTCCCAGACTGAAACAAACCATGCAGTATCATGTTGTAAGTGACAACTCCAGGTCTAACTTCATTGTTTAACATTTCTCCGAAAAGTCGAAAAGCATCATCTATCCTACCAGCTTTAAAGTACCCATGGAGCAAAGTATTATAGGCAATTTCACCAGGCTTCAAGCCAACCAAGATCATACCATCAAGTAACTTCATTGCTTCATCCATCCTACCAGCCAAGCAATGGCCATCTATTAATATACTATATGAGAAAACATCAGGCCTCACACCCACACATACCATCAAATCAATGAGACTTTGGGCTTCCACAACACGTCCTTCATTGCGAAGGTTACACATTATCGTGTTGAAGAACATGGTGTTGGGATGTATCCCATGATTCAGCATTTCAGAAAATATTTCCTCAACCTTCTCCCATTTGTCAACAGTGCACAGTCCATAGACTAGGGAGCTAAAAACAACAATGTCAGGAGTTACTCCTTCATTGACCATCTGATTAAACTTGAGCTCAGCATCATCCACTCTGCCTAACTTACACAATGCATCTATTAATATTCCATAAGTGACTACATCTGGACTCAATCCTTGCCGCATCATTTTGTTAAATATATGCACTGCCTCATCTATCTTTGCACTTTTTGCATATGCACAGACCACTGTGTTGAAGACATGATGATTAGGTGAAATACCATTTCCCACCATCAGATCTAGGAGATCATGCATATCGGCAAGAGCTCCTTTGGCAGCGTACCCATGAAGCAGAATTCCATAGGTAGTTACAGTAGGTTTTATGCCCTTTTTAATCATAGAATCAAAAATCTTTCTAGCTTCAGTGCATCTTCCATTTTTGCAAAGATAGTCCAGCAGCAAACCATAAGTAAAAACATTTGGCTCATGGCCATGGGTGGACATCTCTTTGAGCATTCGGAGCACCTCTTTCCACTGTCCTGAAGAGCAATATCCATGGATCAGACAATTATATGTAACACTGTCTGGCTTAACACCTTTAAGAATCATCTGCTGAAGGACACCCTCGGCCCTGTCAACTGCTTGAGCTTTGCACAGGCCATCAATGACAGTGGTGTATGTAACAACATTCGGCAAAATGCCCCGATCAGACATTTCATGAAATAGACTGTAAGCTTTCTCCACCTGACCCTCTGTAAAGAACCCACCTATGACAGTGCTATACGCCACGACATCTGGTGGGCAGCTGCCGCCTCCATCATCAGCCATCATGCGGAGCAGCTCAAGTGCCTCCTCAGCTCTCCTTTCATTGCAGAAACCTTTGAGGAGCGTGTTATAGCAAATAGCGTCCGGCGTGAAGCCAAACTCGGGCATTCGTCGGAGCAATATGTCCATGGCCTCGCGCACCCTCTTTGCATCACACAGACCTTTGAGCAGTTGATTGGTGATTATGACATCCACCCTCCAGCCCGTCTTAAGGATGAGGCCAACGGTGGCAAAACCAAGCTCTATGCGGCCCAAGCGGCAGAAGCAACCAATGAGGATGCTGTAGGTGCAACGGTTGGGAGCCACCTTGCTGGAGGAGGCACGGACCATCCGGTTGAAGAGGGACACGGTTTGCGCGGAGGATGAAGGGCCGTGGGCGCAAGAGACAGCATTAAGGAGGTGGTTGATGGCGCGGACCGAGGCGGGCCTACCATGCGCGAGCAATTCGTCGAACAGCTTGAGGGCGTCGTCGACGCCGAGGTTTCCCGAGCGGGCGCGGCCCACGGTATGGCGCTCCAGCTCCAAGCACCGGTCGCGGGCAGCGCTCACGACGCGGGACATTTCGGCAGGGCGCAGCTAGCCAGTGCGGGAGCGATTCGTCGAACAGCTCGAGTGCGTCCTCCGGGCCGAGGTTTCCTGATCGCGCGCGGGCAGCGGTGGCGCCACCGCGGCGTAGAGCGGGTGCGGGCAGGAGGTGGGAGTGGTAGACAGCGGCGGCGCGTGGGTGGGTGGGT
>OAMR01000211.1:1454935-1474805 GCA_900205405.1 Echinochloa crus-galli
CCGATGCCCGTGCAACACTGCTGACGTCACGAACGGAGACTGACGAGGTGGCGGGGGTAAGAAAGCACCCCGAGCTTTCCTATTCCAACTGCCTTCAATTGATTTTCTTTTCGTTTTTTTCTTTTCGCAAAAACGAGCTGGATTGTTATCAATTATATATTGTTTGCATAAGGTCTGTGTTACGTTTCCTTTTCTTTTATCTTTTTTTTTTAAAAAAGGAACAAAAGTGTGTGATAATCAAGCTCATATGTCATAAAAAGATGACAAACATGTACATGCAAGATTCTGGGTTACCAGAGACAGCTGATTTTGCACCCAGCTCTTAAAGAAATAACCATCTCATGCTTAAACACGTTTTTAATGGTTAATCAATGGAACCATTCCATGTTTTGAAAGGCCTTCTATGTACTCTTAGCTAGCTCATAAAATATTTTCTTATATTTTAATAGAAAAGAAAAAACTATCTCTTGATCAAAAGATAGTCTCATATACACACTTCGAGATTATGTGGATATGATGTGTGAGGTCATTTATATTATGAGCTGTGTGTAGGGTGGTAAATGAACCTTGATTTTGTACTGAAAATTTTAAGGATCGAACTTAATTAGGGTCCGAGCCAAAATACCACTAGTTTTTGAGTTAAATTTTACTAGGGCCAAGTTGGATTGTGAAGAAGCATACGGCCATAATCCATTACCACCCCTAGCTATATGCTAAGAGCTAGATCATTGGAAGAGTTGTCTCTGGCTTATATCATTGGAGAAGGCCTAATGCAAATATCCGTTGCTTCGCATGATTTTTTTGAGAAATTACTGATTTCATGACTGATGTATTGCTTAATCCTATTCTTCAGGTGCTGTCAGGTGTCAGAGGATGAAACTAATGCGAAAGATTTTTTTTTTCAGACGAGGAAAAGCTAATGGCTAGACAAGATAGGACTTCCTGAAAGCCAAAAAGTACTCTGCAGACGACAAAGGGGATCCTTGAGGAGCTTTGGTTGCTGGCTGAACAAGAGAAGGCTGTTTACCAAAAGCAGGGGCTATACAGATGCCTCTTCGGACACAGGCCTGAAGTAAAACCAAAGAATAAACTGTTGAAACAGAAAAATGAGTAGAATAGTTGTGGAAAATTATGTAGAGTTGATGCTCCTAACCAAGATATAGACGGAAATTACAAGATATAAACTGTGGCAAAGAATGCAAACTACCACTTTCTGTAAGACTGAAATTTCTGTACAGGTAGCAACCATATGATCTTTGTGCTAGAAATTAGACGCGGTTGGGATCCAATATAGTTGCAACTTTTTACAATGTTGTGATTATGTCAGCCTTGGAGCCTCAGTTCATACAGAATACTTTAGACCGAAGTTTTAAAAAATGTTTTTTTGCAGAGAATATTACAGTTTTCACATCTGTAATAGTATCAGTGGACCTGTAGATTTCATTCTCCTAACAGACGCTGTTAACATAGAGACAGCAGCTGCTTGAATATGATGCAATGAACTCACAGTTCGATGACATCCGGGTATGATTATATTTGAAGCCATCCACAAAACACTCATACCACTGTTATTTCATTTGCAATCACTTTAATAGCAGACAAAAACCATGCCCACACTCCAGATAACGTTGTCAAACATAACTGTTCCAGTTCAGATAACCAGGAAGCTTAGATATCAGAGTATATATAGGCATCGACCTGCAAGGAGTCGAGCACATGGGTATCAGGATTGAAGCATTATAGAAGATCTTCTAACTGCAGGAAGGTCTGCCGATTGAGGATGAAAATGCAGAAGTAAATACAAGAGAATAATGTCGATTGGTACCTGGCCAATCTCGACGGAGGCCCGATGCCCCAATTATGAATTCACAGAGAACATAAGATCAATACCTTCGGAAGCATCTAAGGATTAAGGAATAAGCAATATTGCTTAATCAGGGTTCAAAAAGGAATAAGCAATACCGGTTCAAAAAGGAATAAGAAATATAGGAGATAATCAGGGTTGAAGTTTTTAATCCAGTACCATCAATTTTATACCTGCAACACAGTAACTTCTTGATCCACGGAACATGGTATAGGGGTCCCACACTGCTAACAGTGAGGAAAAAACACAAAGCTTAATAATAGGAATCACCTTTAGGATCAAGACGTCAAGATTACTGACTTTATCCTCGGCAGTGAACTATTTGTTACAAATATGCAACCAAAAGAACTTCAGTGGTACCCATTACTTTGTAAGTTGATTCCCGCTGTAAAATAACAGAGACTGAAAACAAGACAATTCTATATGGTGAAAACAAGACGGATGCTATGAGAGGAAAACAATCCTCAGGATCATATTATAGTCATCCCATCAAAACAATATAGCAATGTAGGACAAGTGCTGTTAATATAGCTTGCGTAAGAAAAAACATAACATACCTTTCACACTGCTAACTTTGGGTGAAATACAGAAGCTTAAATATAGGAACCATGCTAACTATGAAGGGGTCCAGATGACAGATTTTATTGGTGGGAGTGCAGGATTTCTTCACAAATTGAATTATGCAACAAAACAGAGAGCACATTAGTTTGTAAACCGGCTCCTTCAGTAAAGCTATCTAGGACTGCACACAAGATAATTGTACACTAACTGATAGCATTTCTCTCGAGACTTTCAACAAACAAAATATACGAATAATCACTGCACCAAATGTACAAACACAGAGATGATCAGCACAGTTGAAAACTGAACTCATTTTAGGAACGTAACCGTCATTTCCTGGATTCATTAGGAAATCGATACTTTTCAGGCAGGGACTTCATATGATGCTGATATTCCTCCCTTGAGAAAAGTGATATTAGCAAGGAAGTAGTGGAAGCCTCAAGTAAAAAGTTCTTCTCATCAAGTTTGGAGAGGTAAACCCCAGCCCTGCTTATGTCACCTCTATCCAACAACCTCCTAACTATAGCATTTAGCATATGTGAGTTTGGAGCACATCCACTCTTTTCCATTACTGAAAACAGATTGTCGGACTCTTCTAGCAACCCTTCTTTTATGTGATTTTCTATCATTAAGCGATAGGTGTGAACACCCGGATTTAAACCATGGGCAGAGATAGCAGCAAATAAATCCATGGCATCTTCCTTTCTGCCACTTTTCAGGAAAGCACCAATCATAATGTTGAAAGTAATGATGTCAAGTGGAAAATCCTTAGAACATAGACTCTGAAACATTTTAAATGCGCCATCAACACGATTGTTTTTGCAAAGACCATTCAGAATTATGTTGTACGTGGAAATGCCCAACTGCATTCCACTTTTGATCATACTGAGATAGAGTTCTTTTGCTTCAGAGAATCTCCCAAACTGAAATAAACCGTGCAGTATGGTGTTATAAGTGACAGTTCCAGGCGTAACTTCATTGCTCAACATTTCTTTGAAAAGTCTAACTGCATCATCTATCCTGCCAGCTCTACAATAGCCATGAAGCACAGTATTATAGGAAAAAGCATCAGGTTTCAAGCCAACTGAGACCATAACATCCAGTAACTTCACTGCTTTATCCATCCTACCAGCTAAGCAGTGACCATCCATTAATGTAGTATATGAGATAACATCAGGCCTCACGCCAACATGTACCATTAAGTCAACGAGACTTTGGGCTTTCAAGACCTGTCCTTCTCTGCATAGGTTACGCATTATCGTGTTGAAGAACATGGTGCCGGGATGGATCCCTTGATTCAGCATTTCATAAAATATTTCCTCAACCTTCTCCCATTTGTCAACAGTGCACAGTCCATAAACTAGGGAGACAAAAACAACGATGTTAGGAGTTACTCCTTCATTGACCATCTGATTAAATTTGAGCACAGCATCGTCCACTCTTCCTAACTTGCACAATGCATCTATTAATATTCCATAAGTGACTACATCTGGACTCAATCCTTGCCGCATCATTTTGTTAAAGATATGCACTGCCTCATCTATCTTTGCACTTTTTGCATATGCATAGGCCACTGAGCTGAAGACATGATGATTAGGTGAAATACCATTTCCCACCATCAAATCTAGGAGATCATGCATATCGGCAAGAGCTCCTTTGGCAGCGTACCCATGAAGTAGAATTCCATAGGTAGTTACATCGGCTTTTATGGCCTTTTTAATCATAGAATGAAAAATCTCTCTAGCTTCAGTGCATCTTCCATTCTTGCAAAGATAGTTCAGCTGCAAATTGTAAGTAACAACATCTGGCTCATGACCATGTTCAGACATTTCTTTGACCAACCGAACCACCTCTTTCCACTGTCCTGAAGAGCAATATCCGTGGATCAGACAATTATATGTCCTAATGTCCGGCTTCACACCTTTATGAATCATGTGTTGAAGGACACCCTCGGCCCTGCCAACAGCTTTAGCTTTGCACAGGCTATCAATGACTGTGGTGTATGTCACAACATCAGGCAAGATCTCCCGATCGAACATTTCAAGATATATGTTGTAAGCTTTGTCCACCCGACCCTCTCTAAAGAAGCCATAGATGACGGTATTGTACGTCACGACATTGGGTAGGCAGCTACCACCTCCATCATCGGCCATCATGTGGAGCAGCTCAAGTGCCTCCTCAGCTCTCCCTTCATTGCAGAAGCCCTTGATAATAGTGTTGTATGATACTACATTAGGCTTGCAGCCAAAGTCGGGCATTCGTCGTAGCAGTAGGTCCATAGCCTCGCCCACCCTCTTCGCGTCACACAGACCTTTGAGCAGTTGATTGATGATTATGACATCCACCCTCCAGCCCGTCTTAAGGATGAGGCCAACGGTGGCAAAACCAAGCTCTATGCGGCCCAAGCGGCAGAAGCAACCGATGAGGATGCTGTAGGTGGCACGGTTGGGAGCCACCTTGCTGGAGGAGGCACGGGCCATCCGGTTGAAGAGGGAGACTGTGAGAGGGGAGGTTGAGTAACCCTGACCCCCGGCGCGAGAGACGGCTGTCAGGAGCTGGTTGAAGGCGGTAACCGAGGATGGCCTGGCGTGGACGAGCAATTCGTCGAACAGCTTGAGTGCCTCGTCGAGGCCGAGGCTTCCCGAGCGGAAGCGGCAGCCGATGGCGCGCTCCAGCTCCAGGCACCGGTCGCGGGCGGCTCTCACGCCGCGGGACATGTCTGTTGAAGCGTTGGAATCGCAATGGCGGCGGCGGCGGCGTATGCGTGGGTTGGTTGGGCCCGGCGGGAGGCCGCCGACGCGCTGTGCCTCCCTAAAACGTATGATCAAAACAACCCCGAGCGGAAGTCTGAATTCTGAAACGCAAACCATTCAAACAAAATAGCAGTCACTGAGAAAAACTCCCATCATATACTGAATAACCTGTCGAACAAATTTGTTCATCAGCTTTGACAAATTTGAATACAAAGAGCGGAAGCCGTGTCAACTGCTTCCAACTGTAAACCTTGTATTCTTGTATTTCTTCTCTACGATGATCCACATTGGCAACCCATACGTTGCACCTGATTATATGATACTATCACACAATCAGGTATTTCTCTATGATGATTCACATCGGGAGATCAGATGTTGCACCTGATTATATGATATACAATCAAATATAGTCAGATTAATCGGCTGGGAAGTCCTACTGGTTAGTTAAACAGATCTGGGCAACAAAAGGAACATGTGAGCCTGAACGAGGGTCAAAATATACAGGCATAAAGGTTACAGTATGAATTATTATCCCATCTGCCCATTTAGGAGGTATAACCTGACAACTTCCAAGCTGCTCCATTGGAGTTTGAAATTGCAAAGCAAATCCTACGATGACGCCATAGGAAAAACTGCTCATTTAGCGAAGCTATATAGATTATACAAAGCCAATAAGTTTAGGCCTAGTCAAAATTGGCAAAACATGCCCTAGTAGACAAAGCATAGGCCGCTTGTCTACTCGTCCAGCTCGATAATCTTCACAACCGATGAATCTCCCACCTTCTGGCAGACAACGACACGGTCATGAGACTTGATTACACCGGAAGCTTTGCCATGGTCGAGGGCAACCTTCAGAACTGACTCATTCGTAGCGCTGGTAGATTCAGCCTGAAAGAACGGTAAAGTAGGATCAGCAAGGCAAAAGTCACCAATTTTAGGTAAGTGAAATGCAATCAAGCACAAGCCGCAGGGATTAGGATAGATGTTCCAAACCCACAATAAAGAATTCAAGTGCGTGTAGGTTTACTCTAGCACTGTGTTGTAAGACAGATGTACTGGACTTGATAAATTTTAGAAACCAGTAAAAGCACACACCTCCATGCATTTTAAGGTGAACAAATTGCGAAATACAGTGCATACATATGTTCACAATCCCTGTAGCCAATAGAAGAAACTTACTGGATGGCGTGGATCGGCAAGCATTGGAAAGAGGCCTCTAACTATGAGCGACTGTCTTGCCTGCAGAAAAGAATGCAAAATTATTAGCTTACAGTTACAGCACCCAAAAATAAGCATGTGCCTTTCTACAGAGTACAAAAAGGTAAAACAATGCAAGGCTCTTCCCTACTATATATTTCCATAGAATGTCAATAAAGACAAGTTCGAAATAACCAGAAGAAGATTCCACACATAATACACAGAGTACCACATCAGGGGAAATAAAGAGCCAATGTGTCAGTACAGCTTTCAACAAGAAAATGTTAATTGATGCAACTATGTGAACTGTCCTTTCCTAGTATTGCATGGCATATATTGATAATTTGATATGATGCTCCTCCGCATTGACTTTTACAATTATATTAAATATTGGATGTAAATAAGAAAACCCCTGTGAGCCCAAAGCTATATTTTTACAAAACTAATTAGCAGCATGATAATAGTAGATATCCCCAGATTCCACAAATAGAGACATGCACTTAGCACTAGAAACTGACAGAAACGGATCAAAGATAAAGGAGGAAAAGGCTGTTCACGTACTTCAAATGCACCAGTGAAACTCCACCTCAGCTGGTTTGTCTTTAAACGGGGGATGACCACAGATAGAACAGGCATGGAGGGCCTGTACTTGGCAATTAACCTGCAGACAGATATTATATGAGATCCATTTCTGTTAAACCACAAAATTATACAAGGAATGTTTAATTCTTTCTACCTTGCAGCGCGTCCAGAAGAGGTGAAGCAAATGATGACAGAAGCTTTAACTTTGATAGCAGCACGTACCTAGAGAATAGTTGTGTAACTATTTCAGACTAAGAAATCCATGTTTTGTGAAGAAGTGATATACATCGATAATGATGTTAAATGTTTCACATGTGAACTAAGATTGGAACTTGAGAAGAAATGAAGATCTTACCGCAGAAGAAGCAATGGATTCCAAGTGGGTCATAGGCTCCCCCACATATTTCACAGTTCGCTTGTAGTATAAATCTTGATTAAATACCTTCTCAGCCTGTGAACCAATTGATGGAAAGTCAGATGCAGAGCAAAAAAGCAAGCATCAGATTCGAACTTACTTGTAGAAAATAGAATCCATTATAAAGAAAACAAAGAACTGATAGAGATTTCACCTCAGCGCAAATTCTTCCTACTGTTGAAATAGTCTCAACTGGATATAAACCACGGAGAGTCTCAGCACCAAGGAGAATGGCATCGCTCCCTAAAAAAACAATCAGCTTTCATGATTAAGCCAATATAGTAGGGAGTAGTAAAGAAGGAGCAATTGTCACATCTTAAAATTTTCTTAAACACGGCATGAGAGCCACGTGTCATATCACAGTTTGACAAGGAAAAAATCAGTCCCTTACAGTGCCCCGTGGGGCAAAGAAAGATATCGCATCTTAAATTGAAACAAAGAAATTAACCTAAAACGTTGAAGACTGCC
This sequence comes from Echinochloa crus-galli, assembly GCA_900205405.1. Lineage (NCBI taxonomy): Eukaryota > Viridiplantae > Streptophyta > Magnoliopsida > Poales > Poaceae > Echinochloa > Echinochloa crus-galli. Next base: position 1,462,776 of record OAMR01000211.1, read on the forward strand.
ACTAAAAACTGTGTGTATTGTCCATCTTCCACAACAGCTTAGGATTATGGTAAACGGGTAGATGCATGAAACTCAATCTGGTAACAAAATCAAAGTTCTAGACTTCCAGTGATCAAGACCCCACAAGTGCAATTTCAAGAAAGATATTGTGAACCACTTCAAGCCTATGAAGTGTGGTGCGTGATAGGAACCAAAACATGAGGGGAGAAGTAAGAAGTTACAAGACGTTTATATGGCCACCATGCCTCTAAGGTTTAAGCTTTGGGTGAACTGGTTGGTGCATCAATCTCAACACTAAGCTCACCAAAATTTAACATGTCTAGAATAAGTGAGGAGAACTGCAAAAAAAAAGTTGAGATAGACAACCTTCTCAGGTGGAAGATCAATTCCCAGGTTTCCTCTTGAAAGAATGATACCATCTGCCTCTGCCAGTATTTCGTCAAAATGGTTCAAGCCCTGCAACGTAACAAGAGTGGATCAATGTTAAAACAAATGATAGCTGGGTAATAAAGTAAAAAATGTTTTCGATAAAAAATAAATTAAAAAGGTTATCTCAAAGTACCTCAACATTCTCAATTTTGGCAAAAATCTGAGTCTGGCTAAGATCGCCCAACTTTGAGAGGAACTCCCGTGCCTGTGTTGTAAGAAAAAAAACACCGCCACTGTTGACAACATTCTTCTAAAGTATTGAATGCAAACAAACAGGAGAATTCAAATGTAGCAATGCTGCCTTTTCATTAAAGAATCATAGATTGGAACTTAGAAGCAAACAAATAGAATAAGTCATGATGCATCCATGATGACATCAGTCACCTACCTGCCGTACATCTTCTGCATGTCTTGTGTAAGACAAAGAGAGGAAGTCAATCTTATTCGGAGCACCCCATTTTCTGATAACCTGAAAGCAATTAATGCCATAAAGTATTAAGCTAAGCTCTGGTAGGGCCGCAATTTTGACCTAGTTCCAACCAAAAATTTTATGTTGTTCAAGGTGAAATTCTAAAAGGAATGAAAAGGCACCAAAGCAACAGTTCACAAGGGTATATAAATCACAATTTTCAGAGTCGATCCTTACATCCTTATCCTCATCAGATAGCGTGGGCAAGTCAATGTGAATCTGGGAGCAATGCAGTGTGAACAGTGATCCAGCCAAGGTAGCTGTGTTCTTGATTATACAAACCACATCATCTCCTTGAACTTCAGAAACCTACACCAGGCAGATAAGAGTTTTTGGTATCACAAGACACATGCAGCAAAACAAATCCTACTGAATGACATGCGAAACAAACACAATGCATTCCTCATCGGTACAGCACAAAAGATGTTTTTTTTACCTCCAGCCAAACTGAAGTAGTCTCACTGCCGGTGAACAAGTATTGCCCCACAAAAATTGTTGCACCTGGAGTCACAGCCTGCAAGGAACAGAACAAAAAATTCTTTTGTTTTAGTTCGCCATTATGGGGAAGGAACTGACATAATGAAGAACATTACTATAGTGACATAATGGGCAAAGCGAAAGATCCAATAGTAGATAGCCACAGAATTATCTACTAGCAGTTGCGGCTGATCGGGTAGGAGTAAATACAACACAGGAAACTAGATCTGACAAAAAACAAAAACAGCACGAGCAAGTGTCAACCTTGGCGAGCCCAGAGAAGTTGATGGGCAGCAAGCTGGAGGAGGCTTCTTGGCCCTGGTGAGGCGTGAGGACAACAGTCCCATTCTCCTCGAGGGAAATCGGGGTCTCACTCTTGTTCACCACCTGCAGCTCCGGGCCGACGGTGTCGAGCATGACCTGCGAGGGCAAAGAAAGATCGATCCAATAGTTGCAGCGCCGTCCAGCAAGGGAAGCCACATCGAGGCACATGCCAGTAGAACGGCGGAACAGGGAAGGAACTTACGGCGCATAGCTTCTTGGTGGCCTTGATGGCGAGCTTGAGGTTCTCGAGCGTCTCCTGGTGGTAGGCGGCGTCCCCCCACGAGAAATCGAACCGCGCGACTGGCGGAAACAGCAGGGGAAACAGAGGGGGAAAAAAAGAATCAGAATCAGCTCCGAGTAAGACTACATAGTCAGAGAGCTCGCGACGCCTCCGATTGATGCGGGTGGAGAGGGTAAGAGTGGTTACCGGACATGCCGGCCTTGAGGCAGGAGGAGATGGTGTCCACGGAGCGCGACTTGGGCCCGAGCGTCCCCACGATCTTCGTCATCGCCGGGAAGAAGCTCTGCCACAGCATCCATGGCGGCAAAAAAAAAAAATCAGCGACAGGGGAAATCAATCGATCGATCAAGCTAGGGTTCGTAATAGAGTCGAGCTTACTGTCTTGGATGGCTCGAGGATCGAAGCCATCCGGATGGGCTCCTCCAATAGCAAATTTGTTGAATGCATCGTGCCTCGCTGCTGTGCTCGCTCAGATCAGATCCGGAGCTCGAGAAGAGAGGATGAGGAGAGGTCGGGGCAGATGCGGCGGCTTGGGGCTTGGGGCTTGGGGACGGCTCTGTTCCCCTCTCCTTCTTCCTCCCCAAGAAAAAAAAGAGAGAGCGGGGTCTTTGATGGATGCGGGCGGATTGGCAAGTGCGGCTTGCTGCTCTGCTCTTTAATCACGACGCGATCGGGTTGGGTTGGGTTGGGTTGGGTTGGACGGCGCAGGCTGCCGCTGGTTTTCCTTCGCGGCTGGGCCGCCACATGTTTTCCTTCGTTGGGTCGTCGCACCGCGCGGCGGCCGAAAGTCCAAACCGACGACGGAACGGCCCAAAACCGTGAGCCTGCGAGGCCGACGCTGACAGTAGGGCCCGACGAAGAAAGGCCGGTCGTAGGGTTTGACGCATTTCTTTCTCCTCGTGTTCCAAGCTCCTCAGGTGTTGACCTTTTTTTTTTGGCTTTCTCTATTTCAGTTCAAAATCATACCGTACTACTGTATCATGCTCATGCCATGTTTCGGCACCCTGTCTGTCGCTTTCGGCTTGTTCTTTCTTCTGGAACATTGCAGCTTCACGGTTAGGTGAGCGTTTTTCTCTCCGTTCAAAGAGGCACAGCGTGGCCCTCGGTTTGCATATGCCGATGCAGTTGTTACCACTTCTCTGCAGTTCGATCAACGTGGCGTGATCGATTCTATTATGCTTGACCGGATTGTTCTTTTTCACATCTTCTAGATCAAAACTACGTGGTCAAGAGGAAGGATTACAGGAATGAGGAATCCTGGCCGTCTACCTTCGTCACCCTTGACCACTCCTTCGTTCTGTCTTGACCAGTATTCTTTCGAGAGAGTGGTGAATTTAGGATACGCTTTCAGGAGTGGTATAACCTAACCGTCGCCCTTTTAAAAAAAACTAACTGTCGCCTTCAGAAATAAAGTGGTGAATTAAGAATATGCTTTCAGGAGTGGTATGTATAACCCTAGTACTGTCACCCTTTTTTCACAAAAAAGAAGAAAAAAAGAAAACTAACTGTCACCCTCAGGAATGGTGACGCCATATTCCAGATTATCCTCGAACACGTTTATCTTATGACCAAACGAGATTAGAAAGCTTTATTTTCTTTTGGTAACTAATTTATAATAAGAGGCAATATCTCAGTAATCACCCTAGTTTATTCTCCGCACGAAATTGCAACAAGTTTGAATAAGAATGGATGTCGTTTGGTTCATGTCCATAGCTGTAACAATCTCTTCAACGAGCATCAAACTAATAGCTGATTCCAAACAGGACCAAGAGAAATGCAAAGAGACTAGAATATAAGAAGAAGAAGCATTTGTTCCACGGAGCAAGAGAAATGCAAGAAAAAAAAACATGGAGCAAGAGAAATGCAGTTGTGCATCTCAACTAGAATATTATTACGAATACTTAGCTAACTGTCACAGTTAAGACTTAAGAACCCAATTCCAATTGCTCCATTGTCTGTCCAAAGTCCAAATGGAGCATTCCTTGTTTTATAGCTGAATCCAAACATCATTTCACTAACCGTCTTCGTTGATGATAGACCTATTCTTCACACAAAACCGACACATGTTTAACCATGTATGGCTGGCGTACCTTCCTCCAAAGAAGAAGAAGACATCCAAGAACTAAAACTTGACAGAGTCAAAAGAAACTGATGCTAATTTTGTATTCCCAAAAGAAAAGAGAAGTCATCCAAAGACAAATGCAAACGCTTTAAACCAGGAACTAGGAACAGAGCGGCAAATACCGAATCAAGCTATTCCAACAAATCGGCCCAGATCACAACGTTATACCAAAAATATAGCCCTGCTGCGTTAACGATGAGCATCACACTATTGTTTACACTGTTACAAAAGTCAACAAAAGACGAACGGCGAGGCTGCTGCCTGCCTGGACTAGTAGCTGAGCCGACGTCGCCGACGCCGAGACATGGTCCCTGTCCTCCTCGAGCACCGGCGACTGCTCCACCGGCACGCTCGCGATCATCCTCGATCACCACGTCGCCCATCGCCGGCCGCGCCGCCACGCACGCCAGCGCCACGTGCAGCATCGCCGCCGACTCCTCCTCCATGTCCCGGCACCGGAGCAGCTCCTCGTCGAACACCTCCGCGGCTCCGCCGTCCACTCCTCCCGCACCACCGGCCGAAGCCGAACCCACTCCGGGAGGCTCGCCGCCGCGCTCCTCTTCTTGCCCGGCAAGGGGTGCCGAGTACGTGCGGGTGCTGCGCCGCGGGCGATCTGCCGGTCAGCGCCTCCAGGCGTCGCCGGCCGCTGCTCCAGTTGGCAGCCAGGGTGGCGTAGCGCGCGTCGGCGCCGTGGCGGAAGATGGTGACCGCGTCCGTGTCGCTCGACTTCACCTCGGGCTCCGGCTGAGGCGCGCCGGCATTGCGAAGCTCAGGCACGCCAAGCGCCCCATGCAATGCAGCAAGAGAACAAGAGAACCGTGCTCACTTTTGATTTTCGAAATCGGGAGGCGTTTGAACTGGGACCTCTTCACCCTACTGTTTCCTTTGGGCAGGCCATAGCTCAGTGTCAGTGCTGGATGATCGAAATGGATCAATATTTTTCTTTGCGCGCTTTTGATCCATTTTGCTTTGCCCTGTGCCTCTTCTTTTCACGCTTACAGTCTCATCATCAGTCATCATAACCCGCCTCTCGCAAGTTGATTGGTACAAAACTGTAGCATTAGTATGCCTCAACAATCAAACATATAGTTTAACAAAATCATTAACAGTATTTTTTTAAGAAAAATCATTAACAGTGTGAATCATGATTCTTCATCTAACTATCAAGAAAAATATTGCCAAAGCAAAATCATATGATTTGACAGCAACGTCCTTTTCGTCCACATCGTGCCAGGAGTTTATGCAAACGGGAACAAATAGTGCATCATTATCCCTAATCCATAACAAGAAATGGAGGGCAACTTTGGACAGCAGCAGTTCTTGAGTGCACCTAGCTAAATCATTTCTGCTCAATGGAGGAAAGCCATCTCTCCGAGCAGCTTGTTGTGATCCAGTCTAACAAACAAACACATGAATTACATCTGAAACCGGAACCGATTCTTATTGCGTAGTCTGGTTGCTGGCTATAAACTAGCCCTTAGAGGGAATGCTAGGTACGCCTTTCTGATGTCCCTCCTGATTCAGATGCTATTGCCTTCCTGCATAACAGAAAATATAATACATGTCAGTACTTGGAAGAGCGTTGTCATATACTAATAGCTAAGTTCAAGCAAAGACATCATAAAAGTCTTAGCAATCAAAGAATCATAAAACAAGAAAGGGTCATAACAAAAAACCAAATTGTACTATATTTGAAGAAATTTGCATTTGCCTTCTTGGACAAATACCAATCACATTTTTTTTTTATTAAACTCAAGGTCACTACAAGATTTTGTCCACCTCGTGTTCAACAGCAGTAGAGAAGTGGACAATGTAGTGAAGGTTTACTGTCTATAAAGTCTGTCAAACATGCGAGGAGGGGATGCAAGTAAGGAAAATACAGACCCACCAGTCATCAGTGACATATCTTACAAATTTCAAAACCAGAATGCATTCATTGTATTTGTTAATCAGAGAAGCCATGTAATTTCTGTTCAAGCTGTATTACAAAAAACAATACTCCTACTTTAAGCAAAGTCCATTCTACATCCTATTCTAAAAATTAATGCAACTGATTTAATCTGAATAATCAAACATTGGCTACACCACCTATACTCAAAAAGTTCCATTAGTTCATTGTAATATTGATAGCACATAATGCATTTTGCAGCTTGAAAATTATAAATCCTCTAGGAATTTCTGCAGGGCTCAGAGCAACGATATCACACATGCTCAATTTTTCTAAATACCAAGTGATACCATAATTTTGTAGACTGTTCAATTAATTACTTCTGGACATCACAACAACATAGATATTCAAACACAGGTCTTAATGAAATTGAATGCATATCTTCTGAAATCCCTTCAATTATTATGTGACATGCAGCAATGGCTGAAGCTCCTGACCTATTGGTTTTTGAAAACCCTCCATGTATGACTGACCAATGAACAACTTACTTACCACTATTGGCGGCATGGCCCATACTGCACTGACTAGGCCCTCCCAAGTTGCGGTTTTAGACTTTGGCATGCAAAGCTCATAAAGAGCCTTTCAGTCAAAAAAGTTTGTAAAAAGCTAACGGTTGTACGCAGAAGATAAATCCACAAGCTGACTAAGAAGACTCCAAATCAACACAAGCACTCCTCCATTTCAGTTGCAGGTTCAATATTTTCATGGAACCTTCTGTTCAAGCAGGATCAAAGACTACAGATCTCATACAATCTAAAAGATGACTTGCAATCTATTAGGCACTTCATCTATCTAAGAAAACTTGAATCTAAGTTGTCCACTTCATTAAGCTCCATAGCTTTTTATTCTAAACACACTAATAAAAAATTAACATGGATGCTCTTCCTGTTTCAAAATTAGAGGGATGAGAAAAGTTAGCGACAATACAGTAAGAAAAAGAGTACAACTTACCTAGTGGAATCAACCTTAAAGAGGAGTAGTATTCCTTATAGCATCAAGTATCTGATCTTCAAGTTTATCTTCAGCAAGCCACACACTGCTCTTCTTGCGCAGGAGCTCCTTCTGCTCCGCCTTCTTCTGCTCCTGGAGCTTCTCCTTTTTCCGCCAGCTCTCCAGCTTCTCAGCTCTTTCTTTCATCTGCACATATCTCATCTCACTTATAAACATATTTGCGGCACCAACCAAGTCTCGATTAGCTATACAGTTGCATGCTTTAGAATTGAAGCTAATATGCCTGCTGAAACAGGCAGGACTATGATTATGGATCCCCTCTCAATGCCAGCAATTTACACAATGTTAAGACTCGCATGCTAAGAAGTCCAAACGGGCGAGGCAATTCATCAAACAAGTTGGGCGCAATGGCGAACTGGGAGAACGATGAGCAATGTAGGGAAAGGGAAGGGGAAACTCACAAGGGCCTGGCGGAAGTCCTCCTCGAACGCGCGCCGCTCGGCCGCGCGCGTCTGCGCGGCGGCGGCCTTGGCCGCCTTGCGCTCCTCGTTAGCGGCGCGGGCGGCCTCGGCGCGCGCCTCGGCCTTCCGCTGCCGCTCGGCCTCCATCAGCTGCACCTCGTACGCGTACTGCCGCCGCAGCTGCCGCACGTCGCGCGCGTACCCCTTGCGCAGCCGGTCCAGCTGCGCCCACGCCTCCCGGGGCTCCCCCGCGGGCTCCCAGCTTCCCAGGTACCCGCTCGGCTTGGAGAACTCGTGCGGCTCCGGCCGCGCCAGGGCCTGCGCGGAGGCGTGGAAGCCGCGGAGGAGCGGGCGGAGGAGTTGGTGCGGCCGGGAGGAGGAGAGTGCCATCGCCGCCGCAAATGGGGGACGACAGATCGAGGTGGTGGAGAACTGCCGCGTTGCCTGCCGGAGCGGAGCAAGGGAAGGGAAGAAGACTCGAGAAGAGGGACTGGCCCGACTTTTCCAAGATACAGCCCAGCCCACGATAGATACTTAGATGGAGGAGCCCTAATGGAGCCCAGTAATAACGAAGCGAACATGCAAAATGAGGGCGATGCTGAGCAAATGTCAAATTGGGAAATGTCTGCCCAATTCATTGCAGATGAAGCAAGAACAAAAACACAAATCCAGATTCTCAGTTAAGTTACAATTTTAAATTTGGCCAAACTAACAGGAGCACTACAAGTGGTACCTTCTCAAAATTCATTCATGACATGGTCGCCCTGTTCGTTTAGTGGTACCTTCTCAAAATTCATTCATGACATGGTCGTCCTGTTCGTTTGGCTGGTGGCTGGCGCTGGTTTTTGCTGAGAGAAAAACACTGCTGGCTGGTTGATGATTGGTGGCTGGCACTGGTTTTCGCTAAAAGAAAAACACTGTTGACTCACTGGAAACAATCCAAACGAACAGGGCGCCGAGCTGCAAGTGCAATATGATAAGCATTTTGCGTACTGAGAAAAAGAATTGGAGGCAATATATCGAGCATAGCAATGGCATTGGCCAATCTGTCAAAGGTCTCCTGAGTCCTGACGTACAGACACTTCTATCTAGAAAGACGAGGAAACGATGCAAAGGTAATACAATTACATGTGTTTTTCCAGAACCATATACCACGTTGCTAACAGCATCTCCTGGCTCTAAAGCTCCCAAAAATAAAACAATCTAATAACTCTAAAGAATGGAAAATTGTCTCCGTGACCCATCCTTTAGTATGTACAGTGTAAACTCCGCAGTAGTCATTGCTAGTCTAACTGTAAGATGGTTAAATTTATGTCAAATAACCAATCCCAGCATCCGAACAACAGGTAGCACTGCATAATAACAGCTTGATGGCAAATTTTCATCCAGATCCGTGGCACACTTCACGACATACCTTCCACCTAAACAGAAAACATGCTCAGGAACTATAAACACGGTTATTGTCAACAGAAATCTGACCCAAGGTGTTTACCTGCCATCGACGCTGCCACTCTCAACAGACGCAACAAAGTTCAGAAGCTAATCATTGCCATTCTCGACAAGCACCACAACTCCAATCTCCGCTCTCAGAAGGCGGTAAATTTCCGTCCCAAGGTGAGCATTGCCGGTGCATGTGCAGGTCACAAACTGCACATTTGAGATCAGGTGGTGGTTCTGTTTTCTGGCACTTCTGACATGCTACCACAGCAGGGGAAGGATCATCTGCTGGGAAGTTCATATTTGAAGCATCATCTTCTATCATAAAAGACATTTCGTCAAAACCAGCTCCTTGTTGATCGAAGTTTCCTGTGCAGTTGACATCGTCTTGCAGAACAATAGACATCGCAAATGCATTGTCAAGCTGCATATCATCAGCTTCAAGCAGTTCGGTGAATGAGAAATAAGTCTGGGGTTCATATTGGTCCGTTGCAAAGCTGCCACAGCTAGTGTCATTCGCTTGGTGATTGGCAGTGGCATCAGCATATGCAGTTCCTTGGGAAAAATCCCACCCCAATAGTTCTGAAGCATCGACGCTATCAGCCTCCGAAAAAGAATATTCATTCATATGGCTGAAACTGATGTTTCCATTACTTGGAGGTTGATTCTGGATATAATACTCATTCACAGGTCTACCAGCTTGATCAAAGTATTCAGAATTTTTAGTTTGTGCTCTTCTTACTGACAGCTTCTGGTTGCTTCCTGGGGCAAAGCTTACCATGTTAGTTGATAAATCAGCGTCCATTGTTTCTTCCCCAAACGGTTCGACGATTCCATATGAAGCAAGCAGTGGGTCCTGATCTGCTAAAGCAAAAGTCTCCTCACTAGATAGCATTGTTGACTGCGATGATGTAGCAACTGTTTGTTCACTAAATTCCGGTTCAGGCTTTACATAATCATCTGAATGAGGACACTGGGGTATGGCTCTCCGGCGGCACCTACAGCATCGGTATGCAACCAACTCACCAATTCTTTCATCCTCAAGTTGCAAGGCATCACCATGAAACCAATCTGTATGCAGGGAATATCAAGATGTTAAAAAAGCTGACAGATAACACAAAAGGATACAATGCTTTAAGCTACGACAATGTTAAATAGACTTACTTCTGCACCTCTCGCAGCGCACATAGAGGTAATCCGGAGAATAATTTTTGTTACAGAGGCAACAAAGCGGTCTTATTGACGAACCTATACCATCCTTACTTTTAAGGATTACATCATTTGCTCTGAAATCACTTCCATCATCCTTGTCATTCTTATTTTTCTTCCATACAAGACCAAAATATGTGATTGCTTGAACTTTCTTAGGTTTCTTCGGTTTTTCTGACTTCTTTTTAGATTTTGTCTTTGGCTGAGCTTGTGCACTAGTGATATTTGGAGTTTCCACATTTGTAATTGGCAAGGCTTCCACCTTCGCAATTGGCTGGCTTTTCACATCCATAATTGGCTGAGCTTCCACCTTCCCAAGTGGCTGTGTTTTAACCTTTGTGGCTGACTGTGCTTTGACCTTTGTGACTGGCTGCGCTTCAACTTTTAGGGTAGGGTCAGTAGAATGGGAAGAACCAACCTTAAAGACAATTCTGGGAGCGGTCACTTGCTGTTGGCCAGTACTCTTCTGTTCAGGCCGGATATAACTTGCATTCGTATTGTAACTTGTAAGCATAAGATTCCGCTGCTGGAGGCATAACTTGCATGTCAAATAGGAAGTAGCACTGCCTCCTTTGTTAACAATAGATCCTGATGTACATTCTTTATGACAATTACCTGAAAGTTATTTTAGACAGCAATAGTGTGACTACTAGGAAAGCTCCTGATCCATTATATCTTGGATATTATGAGGATAAAAATGGAAAATAAATAATCTAAAAGCATGCCATAGACCCATACCTTGACAAGAGCTGCATTTAACAACATCCCTGCATGTGATCAACCAAAGTACAAAAAGTCAGCATATCAAAAAAAGAATAAACATATGATCAGTTTATCACAATAAGGAGGTGAAGTAGACAAACCTGTACAGAACATCCTTCTTGCATGAGGTGCAGGGATAGACATCTCCCTTGTGAAAGAGATAAGAAAAGACATCTCCAGTATATGCTTTTACTCGCCTTGGATAGAAATTGGTGAAACAGTTAGGGTTCAAAATTCCTGGAGTGGGCAAGGAGCTACTCCTAGCATTCTGCTCAAATTCTCGTAACATGTACAGTGGCACATGGTTTTCAGAAAACCATAATTTGCTATTTTCATCCTGATCACCTTCTGTTTCCAATATATTTTTGGTCACACGCACAGGAAGATGCTTCTGGTTGGGAAACTTAAGTGCGTATCTTATTTTATTGTCCATTATTTTTTTATCACAGATTACGGCATTTCTGAGGGCAGAAAAGTCAGCATCGGAACCTTTTCCATCTGAAGGAATTTGATCTGGTGGGATGAATTCTTTCCATCTAATGTGGGCATCAAGATATCTAACCTGAGAGAAACGAATATTAGGATCATTGCTAAAGTAGGTTCGATATACTCTATACAACATCAGGACAGAAGTGCTAACCTGCAGAGCAAGTTGAGATGAAGTCTGGCTAAGTCCAACACATGCTCTCCAAGCAAATTGACGAGATCGTCTTGGAAAATTGGAAACTTCATAGTACGAAAATCCTGCTATCCTCTTTTTACCACCTAGTGGGAGATAAAACACACCTCACCAACTTGTTCATGCACCAGAGACTGATAGAAGATGAAATAAGAATAGTATCAGTTAAAATGCACAATACCTTGGCGAGCAGCTTTTCTTATGGTTGTACATAGAACCGCCCCCCTCTGCAAAGTACGTTTTGAAATATTTCCTCCGGTCCACCAAGTCCAGCTGTTGTCATCATCATTAGCAGTACCGGATTCAGATGCCAACGAACGTTTTCTGCCACGCCTTCCACCAGCCCCACGTTTTTGGTGCTGAGCAGGACGAGATGCTCCCACCGATAGACCAGGAGATTCCACAGGCCAGTCATCTACTGGCTTCAACCAGCTTGCAGAAAATGCCACTCCACGGATGTTGCTTTCCAACTGCATAGAATATGTAACGATGTTTAATTCCAGAACAATTGTAGTCATTTT
>OAMR01000211.1:1504378-1536458 GCA_900205405.1 Echinochloa crus-galli
TAAATATTTATTAAACCACAAAAAATATCCCTAAGCTTCTAAAGATTATGAGAAAAATCTTAGAGATGGACTGAGATGCAAAAAGGTGATTTTACCTTTTTTTAATTGAAAATAAATCTCGTAAATATTTATTAAACCATAAAAAAAATATTCTAAGCTTCTAAAAATCATGAGAAAAATCCTAGAGATGGATTGAGATGCAAAAAATCTAAATAAAAAATATGTAAAATTAGTGAAAAAGACTACAAAATTTTCTAAAATTTAAATTTAATTCTAGCAAAATAGAAATATATCCAAAAACTTAAACACGTATAAAATTTTCTAAATGTATAATGAAGCAAGTATGAATATATTCATTGTAAACGCATTCAACCATCAGAAATGTAGATATAGATTTAAATATTTAAATATATATATATATTAATTTTTTGTATATATTTAGGCAAAACCACCTTGAAAACCGCTTAAAACCACGACAGGGAGGTAAAGTGAACGGTTTTGAAAGTTGAGGGAAGTAGTTCACCCGGTTTTTGTGTCTAGGGTGGTTTCGCGAACTCGGTCTTGTATCCAGGGAGGTAAATGGGACTTTTTCCTATCTCAGACCACTACCACCAAAATGGCCAAATCAGTAGGGCTGAGGCCCATTAGGCCACTGGACCGCAGCTTTTTGTTAGTAGACCACTGGACCACAACTGTGTGAATACTAGCTCTCTCTCTAATTTCTTCGATGGGCCGGCCTCTCGCGCGTTATACGGTCCGGGAGCCCATTCCATCGTCTGGCCCACCAACTCGCCGTAAATCTTCCCTTTATAAGCCCCCCTAACCCTAACTGCCATCCCCTCTGCAACTCCCCTCGCCTCCACGGCTGCGCCTCCCTCTGCTCGGACCCCGCCTCCGTCCTCGCTCGAGCCGCCGCCCCCGTCGTTTCTTTGCTAGGTATCGCATCTTTTGGCATCCTTGTAGTTCGATCTTCATCGCGACTCGGTAGCGATTTTATCCTGTTAGGTAATTACTTGTTGCCATCGTATCTATGCCTACTGCGTAGTTTAAACAGGATCTGAGGCTTGCTTTTGCTTCCGTCGATTTGTGTGTTGAATTATGAAATCATGTTGGTGTTGGCGCATGTGGTTTGCAGGAGCTAAATCAAAAGTTTAGGAGTCTAGGATTCCTGCGATTTGTTTGTTTTGTCAGCAGAGTTTCTGGCGGTGTACACAGTGCACCTGCCAGATCAAACGTTCAGCGATCTGGGCCTGCTGTGATTTGTTTATGTATTAGAGACTGAAGCTGTGTATCAAGGTGATTAGATGTATACTGGCTGCATAGTTTTCGTTTCATTTAGTTTCCGAACTGATCTAAAATTGGGAATTTCTATCTTGTAGTTAGGCTGTGATATACAAATACAACTGTCTGTCACACTGCTTTTAAGTTTTTTTTCTTTTTGTTCTGCTACTGCTTTTCTGTTATTTTCTTACTCGTTGACCCTACTATGGTATATCTAACCACAGAATCATTTGATGCAGGTGTTTAAGCTTCTCTTGCAGCCATGGGTAAGGAGAAGTCTCACATCAACATCGTGGTCATTGGCCACGTCGACTCTGGCAAGTCGACCACCACTGGCCACCTGATCTACAAGCTTGGCGGTATTGACAAGCGTGTGATCGAGAGGTTCGAGAAGGAGGCCGCGGAGATGAACAAGCGGTCCTTCAAGTACGCGTGGGTGCTTGATAAGCTCAAGGCTGAGCGTGAGTGAGGTATCACCATCGATATCGCCCTGTGGAAGTTCGAGACCACCAAGTACTACTGCACAGTCATTGATGCCCCTGGACACCGTGACTTCATCAAGAACATGATCACGGGTACCTCCCAGGCTGACTGTGCCGTCCTTATCATTGACTCCACCACCGGTGGTTTTGAGGCTGGTATCTCCAAGGATGGTCAGACCCGTGAGCATGCTCTCCTTGCTTTCACTCTTGGAGTGAAGCAGATGATTTGCTGCTGCAACAAGGTATAAATACATGAATTCTACCTCATCTTGGTTCATGATGTGTGATGCTTTTAAATATGCTTGTGAATAGTCCTGCTTTGATTGTTTTCACACAATGGTACTGGCTTTAAGTTAGGCACTTTATGTTCCCACCGAAAATGCTATATGAGATGTCATTCTGAGAGTGACTTGCTCATTCTTGTTCATGAGTTATGTTCTTAATAGGCATTTGACAGTCATTCCTTATGCATATGCACACAATTTTATGTTTTGTTCAGTAAAGCAATTTACATGTGATTTCCTGATTGCTGCTGAGTTTGCTTTATCGAGTTGGAGTACATGGCTTTTGCATGCATTGGTAGCCCTTTATTTCTTAAATTATCTAGCATTATGGTAGTCTGCCTCGATGATGTTAAATTTTGATTACCGGTGAACGCAATTTGTTAATTCTTTTAGACAACGCTGGGCTAATTCTTTTAGACAACACTGGGTCCGAAACACAATATGTTCTGAAATAGACAAGCTATGTTATTGATATGTTAAAATGTAGTATCTGTTTAACCATATATGCTTTATCTACCTGTTTAATTTTATTGCTCCTGACCTGTCAGTCCAAACATATTTGTTATACTGTTCATCTTCTGTGGATGCACCTGTCTCATTATGTTTCTCTGCTGTTCTGTTTGTAGATGGATGCCACCACTCCCAAGTACTCCAAGGCCCGTTACGATGAGATTGTTAAGGAAGTCTCGTCCTACCTGAAGAAGGTCGGATATAACCCTGACAAGATCGCCTTTGTTCCCATCTCTGGTTTCGAGGGCGACAACATGATTGAGAGGTCCACCAACCTTGACTGGTACAAGGGCCCAACCCTGCTTGAGGCTCTTGACCAGATCAACGAGCCCAAGAGGCCTTCGGACAAGCCCCTGCGTCTTCCCCTTCAGGATGTGTACAAGATCGGTGGTATTGGAACTGTCCCTGTCGGTCGTGTCGAGACTGGTATCATCAAGCCGGGTATGGTTGTCACCTTTGGCCCATCTGGCCTGACCACTGAGGTGAAGTCCGTGGAGATGCACCATGAGGCTCTTCAGGAGGCCCTCCCTGGTGACAACGTTGGCTTCAACGTGAAGAACGTTGCCGTGAAGGATCTGAAGCGTGGGTTTGTGGCCTCCAACTCCAAGGATGACCCTGCCAAGGAGGCTGCCAGCTTCACCTCCCAGGTCATCATCATGAACCACCCTGGGCAGATTGGCAATGGCTATGCCCCGGTGCTGGACTGCCACACCTCCCACATTGCTGTCAAGTTTGCCGAGCTTGTTACCAAGATTGACAGGCGGTCTGGCAAGGAGCTCGAGAAGGAGCCCAAGTTCCTGAAGAACGGTGATGCTGGTATGGTGAAGATGATTCCCACCAAGCCCATGGTGGTGGAGACCTTCTCCGAGTACCCTCCTCTTGGTCGTTTTGCCGTCCGTGACATGAGGCAAACAGTTGCTGTTGGAGTCATCAAGAGCGTGGAGAAGAAGGACCCAACCGGTGCCAAGGTGACCAAGGCCGCAGCCAAGAAGAAATGATGTGTCTGGCTCTTGATTCTGCATCTTCTTTTGGGACATCTAGATGCTTTATTATCGCTTAAGTTTTGTCCATGGGCATTGCTGTTATCTCGCGAACTATTGATCTCAGGCTGCAATGTGCCCTCTGTCTGTCAGTCGTTTACATACTGTTTTGACGTTTCGAATTCGGCAAAACTTAAATTACCTGAGTTTGGTTGGTGCTCTTGTCGCGTTTGTTGAATGGTCCTGGGATTTTCTTTAATTTGCCTCTTTCTTATATTTGCTGATAATTGAAATTGCCTGTAATTTATTCGGAGGGTTCATATCCATGTTGATCTGACACAGAAAATATAAAGGGATTATCTCTCTTAACCATTCCCAACTCGTCACCGGTTATCCGAAGGAGAAAATATAAAGGGATTGCTCTCTTAACCGTTCCCAACTCGTCTGCAATTCCCAGCTCGTCTATCCCATGGAGGCGGCATTCCGCTCAAGTTCCATTTGACTGTAGCATTTGTTAATTTGTTAGCTTACGAAAAGAAAATCAAACTATTTTAGCCAATCCTAGCAAGTCAGGAATTTAATTTATTAGCTTACGAAAAGAAAATCAAACTATTTTAGCCAATCCTAGCAAGTCAGGAATTTAATTTATTAGCTTACGAAAAGAAAATCAAACTATTTTAGCCAATCCTAGCAAGTCAGGAATTCCACTGGAACATTGATCGGCCCCCAATGTCCAATATCTCATTTTAACTAGCAGCTATATTATCTATAAAAATATATCATCTCAGATAGAGTTGTCCATTTTTTGGGTACAAAATGCATACAGTAACATCAATATTGTGTTGTCAAGCTATACAGCATTTTAATAATCATTCTCGAAAATCTAAAAGGTTTGACTTACTGGATTAATGTTGAGGAAATACTTAGAACGAGGAAAGGCTAAATGGAAAAGGGCCCTACCGGAGTTTCCCCAAAAAAGGCCTTCCGGCTGGCCTACTACAGTATACAATAGGAAACAGTAATTGGGCCCACTACCACCACCATGGTGCCAGATCAATGGGGCTGAGGCCCACTAGGCCATGGGCCGCCGCAACCGTGATTTCGGACGACGGCTGACCGCCCGGAGCCGGCCGACGAGCCGGCGGCGACGGCGACCCCTACTCGACGACCTTGTTCAACGCCGGCAAATCCTCGCGGATTCCACGTTTGGTTCTCTGAACCGTCTCCATCTCCTTTCCTGACAGGATGCTTCGATGCCGCACCTCGTCTGTCAGTAACACCACATCACTCACCCGGGTACTCCTTCCCTGATCCCAACACCCCAACGCAATGCCATGGTGATGTTAAAACAGTGCCATAATTTTCTGATTTTCTTTTTCGTGCGTGCTTCAGTGTCCGGTGTGTGGAATCCTTGATAATTCATTAGAGGTTGATGGGGAGTTGGGGACACGCAGGTGGAGTTATCACGCTCTTGTCCGTGCGTTTTACCATCTGAACTTTTTCACAGCAATGGGATTCAAGCATTTCATTCAGAGATCTTCTAGCAGTACGCTCGTATTTTTCAAGCCGTGCTTCACAGCACGCTCTGCTTTCCTGTCGAGATGTGTGGCTTAGCATGTAGTTATGGCTTCCAGAATCATAATTAGGGAATGGACCAATACTGGGTTCATGATGACAACATATGCCCCCTCCCTTTTTTCTACTAACCTAGTGATGAGATAAGCACATGCCTTCAGTTTGTTTATATTTTCTCACATGTCGCTTGAATTGTCAATTACGGTTAGTCACCCTCATGCCTCAGTAGACCTCAAGTACACATACTAGTACATCTTTCAGATTTTGCTTCAGATCTAAGAGAACCCTAGACCCCTAGTGTTGATTTGTATCTCGGAATTCATACAAAGTTGCTATAAAATTTGTCCTTCAGCTGGCGCATAGAAGTTTTTTCCCCCCTCAGTGTTCCAAACATCTAAATGACATTTAGTTGTTAGACAAAAAGGATTGAACTTACTCTCCCAAATTCTTGTTTAGAAGTGTGGAAGTCTTTCTCGTAGCAATGTATTCTTTTTCTATGAGAACTTCATACGTAATTTCCCTTCCCCATTTTTCTTTAGTAGTTAAATTTTGGTCAACTATAAATTATGTGAAGTCACAGTTTGAATTTTTTTAAAAAAAATTGCGAAAGCACCGTACAGTTTGAAAATTCAATGTGATTTCTGGTCAGCCATCATGGTTAAACAAAAGCTGCATCATGGTCCTCAATGTATTCTAGATGCTTTATTATCGCTTAAGTTTTGTCCATGGGCATTGCTGTTATCTCGCGAACTATTGATCTCAGGCTGCAATGTCTTCTCTGTCTGTAATATCAGAGTCAGAATAGAAGAACATAATATCTCGTGCTCTGCAGCAAATGTATGTAAGGTTACAAGTAGTTAAGCATTTTCTCAGCATGGACATGCAGTATTTGAATCATGTGTTTTCTGTCATCCCTTTTATGTTCATCTTGTACAATCAATAACAGAAGTTTTTTCATCAAACTTCTGATGGTTGTCTGTGCTGAACTTACAGAATTATTCTCGACTTAAGTAGCAACTGGCTTTTGGATTGGAGTTCAGAAGTCCCCCCTTCCCTCTATATTGTACTTAAATTCTGTCACAAAAATATTATCTTGATCACTATGTATCATCTGCAAAAACATTCTAGTTTATTACTGCAGTTAACTTTTTTTTTAGAAACTGTTGTAACTGAAACTGGAGCTATGGAGTTGATTACTTGTGACAATGGCAATTGTTGTGTTGCAAACGATTGCCAGTCTATTTTTTTTCCAACCACTGTATTATTAAAGAAGGAATGACTCTTCTCATCTTTAAGCATCAATGTGTTATGTGTTAACAGTGAACATGCAACAGTTAATGAAATCTTAGTACTGAAGCTCAATTCTGACACAACATGGAACTCATAGTACTATTGTCATTGTTACCATACCTATGCTAAATGGTGCAGCTACTTGTCCAGTGTGCTAATTTGTGTAAATTATTCCTTGCAAGGGTGCTTCAAGGCCATGTGCATGGGTTGATTAGGTGGCATATTATTTTTGCAGTCTAAGAATAGAAAAGGTCCTCTAGGCCTGAGTTCTCTGTTTGCTTACTTTAGTTATAATTTGGCAGCTTTAAATTTTGGTTCCTGTTTTGCTTTTACCTGTTTATCATATTGAAAGTTGTGATACAAGAAAGGGCGCGTGATCTACTTTCCCTTTCTCCCATTTGTTTTATACTTACAAGAAGCCTGCAAAAACGTTCAATGCAAGAATACCCATTTTTTTAGCTTAATCACATGGCACCACTATCTTGACTCTTTAATCAAAGCCTCATCGATAATCAGATCTATTATACTAAGCCTTGGGAGGTGAGTTTTGGTTCCTTCTGGGCACACTAGAAGCAAGTACAGCTGCTCTACAGTCCATACTCAGTATCTGTCAATATCTCCAATGAAGGTTAATACACCCTATTTGCTTTCCACGTTCAAGCTCCTTCAAGACAATACGACCAAACTTTAGTTGTCAGCTTGTTGGCACACAAATCAACGCTGAACAGATTCTTTAGGTTGCCCCATTCCTTTGGGATCTCACTGTCGAGATAGTTCCTGTAAAGCTCCCAACAGAACAAAATTTTGTTTTCTTATATTCAGTCAAGAGCCAAAACATTGTTTTTCTCCCCAATTTAAACAATAGAAAATGTAGAATGTGTCTAGAACGTACAAACTCGTTTTATGGCTGTTATTTGGTAAGTGTTTAAATTTGAATACAAGACCATTCAGAATGTATCTGAGCCTTCATGTATTTTGTAGATTTGTCCTGCATCTGTTCCATAATCATAACTGAAGAATTTGGACTAACAACAAGTGTACCATTTCTCTTCCTGATGTATTATCTTAGTGGTATGTCTCAGCTTGGTCATCCATCTGCATTTGAGCTCACCGATTGAGAACACGCTGTCCTGAGCCTCCAGTTTGTGATAAGATGTTTGTGGTAAAAGATGGTACTGAATCGAATGATCTGGGGAACTACTTTCTATGTATCAAAAGAGAAGAGAAACTACTTTCAAATATGATCGTCAACCTTCCCTGGTATAAAAAATGGCAGTCTACTATCTTATCCCTGATAATAAAATGACACCCTTTCGGCAACACATTTTTCTTACTGGGCTCATTTTGATGGAGTGTTCTAATTTACTTGGAAACTATGATCATTGAAAGCTGGCTACTTCTGGTGTGTACTGTATTAAGTTACTTGCTCCAAGCTTTTTTGTTGTGATGCTCGTTGTTGTAGCTGTCAACTTTGCTTTTCCTCCGAGATAATTGAAAGGAACAGTTTTGCTAAATGTTCTTAGGAAAGAGTGGTAATTGAGTCATAGTCAGTCCTTTGAAGAAATAAACAATACTCCCTCCGGTTTGGTAAAATAAGTCGTTTAGGAACAGCAATACGGTCAACAAAGCACAACTTTGACTTCTTTTTTCTATAAAAATATTTTTTTAAAATTTTATATGTATATTTTTTATGAAAGTAATTTTCAAGACCAATCTATTTATATAATTCTCGCATTTCTAAACTCAATAATTTAAATATTATTCATGATTTTATATTCCTAATGTCTGACTCAAACCTTGTCCAAAACGACTTTCTTTACCAAACCGGAGGGAGTATGTCCAAAGTTCCTCTGTAATAAAAATTTGCACTTCAAATCTCTCAATGTTGTCTTTGCTGTCTTCTTGTTGGCCGAACCACTATGAGCTCTCCTGTCTATTGTCCCAAAGAAAAGTTCTAAGAGCAGCTCTCCTCTGTGTTTGAGAAAAAAACGTCTCCTGTTTAAGAATAAAAAGGGCCAGAAGCACTATGACGGGTTATTTTTTTGAAATAAAAGTGATGGGTTATTTTCAGAACTGAAAATGCTGTGATCTGGGATTGCACTAAATCATCTTTTTGGTGAATTGCCCCAAGTAATGTTTCTTTAGGCCCTGTTTAGTTCCTGGTCAAATCATCAAACTTTCAAAAATTCTCTCTCCAAACTTCACTATTCACCTATCACATCAAATCTCTCTCCTCATGCATGGAGTACTAAACGTAGGTAAATAAAAAAACTAGTTGCATAGTTTTGATGTACACGATGAGATGAATCTTTTGAGTCTAGTTAGGTCATGGTAGGACAATGTTTACCACAAACAAATAAAAAGTGCTACATTATCCGATGTGACTTTTTCACTTCACTTTTTAACTTTTCCCATGAAAACACCCTACCAAGCTGTGCTCACATCCTGAGTTGCCTGTTCTCCATTGCAGTACCTGAGATGCAATAAATGTAATAGCTATTGGAGTACCCTTGTGCATCTAGCTTTTGATCCGCAGCTCACACAAATTTCCATCTTTTGCAGCGGATATTGCGGGAAATTGGCTCCAGCAGTCCACTCCAGCTGCCGCCTGCTGTGCAACTTCAGAGTAACTCCTACAGGCCCACGGCTGGGCACACTGGCCTTGTTCAAGATGTTAGAATTGAGAGGGTGAATTTGGGAGTATGATGTCACTTCGTAATCATTGTATCACTGTAGCATTTTGTTTGTATCTGTAAAAAATTGTTCAAAAATTGATTAATTAGGCTCAAAATGTTCGTCTCGCAGAGCACAACAAAACTGTATAATTAGTTTTTGATTTCGTCTACATTTAGTACTCCATGCATGTTATGACATTTTGATGTGATGGGGAATCTTCTTTTTGCATAGTAAATTTGGGAGTGGAATTTAGGATCTAAACAAGGCCACTGTAAAGCTTTGATGTTTCCAAGGCAAGGGACAGTTGAGTTGAGCTCTCTCTTTCCTGCTCGAAGTTTGTTATCCTGTATACTGCAGTACACCCGCTATATAGTTTTTCATAAACTTTGCTGAATACCTATAGTGTATTTATTTATATTGGAAGATATTTTCTCATACATCACTCATATTAAGGCCCCATGCTTTTGTCTGTATCTTCTTCTTTATGGTTGATGTCTTATTGTCAGCAGAAGCATTAATTTTATCTGGAATATTCATATTAAAATGGATTGCATAAAACTATTGCCTTGTTTGTTCAGGCATCAATATTTTTATGACAAGGTTTTGACTGTCTTTTTTTTTGCATTTTGAATTGTTACTCTCCAGCTACTGATTTCCCAAAGGGAAAAAGGCCCAAGCTTCGATCTTATCCCCTCAGTTGAAAGCTGTGAAATGTGCAGGGCAGGTTGGCCAAGCAAAACAGGTGCAAGTGCTGCAAATTTTGGTACGCGTGCTTGTGTTATTATAATATTATAGTATGACATAACAAGTATTCCCCGTCTTCTCCCAAAGCTTTGTTGAAAATAACAGAGGAGGGAAAACAAGATCTAACTTTTTATGTGAGTTTGAAGATTCAAAAGAAGAGGCACAATGGGAAAGCTGCATAGAAAGATGAGAAATGAAATGCTTTATTAGGTCTACTAACGGGTATCCGTAGTACTAGTAATACTAGTAGAACCATCAACTAACTACATGAAAGCAAAACAACCAACATATGCATATGCTCTTTCCGTATATTATCAAATACCAGTTAATAAAAAATGCTCGACAACATTTACATTAAGTCTTGTTTAAAAAAATATTACCATATCAGCGTACAAATTTATTTGCATGTAGACAAAGTATTGTCAACTGGAGATGGGGTGAGCAGTAATGAACTGTATAGTCTGTATGGTACATAACCCAATGCGATTGCTTTTCTCACACCTGCTTGATATGTTAAATATATCAACAGGCAGGAAAAGACTTCAAGGAAAAGCACAGAGTATTCAAACCCGAGTTACCATGCTAATGAAGAAATTTAAAAATATATTTCCATTTTAGTACTGAATATCAATTTAGAGTAGAGACACTTCAATTCCTCAAAGCGTATTTTGTATACCCTATCCATTTCTCGGAATAATTGTTTGTCCCATTTGGCTGCTTTACAATTCAATAAAAAATGGAAGTTATGTTGGGCTCCGGTACACTTTTGCAGTCCAACCAATCAGATAGTTGGTCAAAGGGGAGAGAGAGAGGGTCAGAGAGCAGCAAACCCCGCCGTTCTTGTGCAGCTTCTGCCCCAAAATCTCCCTTCTTTTTTTTATTTCTGTCATTTTCTAGTATGGCAGTATTCAAAAACTCCTATCCCTGATGACTCCGGTATAATACTTGGCACAACCAGCTTCTGCATACTGGTGCCTGGTAGTATCCGGACACAAACACAAGCCAAACTAGAATAGGTGTCTGTTCTTGTCTGCCTTCCTCTTTGTTGGACACAGCAAGCAAAGCAGCAAACCAAGAGCAAGAAATTTACTACCCAGCAAGCTCCAAGTTCCAACCAAGAAGAGCCCTTCTTCCCATTCTTCATGGAGGGAAGGGAAGGCATTGCAGTGGCAGGGGGCCATGAATCCGGCCATGGTCTCTTCAGAGCAGACATAACCATGACAGAGGCGCAGGAAGCGGCGAAGGGGTACCAGTCGTCTCCCTCCTCGCCGCCGTCGACGTCGCCGACGCCGCCCCGCCTCCGGCCGAAGCTCCCCACGGAGGGGATGCCACTGCAACTCCGCTCGCGTGGAGTCTGGGCGGCGAGAAGCCGAGTGAGGCCGCGGGGGACAACGGCATGCAGACGGAGACGGCCGCCGGGCAGAGCGAGCACGCCAACTTGAGCTCCGGGCGGCGCAGGGGTCGCCCGCGCGGCTCCGGCAGGCGCCAGATCCTCGCCACTCTAGGTCAGTAAGCACCCTCTGAAATGCGAAGCGTCCTCTTTCTTCTTCAGCAACTAGGAATTTCCATTTTTTTTATTTTGTAATTTCTTGCTATGTTTGCATCCCTTGTTGATTTCTGATACATAGCTTGGATGGGGTCCAGTTAGGCTGATGTGTATGTATGTGCTTTCTACTCAGAAGTAGTTAATATTCTGTTACCTGTTACCACGGTTATGCATGCTGTTCATTGCCGCGTTCATCTTCAGTATCAATTGTTGAAGGGTTGAAGCAATTCTTATGTTTTATCCCCTTTCTTCCTACCAATCTTGCACGCACATTCTTTCTTGGGAGATTTTTCCGGGGTGGATTACCTAATCGACCTAATCCGTTGGCATGGCTTGGTTAAAATTTCTTACTGATTAGCCGTGAACAAGGTCTCCTTTTCATCATCTAGTAGTAGTTTAGTTCCTTAAAAATTGTTCATTTCTCTGTCTGACTGGTTTGTTCCAATGCAAAAGGGGAATGGTATGCGCTGTCAGCCGGAGGGAGTTTCACACCTCATGTCATCATCGTGGGTACTGGGGAGGTAAGACTTGTATCATCACAGCATCATGTTTCTCTGCAGCTAGTTTGGCATTGTTTGGCTAGTGTGCAGTGCTTGTCACTGAGCTTTCTTATCCAATTCGTTGGTAGGATGTGGCGGCGCGCATAATGTCGTTTTCTCAGAAGGGTCCACGCTCGATCTGCATCCTCTCTGCCAATGGGACAATCTCTAATGTAACATTGAGGCAGCCAGATTCATCGGGTAGCACCTTCACCTATGAGGTAAGGACTCTTTGCATCTTATCATTCTTCTTGTAATGTTCTAAGCTAGGACCCTGTTGTGGACCTACTAGCTGCTTTCATTGGGTCAACTTCTGAGAACTTGGAAGGCCTAGTCACCGCACACATCAAGCACAGTGATTCCTTGCAATGTTTTATTTTTATTTTTCAAAGTATGGATAACCTTAATTTGATATATCATGTTGCAATGTTACGAAAAATCTCAACCACCCTTGCTGAAAGATTCAGCCATGCCATTCACATTCGATGCCTCATGAAACAGAACACTGTCATGGGTTCAGGCATTCAGGAGTTGGTAGGCCTATTGTGTTGGAAAAAGGCTTTCCTTCCACGTTTTTTCAATGTCTGCTCCACTTTCTTCAATGTCTCTTCTGTTTTTTTCTACACCCATTAGAGGTTTGATTTACTTCAGCATTCATAGGTCTCCTAATTGTGACTCAGACTAACCCACAGACTTGTCCAAGTTTTATAAATGGCCATGGGACTTCTAAATTCTCCCATCTGCATGAGAAATGACATTAGTTTCTTAGTTGTTTAGTCGCAGTAGGGATCTAGTTTTCATACACCGTGGTGTCTGTGTTTGTGCTGCTCATGTTTAACCGAACTGAATGTCTCTGATCTTCAGGGCCGTTTTGAGATTCTGCAATTGATGGGCTCTTTCACAATGGCTGAGGAAGGTAGGAGGAGGACCGGTGGGCTCAGTGCCTCTCTTGCTGGCCCTGATGGCCGTGTCGTTGGCGGTGTAGTGGCTGGGATGCTGCGTGCTGCGAGTCCTATACAGGTAAATTCCGAGGCAAAACATGTACTGTACAAAATTACAAATGCTGTTATACTTAACTCGTCAAAACATCAAATACTGATATCTTGTTGGTTCATTTAGTCTGTAATATGTTGGTTACTAATGACAAAGACACAAAATTTGGATCTATCTTTGTTTAACTATATCCACTTGGGCAGGTGGTTGTTGGGAGCTTCCTGCCCAACAGCCTGAAGCAGCACCAGAGGAGGATGAACTTGCAGCAACAGCCATCTCCTGCTCCAGCGCCACCCTCTGCAATGGCTCCCCATCCTGTTCTCATGGCGGCAATACCACTCTCCCAGGCTGCTCCAGGCAATGGGTTCCATGCACCGCCGGCCTCTGCCACGCCATCACAACCCCATGCCAGCGCGGAGCACGGCGCCATGAACCTGAACACGTCCACGGGCTTCACCATGGTTGGCTGGCCTGCAAGCTCGCCGCCCATGGCGCACAGGGCTTCACCTGACATCAACGTCAGCTTGACTCCCCAGGAGTAGAAGGGCTGGCCATCGTGGTTGCCATTTTCATTTTGTTGCCTCATCGCTGTCTGACGCATTTTGTAGGGCAGGCATGACACTTTCTGCCCATGTGTGATACCAGCAGCCGACCAGCTAAGTGTGCCTGGTTGGGGACTGGGGAGAAACTAAGTTAGAATGATGAAATGGGGTTAATTTAGCTGAGATCAGTAGAATGTGGTAGATGCTCTAATGGACTAATCTGTTTCTTTTTAGAGAGGAGAAGATGCCAGTTTGTTGGGTTACTGCTGTCGTGTATCTGGCCATGACTCTGGCAGTTAATTTAGTTCTAATCCCTTCTATCAGCCTGCCTTGCGGTTTGAGCTGCGCGTGTTGGATTGTTCTTGCGCATTTGTGCTCTGTAGCCTGTTCCGTTGTTTTAAGTTTCTTCAGCTGTGAACTCACGTTGATAAAAAAGGGCGTCAGAAGAGAGACACGGTAAAAAAAACTCGGTACAAGCTCAGTTTGGGCCGGTCTGGTCGGCCACCCTGACTCCTTGCCGGACCCGCAAAAGAATTTTGAGGCCCGAACTTGGCCCATTAATATTTGAAGTCCAGTAAAAGGCCCATAAGTTCTGTTCGCTTTGAGGCCGCAGCGTGTGAACTGAACACTGACTGGGCCACAAATGCAGCCCATGATCATCTCCACCGGCCTCTTCAATTCCAAAGGCCCAGCCCTGTCGGGTCAGAGAGGCTTTTGCTAGGTTTTGGCACAACCGCCGCCGGTCGCAAGCGCTCGCGTTCTCTCCCCATCCCGGCGGCCGCCGTCTCCGTCTGCCTCGCCGTCGCCGGAGCTGACCCAGATGGCGAAGGGCGACGACGCCTTGGCGCGGAAGCGCAACCGGGTGCGCCGCAAGCGCCTGCGCAGCAGCGAGAACGCCGTCTCCGCGCGGGTCGCGGCAATCATCGCCTCCAAGCGCCGCCGCAAGTCGGGGAAGCGCCGCGCCTGCGAGGGCATGTGCTTCTCGCTCCCCACGCCCGACGACCCCTTCAACGAGCGCCACGGGAAGAAGCGCAAGGGCGAGGAGGAGGAGGCGACCGACGGCACTGACGCCGCCGCTGCCGCGACCAAGGGAGAAAACCCTAAGAAGAAGGACGCTAACACTAAGAAGCAGCCGCCGGCGAAGTCTGGAGCCAAGGCCAAGTCGAAGGCCATACGCGAGCGATCGACGGAAGCGGAGGAGGGCCGCGTGGACTTGGACCGGCCGTCCAAGTTCCTGGTGGTCTGCCTCAACGCCATCCGGGACGCTGTGGCGTCCGAGGACGGCGCCGGCGGCGGCATCCACGGCGCCGGGGACTGGGGCGTCGAGCTCTGGAGGTGCTGCTCCGCGCCGGCGCCGTCCGACGTGCTGGACACCAGCGGCGCGAGCGCCACGATGGAGCAGACGGCGTGGCTCGTCTCCACGGCCTGCGACATCGTCGCCAGGAAGGAGAGGCTTGGGATGGTCGTCTCCTGCCCCTTCCTGCTCTACCTCGTCCCGTCCCAGGAAAAGGCCACCCAAGTTAGTACCTGCCTGTCATTTTGATGATCATATTATCTTGCTGGTTGTGTCAGTTAATTGTTAAAATGGGAATCGATTAGTGATTCGTTTGGTGCTGTTTGGGCAGGTGCGATCGATATGCAAACCCCTGAAGTCTCTTGGGATTCATTCAGTGAGCTTGCATCCCGGTGCTTCTGTTGAACACCAGATCTCTGGGTATGTTTTGTTCCACTATTTGTGGCATCCTCTGTTGATTAGTGCTTATAGATAGATACCAAATGGCAGCTGATGATTAGTATTAATTCATTTTGTTTGAACTTTTGACTGCTCTATCAGACTAAAAACTTGTGAGCCGGAGTTTCTTATAGCTACCCCTGAGAGGCTTCTTGAACTTGTTTCAGTAAAGGCGATTGATATATCAAGTGTATCAATGCTGGTAAGTAAATGTGGTAATTGGAGTCAAATTCTCGATGAACTATATCATTTTGATTGTAATTGTCAATTTGGTGTTCTATGTAATTGCAAGTCACAAACTATGAATTCTACAATAAGTTTAAGCGACTCTTTTATCTTGGCCCTTATCATGCTTAGTTATACTCTTTTCTGTGCCGCTCCATATAGTTAGGTATCTTACAACTGAGTTTCATCTAAAGATGACAACTTCAATTGACAGGTTATTGATGGTCTGAAATGTTTCCTGGAACTCAATGTCATTGACAAAATCTTTTCTGTTAGAGACACGATATCAAGCAATCCTCAGATAACTATCTTCACTGACCCATCTGACAATAATGTCGCAACAATGGCTAAAAATCTACTCCGTGGAAGAATTACGAAGCTCTCTATCAATGATTCTGTTTCTTCACGAAGTGCATTTATAACCCAGCATGCACACTTCTGTCCATCAGAGGATCTGAAAACATCAAAGGTAATTTATTCTTTTCTTTCTCAAGTGTCCATCTTCCTTATGTTACCTTTCATGGTTTGATCCTTTGGCTGGCCTTTATGTGTTGTGCAACTTACTCAGGACAGCGTTATTGCATAGCTAGTGAGCTACTGTATTTTTCTTCAGATTTTCAGAACCTCCAGTTTTAATTGTAACATTTGATGTTTCCTGCATTCTGCATACTTGAGATGATTGTTTTTATCATGTCATACTCATACCTCAAACAGTAGATGTGGTCTGACATTGATAACCTGAACAAACATTTGGACTCTTCATGGATGATACTTGCTTACTCTTACACGTCTCGTATCTGTATTGAATCCATGGCTGATAGTTCATTGAGTAGATGTTCAAAATTTTTAGATGATTGTGGTGTGTTGCCACTTTGATATTTTGATGAACACTTTCTGTTTTCAGGTCAAGGAAATTCTTGAGCAGATTTTGCAGACTCATGCTAAAAAGTCATCAAAGGTTCTGCTAGTAGCTGCAAACGATAAAAAAGCGCAGCACCTATCGTCATCACTTAAACTGGAAAATTGCACAGTGACTGATGACTCCCATGGCAACTCTTTTACCATATGCAGCAGGTGGGGGCTTTTGTGTAATTTCAAATATCTGCATGCCAATTAAACCATGTATAACACAGATAGCTACTTTGTTACTTTAACAACAAGTTGCAAATAAGAATTCGGGTTCCAGTCTTTGAGAATTTTAATCACGATATTATCTTTTGACTGAGAGTACCGAGCAACTTATATGGTTAGCTTTGACATCGTAAATGTATCTGTATCTGTGTCTTTGCAGTGTGGGGCTGATGAATGTCCTTGTTAAAGATCGGGAGAGCCTGGTGATGACAGATGTAGAGGAATTTGAGTCTGTGTTGGTGGTTGATTTGCCTCCTTCAGCTGATGAGTACGTTGAGATCCTCACTGGGGTTGCTCGTCAGACAATTGGAGGGGAGGTCCATAGTATCTTCTGTAACACCGATGCTCCTGTTGCGAAACCTTTGGCTGAACTGCTCACAAACTGCAGTCAGGTGGTGCCTGAATTTCTAAAAAAATTGGAGTCTTCATAGCAGACATGGTTACCCTATCAGAATCGTACGATTATATCATGGTGATTTGAGTTTGTTGCCACCGTTCATGCCGCTTCTTGTCACCAATCAATTTTGACATTCTTGTGTTCTTCCTGGATGTAGTTCCCATCTGTAAGCATGACAATGATATATTCAAGGCTCTGCCTTGATGTACTACATTACTACTAGCTCTTGTTCTGAAATGTGAGTGCATTGAAGCCCTTTTCCCTGGAAGAAGTACTGGTTCTGCTGTAGTTCATATGTTGCCTACTATTGTGAAATTTTGTGTGAGAAACTGTGTCATCACCAGGGACCGCCACCAACATAGCTTCTTTTAATCAAGCACCTTTTCCATCTTTACCGTACCTGTCAGCTCAATGGATTTTTAAGCTGACTGCTGCTGAGTTGGTGGTGACTCGCTCGGGACCATGAGCAGCAGATTGTTGGCTCAGTAAGGAAACAAATTACGATGCACGAGTTGGCGACATATTTGACTAGTTCATTGTCTGCTTTATTGATACATCTGAAATCATAAAGGTCACTTTTTCATCATTTTTCTGTGGTCGCCCCCAAATGCTGAAATAAAATGTTCGTTCTGATCTTGATGAGCTGCAGGATTGAAGCTTAAGCTGTGACCAAATATTGAAGCGAAATGTTCCTTCTGATCTTCGAGTCACGAACAAGAATGCACACCATGATGAGCTTCATTCGTCTTCTGGGATCATACATTGACTAATAACACGTACTGTGCCCTTCAACAACACAGCCACAGAACAGAGATGATAAGCATTGCAGTAATCTCTCCTCGCCTCTCGCGGCTGCTGTCCTGCTCCTCCGATCCGATCCTCCTGCTCTGCTTCTTCCACGGAGCCGCAGCGGCCTGGCTCCTACCTGCTGATGTTCCTCCTCTCCCTCTTCTGCACCAAGCTTCGTGCTCCATTCTTTGCACAATACACATATCACGAGCCTCTTTGCCGGTCGATCCTACCAGCTAATTAATCAGCGTTGCTCTAATACAATGTTTCTGAACTCCTTTGCAGAGGTGTCAAGGCTACTGCTGTAGATGGCCTAGTGCTTCACAATGGTGCTGCTGTCAGTGACAACGAGCTTTCAGTCTCCGAGGTGAGAAGAGAAGAGACTGAATCGACTCTGGTCTCTCGCCGTGGGTGTGTACCGGCGGTCGCCGAGCAGTGCACGAGGCTGGCTGGAACCACAAAGTACTAGTGGCGTCGATTCAGGAAATGATGCTCCTCGGCCTTCTTGGAAAATGAACGACAGAGAGCAAAAAATTCGTGTAATCTCTAGTGGGCCAAGAGTTTGAGTTTCGTTCTCTTCGAGAATCAGACTGAGGCACGGTTAGTAAACGTTGACTACTAGTAGTTTATCGTCACACTTTAATTTCGACATTTTTGCCGACTGTTTAATCCTCCAATCCTTTTCTCTCCTAGTTGATATAATAGAAGTTGGAGCAAAAGATATTCTTTGCGTTTGAAGGCGTACAGCAGTACTCGTCAGTTCCATTTTCAGTAACCCACACAACTAATATTCGCACACTGATAAGCTCATGTAAGTAATGTGACTATGATTTTTTTTCTATTGAAACAAGTACGACATTGTGGTACCCATCTCTCCAAATCTTAAAGGGCATTGGCGACCCCAATTTAACTTCAACCCATTGATCTCCATCCCATCAAACATCATGCTTATCGATCTATCTTGCCAAACCCTAACAATTACAGTTTAACAAAAAAAGAAAAAAAGGACAGGAATGGAGAAACATCCCTTCCGACCAGAGACATAGTGCTAGCCATCTTAACCCAATACCCAATAGTTTCTTTTAATTAGGCAATTGAGAAATAGCAAAGGAAAGTCTGTACCAGTACAGCATAGCCTACTCATCCTTCAGAAAGTTCGGTGTGTATTGTGAACCTAACTATAAGGAAATTATTTTATTCGCAAAAAAGGAAGGAAGTTATTTGGTCACTTCCAAATCCGTGTAAATTAAAGTTAGTTCAGCAGGAAGTGGGTATGGAAGCTACTGTATTTAGACCCTCCTAGTAGTCTGTTTGGCACACACTGGTTAATGGAAGGTGAAACCACATCCCGCCAAATCTCTACATACTGTACCTCTTTTCAGGAATTCAGGTTGCCTGCTTCTCCTCTCTCTCCCAAGCTCTTGCATTATAAATAGAGCTGCGAGCCAGCCAGCCTCGGCGCCACCACCATCATCTCGTATCACTCCCCAGCAGCTAGCCATCTCAAAGGTCAGAGCTAGCCACACCAGCCAACCACGGCACTGCACCTTCAGAGATCGATGAGGCGCTGCGGCCGCGGTATCTCTTGGCCGCTCGCGGCTCTTTCCCTGCTCCTCCTCCTTGTCACCTGCCTCGTCTTCTTCAACTTCGCGGCAGCGGCGGCTCGCCCCCTGCTTCCCGCTGCTGTTCCTCCTCTGCTTCACCAAGGCATGTGCTTGCTTGCTCCACTACTCGCTCGTGTATAGCATTTCATATGCTGGTTGCTGAACCGGAACCTGTTAATTTGCTGATGGACAGAGAATCAGAGGTCGATTTCTGAACGTTGTTTCTGAACTAGTGCATTTTATTTGCAGAGAGTGGAGTCAGGAGGGTGGCTGCAGATGACGAGCGGGTAGTGCTTCAGAAAGGCGTGGCGGGTAATGGCGGCGAGCTCTCATCGGCCGCCGCTGATGAGGTGATTCTGCTGGGAGCAGAGGCGGCGGCGGCGGCGGAGGAGGAGGAGGAGTCGGCGTGCGAGGACGATGAGTGCGTGCAGCGGCGGCTGCTCCTGGACGCGCACCTCGACTACATCTACACGCAGCACAAGGGCAAGCCGTGAGGACGAGGAGCCTGCACAGCTAGCTGCAGATCCTCAAATCTTTACGCTGTTGCTGCAAAGTTGACACAGGGAGTCTCATCTAGTCGTGTACTCGTGTGTCGTGTGTCTGTCACCTCGTTTGTACATCTCTGTTAATCGTGTGTCTGTCACCTCGTTTGTACATCTCCGTTGGTATAAATGAAAGCCTTCGAACTTATGAGTAGTCAAAGTGATATACTCCTACATGAAAGTGAAACACTAAGAGCAACAAGCACTAGCGCCACCCATAGCTGCTGAGTTTGAGTTTACATGTCCCGTATCAGAGACAACGGTCCACTCTTGCTGGTTCAGTATGGTATAGTAGCCTACTGATAAAGTGGAGTAGTGCGTGCGATCACTTGTTTACTTGGAATCCTAGCTTGAAAGTTGGAATGCACGCGTTTGGTTTGTGCAGGCCGAGTGGCCAATGCCCAATAGTGCCCACTCCATTATCTGATCAAGCTACATATATACGCACACAGTGAGTGATCCATCAGTACTTCAGTAGTGCTGTGTGGCAGTAGTGATCTCATCAGACCCTCCTGTACTGCCGTTTCTTACTAGTGCGCAGGGTAATAGGATATGCCAGCTTATTGCACTAGATGTTTTTTTTGAAAGATTATTGCACTAGATGTTGTATTGTATATGCTATATAGATCAAACGTTTGTTGTACTTGCTTCTTTCCCTGCAGGCCGTCAGTGATGTAAACAAACAAAACAAAGAGCTAGGTCGGCCACCTGCAAAGTTGCTATTGGTGTGGGTAACTTTTTCCCCGCACAATCATCCGATCCCGGCCAGCCGGCGGGCCCACGTGCACCCGGACAGATCGATACATAGATCTTGCACACTGTAATGCTTGTTGATAGATCATGCAGGTGATATCTGTCTATACGCAGAAGATAGAAGTTCAGTTAATTTGGTCAGGCTCGATCGCATTGGGTACGTACGTAGGATAGAAAACCAATAGTGACAGGTCAATATGCATCAATGCATGTATGTAGGGGCAGGTCAGAACTGGCTGAGTGGTCGGTAACTCGATGACTTTGTGCCCTCACATAGCCCCTTGTTAACCTGCGAAGTCCAAAGACAAGATAACACTTTGGTGAAATTAGGCGCCACCACCATTTCTTGTGTTTACTTCGACTTTGTAGTGGGCCCGAAGTCCAGACCCTCACTACGGTTATCTGGACTCTGCGAAGTCCGTAGCTAACGAATTGAAGTCAAATTCGTGGGCTGCGTGGAAACTGACGACGTTTGGGTCCATTCATGAATGGGCCTTATACGGCCCACAGATAAACTCGCGGCACGTGACGGCCCATTCCATTGATTATTATCCTTAACGCGCGATTAAACGTGCAATATTAATCTCGCGCTAAGCCGCTAGCCGAGTTCGATCCGATTACCCCTGTCCGTATTCGGACACAGCCAGACTCCACCAGGTGATCGACCAGGGGCACATCACAGCTATATAAAAACAACGCCTCCTTCCCCATCGCATCTGCTGCAATCTCACCAGCTTTGATTCCCATCCGACCCCCCCACCCTCGATCGTATTCGTGTGTCTCGATCGATCGGCAGCGACGGCCGGAGGAGACGCCATGGAGATGGAGCGCGCGCTGCCCATCACCATCGCCGTCGTCGTCGTCGACGACGACTACGGCGTCCCCCCGCCGCCACCATCAGGGCAGCATCGCCGTCATCAGTTGCAAGACGAAGAAGGTGATGAAGAGGCAGAGCTTTCCGATCAAGAGCGCGGCGGCGAAGGCGAAGACGAAGACGAAGACGAAGATGAAGACGAACTCGATGACGCGGCTCGTTACCTGCCTGACCGCAGGCAGCCTGATTACGATCACCCGACGACCCACGGCCGCCGCCTGATCGACGAGCAGATCCATCGATCGATGGAGGTCGGTGTTCTGATGATACAGTCGCTGGAGTTCGACTTCTACACCGCTCTAGCTCGTGTCCTGGAAGAAACCAACGGCGGCGGCTTCGGCGGCGGCGGCCCGGCGTCCGCCGCGGCCGTGGCCGCCCTGGAGAAGCAAGCGTTCCACGCCAACGCCATTGAAGAGTGCGGCGGCGCCGCCGGCGTCACGGAGTGCGCGATCTGATTGATGGAGTTCGACGACGGCGAGGAGGTCAGCGTGATGCCGTGCTCGCGTGGGCACCAGTTCCACACGGATTGCATCGCCAAGTGGTTAGGGTGCAGCAACAGCTGCCCTCTCTGCCGCCGTGCACTGCCCGCAGCCGTGGATGGCCAGTGATCGGATTCGGATCAAAGATCAAAGCTTTGCATGCATTGTCGATCGTAGATTGATCCATAATATCTTTCGCAAAAAAAAAAGTAGATCGATTCATAATAGGCACCTCATGTAGCAATGTAGCATGAAGAATCTGACAAGTTTGATCATGGCATCAAGCACAGGAAGAGGGATGGAAGAAAATCTGAAGGTGTATATATATGCAAAGATGTAGTCATGTAATAGTTGGAGGTTACTGTTGGCAGTTGAACTAAGGTGTGCAATTGTGCATTAGTGGAACCCTTGTTGTGGGAATTGAAGTGCTGATAGTAGTGGTTGTTTTAATGTTGTATTATGTGTTGAATTCAGACTTGGTGGTGTGGTTTAGACTTTGTGATTAATCCTGTTGCTTCGATAATGGGCTGAGAATCGTGATGACTGTCTCAACTCGATCTGCTCGTTACGAGGTTATAAGAACGTGATCTGTGCAGGTTGTTGCTAAAATAGAAAAGCGTCTGAACTTCGAAATTGATCAGTTTCCTTTTCCTCAACGAACTCTGTGGGCAATACACGGCCGACCATGGTATGCCCACCGTGTCCGCCTGACAACCAACACCAGCATCGTCAGGCTTCGTTCTTCAACCGGCCTGGCCATGGCCGACGATAACATGGCGGACGACGCCGTGGCCGCGCCGACGGTGACCTGGGCGGTCTTCCGCCATGGACTCGCTAGCTGAACCTGCAGTGCTCCTCCATCTCCATCGATGATGGCTGCTAAACCTGATCGAGCTATTGAAGAAGAATCTACGGCGTGGCAAGATGACGGGCCAATAAGGTGGTTCGGAGGAGGAGGAGTACTCGCCAGCATCGGCCCAATATGAGGACATCCGGCCCAGAATGGGTCCGGCCCCGAAGTTGCTTAACAAGACCGCCCACTGCTGCAATATGATCCTATAAAATAAGTTTTCAAAATGCATACAAAATTAAGCAAGCGTGAGAACTATTGCTCCGTGACGTGCAACTCCTGTAAACACTAATTTTCCTCTCAATAAAATGAAACGTAGTTCTCCTGCATTTTCGAAAAAAATACATCCAAAATTTAGGCTACATTGAAAATGTTGAAGCCTGTTTTTATATGGGCTCGGGAATACATGAGTAGGAACTGTAGCTAGCATGAGTAGGATCACAGTCCAAACGCACAGGAGAACCAATGATTTACACAGCAGGTTTGATTTGATTTGGGGCATTGAATATTGGAGTACAATTTGATATGGGTGTCTAATCTTGCTTACAAGATGTAGTGATCTAAAAAATCGCCAAACCTAGGTCTAGCGGCTGATGATACCGTCGTCGGAGCCCAAGCGGCGGCCCAGAAGAGCAGAAGCCCAACAACAAGCACACGAGTGTTGATGCTCAGCCATCATCAGCTTGACGACGCCGGCGATGCAGAGGGCTAGCGAATATATGAAGG
This sequence comes from Echinochloa crus-galli, assembly GCA_900205405.1. Lineage (NCBI taxonomy): Eukaryota > Viridiplantae > Streptophyta > Magnoliopsida > Poales > Poaceae > Echinochloa > Echinochloa crus-galli. Next base: position 1,527,923 of record OAMR01000211.1, read on the forward strand.
ACCCGCACTGGCACAATATAATGGATCACCGTCTTGATCATCAGAACCTTGACCGCCACTAATTGTATCCACAACCACCGCTGCTGAAACCGGCCACGTCAGCTTCCACGGCCATGGCCAGCACGAGCATCAGCATTAATTAGCAGAGGAGTAGAATGATCCACCATCATCGTTCTGTTGTTTCTGTTGTGTAAGTTGAGCTTCATAGGCAAGAAGCTGGTCATGAAACTCGCTAAGAGTAATACTATCAGTTTTGTTCCCCAGCATAGACATCACGAAGGGACCGTAATCAGAATCTGATAAACCAACCAGGATATGGGCGACAATGTCAATATCATCGGGTCTCTTGCCAGCCTCAGCCAGATCGTCTGCAATACTCTTCATCTTGGAGTAATAAGCCGCGGCAGAAGTATTTCCTTTCTTTTCTTGTTGGAGTCGGAGCTCAAGTTGCAGAATGCTTGGCTTGGATGGAGAGGTGGTGAGAACATCTCGGTGACTGTTTTCCAGACTTCAGAGGCATGCTCTAGGTCTCGGGAAGCAACTTTAAACAGGATTTTATGGGTCATAGACGAGAGGAGGTGTGATAGCACCAGTTGGTCCTGCGCAATCCATTGGGCGTAGGCAGGGTTCTCGACCTCCTCTGTCGATTCATCATCAGCAGCATTGTCAACTCGGATAGTCGGCGCCGGCATGGCCGTCGTTCCATCTAGCATGCCGACGAGTCCGGCGCCACGCACCGCCGGCAAAACTAGTGCTCGCCACACAGGGAAATTCTTCTCCCCGGATAGCTTCTCTGCAACCGGGATTGTGAACAAAAATGAAGCCAAAGAATAATTCAACGAGGCCATCTGCATCAGCGAGAGAAACAATACTCGCTATAGCTAGCTGATATCCATGAGGCCGGCCGGAGTAGGCTCTCTCGATGATATCTTACTATTACTAATTGGAGGCTCCTTTTAAAGCCTCCACATTAATCCTCACGAGACGTGCTAGAAAAAAAGATAAATCCTAAAAATTCTCAAAAAAATCAGAAACATCCCACCATCAATCTGGTAGTGCCTAATAATCACGGCCACTAGATTTCTAAAAACAAATTACTACCTTTGCCATTAATAAAAAGTTACCCACCTTTGCAATTATAAAAAGTAACCTCAATGTCTACTTATAATTTAGTGGGCGAGATGAAGGATATCAACGGCGCAACTTCAGCTTTCCTCGAGGTTGCCCTAGCTGCCTACATACACCCCGAAATCTTCCCCGTGGAGCCATGCTCTGCCGTTCCACGCCGGCGACAAGGCCACGCAGAATCGCTCCTCCGATCCTCCAATATCCTTTGTATGGTATAGGGCTCAGCCCCTGCTTTGCTAGGCAGTACAGACAACAGATGACAACACATCATTAAGTGACACCGGCCAATCTGCAACGCTGCAATGATGGCTGAAAATCTCCGATACAAGCAACGAGCCCTTGCACAGGTGTGTGCTCAGAGTTCCCCTTTGGCTCTTTAATTTACTTTGACTTCATGGAATAGATGTAGCTGTGTGAATCTTGATGTTGTGATGTTTCTGTAGATAAAATTGGCTTTTCAAAACTATTAGTGTCCCTAGAGAAAAAACATATTTTTTGTTTCATGCCATTTTAGGTAGATAAATAGAGTCATCGTCAGACGTACGGTTAGAGGAATAAACTTTTGTTGCCTTGACGAGATCTAACAGTGCTTACAATTTTCCATGATTTCTTTAGCCACTTTTGGTCATCTTTTCTCAGTAGCACCCATCGAAGTCTCCTATTCGTGATATTACTTAGACAATATACTCTGGGTAATGCAAATTCTAGCACAGATTTCCACGGTGGAGACAAAAATTCTGACATACAGTTATTATACGTGCGATCTCTAAATCAATTAGACTACAAAAAAATCAAGCTGCATACAGAATTCACTTCCGGCGATAGATATCTCTTCCCATAACTATATAATAATTTTGGCACCGATCTTATTATTTCCTATATACCAAACTATGATGTAGAATTGGAAAAAATATTTGGTACGTGGAGTTACTTAAGACTATATTTGACAATCGTTTTAGTGGGTACATTCATTTTCATTCAGATTTTCATTCAGATTTGATTCAACTATAGTGACAAGGGACTAGGAGGCATTTATCCTCTTGATAAAAATAAATATAAATAAGCTAACAAAGACACTACCAAAACCTACGAGCGGATAGGATTTTTTTTGAGACAAATTACATGCTCAACTAAAAGAGATGAACCTAATTTTGTTCTCAATCCAATTTAGTCCACAGTGGGAATAAAGTTGGATGAAAAAAATGAATGTGTTCAAGTCCAATAGATTGATCATTCAAGTTGTTCCTAACTCCTTAATAAGTGAACATCTCTCTCAACAGGCACCTACCTATGAAAAACAAATAGACTTAGCAGCCTAATATAAAGAAATTTGACTTTAAATATTGCCAATTTCAAATAAGGTTAATTAGGCTGCAACTACTGAACCTCTTTCAAGGTGCTTAAGGCCGAGTACAAAGTGGGATTCATGAAGACAAAATGTACTATATGTGTCAATTCAGAAATCTTAAGTGCAAATTGAATACTTCTCTGGAGAGCCCATTTATATATTAGAAAAAATAGGCTACAAATTCTTACGTCAATATTATTAAAAACTTAATAAAGAATAGGGGAAAACATGTACTATCAGTCATACAGAGTCACAGCCCTATTTGTAGAAGAATTGCTATTTCTACCACCGTACCTACTATTAATTTACAAGGTTGTGCGAGGGAAATTCGGATATATTAAGTTTCAGACAGAAGGACTGTTGCAAGAGCTTGCTGTTTCCTATGATAAAGTTTCAACATTCAGAACATTTTGGGAAACAATTTAGAGGGGAAACAACATATAATGGAGATAGAGAAACACATCCAAGAAACTGGTAAACAAGCAAAATGTATCATAATTTGATTACCCTGGAAGTGTAATGCAGATGCAAAGTTGAAAAAAATTAAAGGTTTAAGTGAGATAAAAAATATATGAACAGCATGCATGTGTCTGAAAGATGCTAAATAATCAATGGACTATATATTGTCCAGAAAAACCATAAAGTTAGCATCTCCATCATGTAGCATGGCATGTATGATTGGCCTTATATACTAATAGCATTGTATAAAGAATTATTAATAGAGAAAGTATGTTTTGAACTTAATAAAGAAAAAAATGAATTATATCTCATAACAAGTATAATAACAAAAAAAATTCCATACAACTATTCATACATATCTATCAGATAACTCAAGGTCGAACTATTTCAGCAAATATCAAAAAATCATCACAGCATGCAACATAGTTCCATGAGGTTGACATGTGAGACCGCATTGTTATGTGATCACAAGGTTGTAGGTTTTTCAGACTATCAAAATTGTAGCTTTGAAAATAGGTCATCGAAGGAGTAGTTTTAGATCCTACCTTTTTGAGCATGCAATCAATTTTCCATAAGCTTGAGATGCAGATGTTTTTCAAGCTTAATGCCCCGTGCGTATGCACGGGTTGATGGGCTAGTGATACTAAGCTAAGGCTGCCGATGTATCCGATTATATACAGAACTGGTTAGATGGAATATATAGATAGGTATATATAGATCGATGATGGCGTGGCGTGTACAGGTGTAGGACTCGATGAGATTTACAAGACAAGGCGTGAGGAGGTGAGGAGGGGAATCGAGAGCCGCTCGCGTCGCCCCCGCGCGGCGACTCGGGCGGAACCAAACCCTAGCCGCCGCCCCTCTTCCCGCCGTCCCCCGCCGCCGGAGGGAGCGCCGGAAGTCCGTGCGGCTCCCAAGGATGGCGGTGGCGCGGCTTCTTCTCCTCCCCTCCTCTAGGGCCAACGGCGGGCGCGGCCGTCCCGGCCTTTGGAGATCTTCGCCGGCGCCGCTCCTCTTCTTCGGAGGCGCAGCTGCTTTGTTGTGCGGAGGGGGGCGGAGGTGGATGGGGGCGCGGCTACAGTGGCTAGCGCGCGGCAGTGTCTGCCGGCGGTCAGGGGCCGGCGACGGCCCCTGACTTTCTCCCGGCAGTGGCCGCGGTCGGCGGCACCCAGGTCGGTGGCGGTTGCAACCGATGGAGGCTTTCGACGGCAACAAGCAAATGGCGACATCGTCGACTACTTGCCTTGCTTCGGTCTCGGGCTGCTGCCGGCGGTATGCTCTTCCTCTCCCTCGTCGGTGACATTGGGTTAGCGCCGCCTCGGTGGTGGGGCTGGGGGTTGGTTGGAGCAGGCTGGGGCGCCGTGGTGGTGCTGCGGGCTGCGACGGCCCTCTTTCAATGCTGGCGATGGGGAGGTGACGAGGACCGGGCCACTGTCATATTCATGTGCGAGCGGCAAGCATGGTGCTAAGTCAGGCAAACGCCTTCGCCGACATTCTGTCGGTAGCCATGGTGGCGGCGGCCTTGGGGCGTCGTTTTCCCCGTTGGGGGCACTATGGTGAGGCACCGTGTTCTCTGCCGCGCGAGGCTGCCCCTCCTGGGATCTGGGAGTGTTCGTTGTCAAACCCCCTCTCCGGTTGTCTGTCCCTGTCAGCTCGCGATTGGCGCCTCTGCTTCGTCGCCGCACTCCTTGTTGGTGGTTTCATCAAATCATATGCCGGGTGGGTTCACTTTGCCGGCCGTCTCTCCTTTGGGGCTTCCTTCCCCCAGAGGGCGTTGGATGGGGGTGGGTGGAGCCCGGATTTGCTGCGAAAGGTGTTTCTACCAGCTTGAAGTGAGGTCGGCGTTTTCAGCCAACCTGGCCTGGGTGTTTCTCCCACCCCAAGTCCCCCTCCGTTGAGCAGCCTTGAAGAGGCATCGGTGTGGCGTATCTACGAGGGGTGGTGTCGAAAGGCAAAGGGTTGGGTGAAGCCGGCAAGTACGTTGCTCGATGGCGATGCTCCCTTATGACAACCGGTCTCTTTTTGGCTGAGTGTGAGCCATTGTGTTGAGTGGGAGTTGTTTTTCTCCCAGGCGCGTTCCTCTTCTGTTTTTTCTTGTTCTATGTGTTGCATTGTGCTTGCAACTTCTATGTAATCTGTGGTTTTGCCACCTCAATCAATAGAAAGTTCGGGTCGGCCTCTGGCCTGCCGTGGTGTTTTCAAAAAAAAAAGGTGTAGGACTCGGAGTCGGACTGCTAGCTAGTAGAGTTTCCGTGCCCTACTCGGCTTGCTAATCCGAGTCGGGCTCCGGTCCCGAGTCGGACTCCTCAGCAAAAGCCAATAAAACGTACGGGCGGCCGGGGATCCCATACATCCACTCGTGCATTAGACAGCAAACCAGTCGTGCAAATCGACTAAACAACCCACGCATCTCGCTCTCTGCAATCATGGCGCCCTCGACCAACGACGACATCCTGATCTCCGTCCACTCGCGCCACCGCAGCTCACCGCATCATCCGCTGCTGCAACACGCACTCGTTGCTCAGCCATCAGCAGCTGACGACGCCGGCGCCGGCGCCGGCGCCGGCGAAGAGGCATCGGTCGACGGCGACGGCGTGCACGGCTGCGACGACGGGATCCGAGCGGCGGCGTCCTCGCCGCAGATGGCCATCTCCACGGCGCCGGGGCCGTGCACGATCACCGTCCGTTGCGATGATGCCAGCCACGCCGGCGAAGGAGAAGGCAACAACACTACTACGGTCGAGCTCGTCGGAGCAGGCCGCCGTCACAGCGGCGGCGCCTCCGGTGCCGTCGCCGTCGCCGTCCCTCTCTCCGAGACGGCGGCGGCGGCAGGGGTTGATGACGAACACGACGACGAACAAGGCCACCATGACGAAGATTATCCAGATCCAGTCGATTCCTTGGCCGACGAGCTTGAAGACGACGACGACGACGGGCCACGTGCTGCTAGGGACGACGAAACGAGGGAGGGCGGCGGCGGTAACCAAAATTTCCTCACGGAGGTTTACGAGTTCCTCCTCCAGGAGATGGAGCCGGAGGAGAACGAGCAGTTCCACCTCCAGATCGCGACTACGGGACTCCTAACCGCCGAGCTCCTGGCCGCCTTCACCGAGCGGATCACTCGGGGCATCGCCACCGGCAGGCTGCGCAACCCACTCGTCCCGGCGGCGGCGGCTACTACTACTACCCCCATGATGGGTTCCGACGCCTACCGCGGCGGCGGCTTCGGCGGCGTCCCCGCCGCCGCGGCGGCGATCGCCGGCCTCGAGAAGCGGAGGTACGACGCCGCGTCGGGAGACGGTGACGGCGGCGGCGAGGGGTGCGTTGTCTGCTTAGTGGATTACGAGCACGGCGACGAGCTCGCCGTGATGCCGTGCGCGCACGGGCACGCGTTCCATCGGGAGTGCATCGCTGAGTGGCTGGCGCGCAGCCACCTGTGCCCGCTCTGCCGCCATGCGTTGCCGACGGAGGACCAGGAGGAGGTTTCGTGAAGTACGTGGAAGACGGCAACAATTTGGTCTGAACCAACTTGTGTACTGATCGATCGAGTAGAGTAGCCCGGCCGGTGGTAGATTTCATTTCACCTGTACTCTTCTTCTCTCGTGAGACGTGATTGTACTGTAAATCCCGTTTATTTTTGGTTTCAGAATGGAAATTCAGGTCGCCGCACATTGTTCCGTGCAATGCGCTTTTCGCAAATCTATGTCCAACATGGGACGGACACTTTACAACGCAGCATGCATCGGGTTCGAGTCTATTTTTTCTTCTTTTTTATCGTTTCGCCGGTTCAGGGTTGGAGCTCGTTAGTTCTTGCCTAGCTTCTTGCATTGAGGAATAATAAATTATTTCTAGTGCAAATGCAAGTAGTAAGTGTACTGGTCGACACGCAGGAGAGCGACGGCGACACAGTGGACGTGTCGGGGTTGGGCACGGGCGCACGGCCTTGACGGGGTAACGACGCCTCCATGGCGCGCGATGCCGCCCTTGCCAGCGCGCGCCATCGGGATGTCGGCGCCCCACGAGTTGCGCGCGCACCAGGCAGCACAATCCTCGCCATCCTCCGTGCCGCCGTAGCCCACCGCCGCCAACACGTCGTGGTCCAGCGACGTGCCGCACCGGCCGGCCGGCGAACACGCCCTGCACGCGTACGAGCGCGTGTCGCATCGCCGCCACGTCAAGTCCAGTCGTGAGTGACTCATCAGCGTTTTTTCATCAAATGAGACCGGACACGGCCGGGACCGTACCCGCGCGCGCCGGCGTTGTGCACGTCGATCGACGAAGCGGAACCGGCGGTCGTACTCGCCGCGCCGCGCGCGTTGCCGTTGGTAGGTGGCGAGGCCGCCGCGCGGCCGAAGATGATCAGGGAGGCCAGCGCGACCGCATGCACGGCCGGCAGGCGCCGCGGCTTGCCATGGTCGTGTTTCGCCGGCGGCGAATTGCGATGCCGGCCGGGATTCGCGCTCTCGTCGATCGAGCTCACGCCCACACTAGAGAGTGCACTGCTTGTGTGGTCGTCGGACACGCGCGCGCGACGCTGGAATGGATCGAGAGTACCAAAACAGGACATTTGACGGGCGCACGGCAAAATTTTTACCGTGCGTTTTTTTGCCTATGCACACGGCAGAGGCTGCACGGCAGCTAAAGGCACGGCAAACAGTCTTTTGTCGTGCGTGCGGCAAAGGCTTTCCGTAGTGTACGTTTGCTGGTTCTTGGATATGTGGTCGGGTCCGACATCAGTTTTGTTACTGTAACATGATGATATGATGATAAGTCCAATGTACGTGGTCGTACAACCAAGGCAATAATAAATCGACGACATGGTAATGGTTCTCGATCTCGTAGCTAGGCGCTTGAGTTTTACGTGGTTTCATTCGAGATCGGGCGGTCGAGACGAACACACACAAAAAAAGCGACAGAGAAGCTTTATTAGGATTCGTATACTCAATTGCTCATAGATCGATTTTGATGAATGAATAAAAAAATATCTCCATCCTTCATCCTTGCATGCAAAAAATCTCCATCCTCGGCGATCGAGTCCTATGTCGAGATTTTTATCATTTTGACCACGAAAACTCCGAACTTCTCTAAAATGACCACCATACATCGGGCTTCTCTAAAATGACCACGAATCCGTTGTTTCATACGCTACAATGACCAAACTCAAGTTTCTCCACTCGATCTGACCAAAATACCCCCCTCTCTCTTCTTCCTCTCTCCATCCTCTCCTCCCACCTCCTCTTCCTCTCCGGCCGGCGCCGGCGCTCCTGAACGCTGCTCCGGCGCGGCGGAGCCCGGCCCCATCGCGGCGGCGCCCGCCCGCAGCACAGCGGCCGCGCGGAGCACCTCGTCGTTGCCGCCCGCGCCGCCTGGCTGGTCCCGCTGCCGCCCGCGCCGCCAGCGGCGGCATGCTCGGTGGCGCGCGCAGGATGGCGGCGGTGCGGGGCACGGCGGCCCGTGCGCGCGGGGCGGGGCTGCCGCCGCGACGAGGCGGGGGCGGTGGCGGCGGCATGCTCGGTGGCGCGCGCAGGATGGCGGCGGTGCGGGGCACGGCGGCCCGTGCGCGCGGGGCGGGGCTGCCGCCGCGACGAGGCGGGGGCGGTG
>OAMR01000211.1:1550358-1577052 GCA_900205405.1 Echinochloa crus-galli
GCTCCGTAGCTCCGGCTCGGGCCGTGCCGTGGCGGAGGCGGAGCACGGCATGCCGTGGCGGGGGCAGAGCGCGGTGCGGCGGGGCCGGGGCGGAGGCGTAGCATGGCGTGTCAAGGGCGGAGCGGCGCGCGCGGTGCAGCGTAACACTGGCGGCATCCAGATCCGGCGACCTCGACCTCTGTCCTCATCCGACGGCGGCGGACAAGGACTAGGGGAAGGCGGCGACGGAGGCTCGGCGCGGCGGCCGGGTCAGCAGCTCCTCGCGGCGGCAGCTCCTCGCGTCCGGTGTGGAGCTCTATTCCACCGAGCATGAGGCTCGACCGACGGCCTCCTCGCACCTCTGCTCTGCTCGGTGAGCGGAGGTGGCCAGCGGGTGGAGGTGGCAGCTAGGCGGAGAACGGGGAGGGAGAGAGGGCACCGAGGAGGGAGAAAGGGCGGCGAGGCCACGGCAACAGAGGTGAGAGGAGTGGATGTGCCCACCTGTCTGTGAGAGAAAGAGAGAGGAGAGGGTAGCTGATGTGACCACTGACGCCACGTGGACGGGTGACATGGTTTAAAACAGGGGTGGATTCGGTTTAGGGGGGTAATTTGCACGGTTTCGTTAGTTCAGGGTGTAGGATGTCTGGTTTAGGAGTTTCGGGTTGAAAATCGGACGATCGTGAAAAGTTCAAGGTTGTAAATCGGACTTTACCCTTTTATAAAATAGTTTTATTTTATTTTAAAATTGTGTGCCCGTAGCATCGCACGGGCCTTTACCTAGTCAAAACTAATTTACAGGTCCAACTCAAAAATAGAGGTCCTTCAAATTAGAGTCCAACTCCAGCAACAAATCAACTCAGCCCTCTATTTAGATGTGGACCCCATGTGTCAGGAATCTAACTCAGCCCAATTCACGTGGAGCTCCTCCCAATTCCCCGTTCCCATGGGAGCTCGCCAGACGCAAGCTCGCCACGCGCGCCGGCGCCGCCGTTCCGACGGGCAGAGAGCTCCCTCCCGTCCGGGGAGCCATGAAGCGCATGCTCCTCGCCACGATCCATGGATTCTACCTCAAGGCGCTCGGCAGCCTGCCCGGCGACGAGCTCGCCGAGCGCTACCACCGGAGCTTGCTCTCCGGCGGCTACTGCTACGGCCCGCTGGACCCCCTCCCGCCTCCGCAAGAACCCGACGACGGCCCCCTCCTCGCCGCCTTCCGCGCCTCCCTCCGCTCCCTCCTCGCGCGGCGCCGGGGCAACGACGATGTCGCTGGCGCTGTCATGGGCGACGGCCTCGCGGCGGGGCTCCTCGGCCGCCGCCCGGAGCGGAAGAAGTGGTTCCCGACCTGCGCCGTCGTCGGGAACAGCGGCATCCTCCTCGGCTCCAGTCGCGGCCCCCAGATCGACGCGCACGACCTCGTCGTCCGCCTCAACAACGCGCTCGTCGCCGGCCACGCCGCCGACGTCGGCGCCAGGACCTCGCTCTCCTTCTCCAACTCCAATGTCCTCCACCGCTGCGTCGTCCGCTCCGCCGTCGCTGCCTTGGGCTGCGCCTGCCACCCCTACAGCCGCGGTGTGCCCCTGGGCGTCTACGTCTCCCAGCCGGCGCACCTCCTCGACGCGCTCATCTGCAACGCCACCGCCACGTCGGCGTCCCCGTTCCCGCTGCTCCTCACCGGCGCGCGCCTCGACGCCCTGTGCGCGCGCGTCGGCAAGTACTACTCGATGCGGCGGTTCGTGGCGGCGACGGGGGAGCCGGCGGGCAACTGGACGTTGTGCCACGGTGCACCACAACTACGGCGGCGGCACCATCGACGTGTGGCGGCTGGGGGACATGGAGGAGGGGACGTGGACGAGGACGCACTCGCTGCGGCTCGCGTCGGTGCTGCGCGGGTGGAGAACGACGACGCCGCCAGACGGGGAGGGGCAGCTCGTCGCCGCCGGCGACTTGGAGTCCCTGGCGTGGATGCGGTGCGAAGGGGAGAAGAAAAAGTGAGAAAAAAAAAGAAACGGTGGGACCCACTGTTTGGAGGGGGAATTGGAGGCCCTCTAGAAATGGAGGCTTGGTGGGGAGATTTGGAGGCTCATGTAAAATGCAGGTCCATTTAGAGGCCCTGCTGGAGTTGTGTTTTTCTCCAAACCTCTAAATTTTGGAGTAGAGGGGCATATAGAGGCCCCTGCTGGAGTTGCTCTTATGCTCACCTTTTTACGTTTTTAGACAGGCCAAGGAAGGATAGTGCTTAGAAAAGTCTGTCAAGTCCAAGCAGGGCTTCCATCAGTCCATCCTATCTTCCTTGGGTACATTTACTTGCCCTCTATATTTATCTGATATTATGAGCAATTAACTATTTTCATATGAATCTTATCTTATGATCTGAAGGGAGGGGTGACTAGCTATTGGAAAGGTGGATTATTAGGATCTGACAGGAGTGAAGGAGCCAAAGCTGAATATGCTCCACTTGACTGTTCTTCTGCTCTACTGTGAGGTCATATCTATCCATTATCAATTCAAAAAATGATGATGATATTATACGATAATTAAATTTGACAATATTAAGAGATTGGTCTATTCATAAACTGGACCTACTCTTCATCAGTACTAGGTATGTAAGGAAATGACGGTATAGAGCATTCACTTACTCATATTCTTTAAACATACAGTAGACTTAGAGAGCAAGCCTATGATTAAAACTGATTCCATTTTAAACTGACAAATTATCACATGGGAGAGTGGTGTTTTGATCAGAGAAGATTCTCAAGAGGCTTCATATAATGTCTGTGTATCTTAGAAATCACAAAAGTATATATCTGATCCAAGATCGGAAAGAGAATTTATCTGTCATCTATGTTACTATAAAAAGTAGTATAGTATTTTATTAGTTTCTTTGGGCCAGTTAGTAATCATGAGATTATTACTGTGATTTGAAATGTGCATGACATGTGTGGTGCAGGAAATTAGATAGATTTGCATGCCAAATTTTACAGACATGTCTTATCCTTATCTTCCAGCTATGCATTTTGTCTGTTCAAAATGGCTCTTTACATCAAGATGGAGATTGACCAGTTTTAAAATGTATTTTTATTATCTCAAGATTGAGATTAAGTTCTGCGGCTCAGTTGTTGGCTTGCTTTCCATGCATCTACATTTAGAAGTGATGAATGGAGAATTCCTCAAGCTAAGCACAACTTTTAAGTTCCCCTTTTGCTTACTTCGTTGCATAAATTATCAGTGAGTGCCTTACCTGGGCATGTGCTCCTATAGTTGTAAGTGCAAACATTGTTGGATCGATAATGTGAAGCTGTGATTGATCATTGTCATTGAGGCATGTGTGCTATTTCAAAAGTTTCCATGTTCTTTTGTGTTATGTAATTTTGGACGTGGTCCCGGTGTATCATTGTACCAATATGCTAATCACAGCAGTTTTTAAATCCATTTTAATAATAGTCTAATTGAACAATCAGTCAATGCTAAAGGATTGAGTTGATTCTAAAAAATCGTCTATGTGCATATTGTAGTTATTAGTAGCAAAGCAAAGGCATATTTGTTGTATAATCGTGTTAAGTTCACTCATGCGTGCATTGTTGCAAGACACTACCAATTTGTAGTACTACCAAAAACATTGATCCATGTCGAGTACAAGCGTGCAGCAAGTATAAAGGCTACCTAAGCGCATGGTCTATAAAATTGCTAAACAGTAACTTCAGTTCAATTGATGACGATGAAAATTGGTAGATTGAAATGAACTATCAAGATGCAAAATAAAATTAACTCATGAGTGAATAGTATAAACGACTATTATTATTGTAATTGTCTTCAAAATCGATGTCCAGCACAGATTTCTTACAACCCAAAATTGCTAATACATGAGGGATATGGTAAATCAGCAACATTGTTAAACAGTAGCTTAAGTTCAGTTGAAGACGATGAACACTGTATGATTCAAATGATCAGGATATCAGGATGGAATAAAAAATTAACTCACAAATAAATAGTATAAACAACAATTATTGTATTGTTTATGTGACCATAAATAGTATAAACAACAATTAACTCACAAATAAAATGATCAGGCTAGCACTGCTTCATATTTCAATAACAATAAAGTGTAATCAGGTCTATTTACATGGAATTTATGGAATACACATGTTGATATTTAGTGGCACCGCCACCGTTCAATTAATAGCTTGCACTATAGGTAAATTAACAGAGTCATAGCATATACAGCAGAGTCAAACATGGTTTTGTAGCCCACTATCCATGCCTTTGCGAAAAAATAAAAGTACTAACTTCTATGGACTTCATTCGGTGCGACCTTACATCCGTCAAACATGAATTATTCGTGTGCTCTATTTATCTTGCTCTATATGTTATACCCGTAGCAACGCACAGGCACTTGCCTAGTATACAAAATTAAACAGCCATGCCCTGACGAACATTACCCACGACCGTAATTTTCTTTTTGGCTAAGTTTACTAAAACGAATTCTGGGCCAAGTTTTTTTTTGGGACGAAATTAAAGTCCGCGTGCGGCCCATGTTTAGCGCAGCGATTGCGGTTGATGTTGCAATCGTACTCCAATCCGTCTACGGACTACGAAGTTCCAAAAAAAAAATCCGTCTACGGACTACGGAGTAGTAGTTGGAAATATATCAGGCCCACCTCGCCGGCTATCGAAACCTCTCCCGTCGCTTCACCTTCAGGCCTCCTTTGGGAGCCCGTATCCCCGCCGGGAACCCGGCGTTTTCCCCTGGCAGGCCGCCCACGTGGAAACGGACCCGGGGCCACAAGACCTTACCTTTTGGAAGCCCACGCCGCGGGGCGGGACGACCCCGTTCCTCGCGTTTTCCCGGGGAAGCCTCTCCCGACCTCGAGGGTCCGGGCACCGCTCCCCGTTCCTCTTCCGCGAGCGACGGGAGCCTCCGCAGTCCGCACCGCCGCTACTCCTCCTACGTTTTCCAAATGGCATCACATCTAGATGTGTATAAGAGACAGTTGTTAAACAGTAGCTTAAGTTCAGTTGAAGACGATGAACACTGTATGATTCAAATGATCAGGATATCAGGATGGAATAAAAAATTAACTCACAAATAAATAGTATAAACAACAATTATTGTATTGTTTATGTGACCATAAATAGTATAAACAACAATTAACTCACAAATAAAATGATCAGGCTAGCACTGCTTCATATTTCAATAACAATAAAGTGTAATCAGGTCTATTTACATGGAATTTATGGAATACACATGTTGATATTTAGTGGCACCGCCACCGTTCAATTAATAGCTTGCACTATAGGTAAATTAACAGAGTCATAGCATATACAGCAGAGTCAAACATGGTTTTGTAGCCCACTATCCATGCCTTTGCGAAAAAATAAAAGTACTAACTTCTATGGACTTCATTCGGTGCGACCTTACATCCGTCAAACATGAATTATTCGTGTGCTCTATTTATCTTGCTCTATATGTTATACCCGTAGCAACGCACAGGCACTTGCCTAGTATACAAAATTAAACAGCCATGCCCTGACGAACATTACCCACGACCGTAATTTTCTTTTTGGCTAAGTTTACTAAAACGAATTCTGGGCCAAGTTTTTTTTTGGGACGAAATTAAAGTCCGCGTGCGGCCCATGTTTAGCGCAGCGATTGCGGTTGATGTTGCAATCGTACTCCAATCCGTCTACGGACTACGAAGTTCCAAAAAAAAAATCCGTCTACGGACTACGGAGTAGTAGTTGGAAATATATCAGGCCCACCTCGCCGGCTATCGAAACCTCTCCCGTCGCTTCACCTTCAGGCCTCCTTTGGGAGCCCGTATCCCCGCCGGGAACCCGGCGTTTTCCCCTGGCAGGCCGCCCACGTGGAAACGGACCCGGGGCCACAAGACCTTACCTTTTGGAAGCCCACGCCGCGGGGCGGGACGACCCCGTTCCTCGCGTTTTCCCGGGGAAGCCTCTCCCGACCTCGAGGGTCCGGGCACCGCTCCCCGTTCCTCTTCCGCGAGCGACGGGAGCCTCCGCAGTCCGCACCGCCGCTACTCCTCCTACGTTTTCCAAATGGCATCAGGTATCCGCTGGCCCTTGGGGGAAGTGCGCCCGGGGAAACAAAATGGCAGAAAAATCCCAGGCGGGGGTTGCCTTTCCAGGGCTGATTAACCCTCCGCTCCCAAAGGAGCCCTCAATTCGCCGCCGTCGCCGAGCAGCGAGCACTAAATAAATCACGTTCCGCCGCAGAAATACTCCACCGCGAATTCCTCTCAGTAGTTGTTTTTGTTGGTAAGGAAGCCCTACTTTGCTTGGATAAATCCCTCTGTCCCCAGAGCTATTTTAAGTTCTCAATTAATCAAACATCTTTTCTTCTTCCCCCAAACTATCCAATTAGTTGCAATTATTTGCTGCGTTTATCAGTTTATTATGTTTCAATTTTGGCTCTACTATTAGTCTATTATGTGGTATATACAGAGTTCCAAGAAGGCGCTGGGGGGACTGCGGGTTAATCACCTGATTCTTATTTGGAGTGTTGCTGTTGCACAAAAATTTATCTTCTTTGCTTGCATGTTGGCAGATCAGTTGAACGACCACCAAAGTTGGGGCTAGTGTACTACTGTGATCTGAGGTGATGTGGGAAAAAAAAACTTTTGGCTATTATTTGTTTCTAATATGCATGTCGTTGGTTGATATAGAACACTCCCTGTAACCTCCCTCTTTTATTATTGGCTAATAGTTTCTTCTCTTCTTATAACAAAATCATTCTATATAATGGTCTAAACAGATAGGGTCATCTTGAAATTTAGGCTTAGCCTACTTATACTGTACCAACCAACAATTTTTAAAAATTAATTTCAATTCTCAAGACCAAATGGGCTGCCTGTTTCTTTTTTGTGTTGATGACTGGTCATATGTTATAATAAAACAAAACTTTCACATAGGGTCATAAGGATTTAGTGCAGATGTTTTGCCATTGTAGAATTATTTACCCGTAAGACACATTACTGTGTACCTCACATTCAACTACTCAATTCACTTGAGAAAGTAGCAGTACTACATTACATGATATTGAAATTTCAGTCAATTAAAAAGAATTAATGGTGCATGATGTGGTTCCATAGGTAACAAGGAACGTGGTCTAGGAACTGGATTTGTTTGTTTGCTCCCATACTGGAAGTTGTTTCCTCCATTGCTTACATATAAAAATTGAATGCAATAGTTAATTCTTTGTTGACCCTTTGTTTGTGGAGGTGAATGTAAAAGTCAATTACTAAATTTCACAAGAGAACACATAGTTCGGTAAATGATACAGTTAATAGAGGATTAAGTGCTGGTCAGGGCAGGCAAATGAGGCAAAAGTTCTTGGTTTGCAGTCTAGGCAGGGGTCCCACCTGCCAAATTCTGTCAATTCTAGTGAGAGTTCGTTTGAGCAGTGTGCCAAAGCATTTGCAGTCTGTAAAATGCAAGGTACAATTGATGCAATGCTGAACTCCTAATAGATTGGAAAAGTGCATGCTGACCGGAATATTATTCCACTGCTACTTATAAACATGATGGATGCTAATTACTGGGACCATGCAAATGAATCATATAATTATCCCGTAGACGGAAGAGCCGTAGATTCCTGAGTATTCAATCAGCTTAGGAAGCTATGTGAAATTTGAATTTATGTCAAATCTTTTATATATTTGACCAATAGCATCTGTCTGATAGGCCATATATGGAATTTGTGCAGCGAGGATTAAGGTCATAAATAACTTTCTTGATTTGTTTCAGTGATTTTGCATAGATGTATTGTAAAGCTAATTGAATGGGCTCTTTCTCTATTTGTCTTTCAAAGATAGAAGGTGGACAGTGTGAGAGCAAAGGTTACTTACGTCTGTCTTACCATTTTTTTCACAAATGAGCTGTAGGAGTGTAAACTTGGACCAAATGAACCAACAGAGGAAATAGGGGTTGGCAGACTTATTGCTTGCATTGGCGTTGTCTAAGTGGCCTATCAAAACAAATCATCTGCCAATTTGCAAAATCAACTGAGGGCGCAACCGAATGTCATTTGCCAATTCGCTATGGAAAGTATAAATATAGGGTAGTTTCATCTAATGTATTTTTTTTATTCTTGCTGAATGTCATTTGCCCATTTCTTATGCAAAGTGTACAGGATAATCTGATTTACAGTAGTTAGTAGTACTGTCGGACATTAGAGACATGTAACATTTTTCCTTTCTTTTGATATACAGGATGGGTTTGTTTTTTAAATCAAATACTACCGGATTCAGGATGCTCCCACTCGAGGATCTATCTCCTCAAGAAGAGGAGGATCCAATTGATGCAATTGATGCCTTTTGCTCACGTTTTAGGATTGTTGGTGAACTAGTATATGTTTCTGCAATCTTTGCTGGAGTCTGCATTCAACGGAGTGGGATGATCCATCAATCAAACGTTCCAGCTGAGCTTGCAAAATTTGTAGTGTTGCTTGCAGGATCTTGTGCATTTGGAGCCAGTATTGGATGTTTATATGAGGAGTCGTTCCTTGCACCCAAAGATAACTATTTAAGACCGCCACCGCCACCACCTCCGACAAGAAGATGGAGAAGGCATCGAGCACAAGCATAAGTTAGTCTAGGATAAATGCATTAACATAAATGGTTGATCTTGAGAATGTGGTAGCAATAGCAACCATGGAGAGGTCATAGATAGATGAGATTATGAGATTAGTTATTCTTTGTCAATTTCAACGTTAAAAGGAGTTTTTATTTGTCAATTATTTGTTGATGGCTTGAGGCCTTGCCGGAGCATAGTGTTCATACAAGAAGCCGCCGTCATCGCCTGTTTCCTGTCAGAACTGGCAAGAAAATTCTGCCAAAATCGGCTTGCCTGCGGTGAATCTATATGGATCCCAACTTTGCAAGAGAGGAGAGGGAGGGAAAGGGCAAGGGGCATGGCTACTCGCCATTCGCATCCACTTACTCCTTTTGCTTCCCACCCTGTTCGGATTTAATACCAGTTTAGGGGACGGACGGCCCTATGATCCTGTGAAAAAAAAAAAGAGAGCCTGTTTCATTGTTTCCCGGCGATGATCAAGATCGTTGTCAAAGTGGAGCCCAAGTAGTACTCCGTCGACTTCATCTCTGCCTGCCTCAACGCCAGCATGTCTATGTGAGCACTCTGCCTGTCTCAATGGCGTCGTGGCCTCTTGTTTGTACAACTTGAGTCTCAGTCATTGTAATTGACTAGGCCAATATTTTAGTAGTAATTCATAGAACTGCTTGCTTCAGCCATATAAGTTAGATCAGAAGCATATGCCTACCAACACCATCTTTATACATTATTTAGCACTCAACTGTAAAGTTAATCCAGACTTACACGACAAATATGTTTGTGATTTAGATGAGATTACATGCAGCTAAAAGAAAGATCTGAGAAGATTGAGAAGGAAAAAAAGGAAGCACTCTAGGAGCAGGAGCTCCAGCACAAGAAGAGCAGTATGTGGGTTGCTGAGGGCAGTGGCGGTTCTAGAACTTATATGGAGCTTGGGCAATCCTCACTATGCTTAAACATTTAGCTAAAAAAAATATCATATTCAACCTATGCATGAAAGAAGGATCACTGTTGGTGTTTCGCCGAGGAGCCGGCGCGGCCGCCCAGGCTCAGCGGTGGATCCGCCACTGGCTGAGGGTGATCTGGAACAGAAAAAAAAACGATAAAGAAAACTTTATTAATCTTAGTCAATTATATCGAGAAGATACAATTACAAGATCATTTTCGGTCTCTGCATAGCTAAGATACACACAGCCTAAAGAGAAAAAAAAAGACATAAAAAATTATGTCAAAGTAGACTATCCATACAACTTAACCTTCAGTTTCATACACCAATAAAGCGGCATATGGACTACGAGAAAGTCTTTCTAAAAACAACGCCTCCAACAAGAAAACAGCACGCGTACAAGCCGTCGTTGCCATGATCCAACTAGTTAAGATCATATCACCGATTTTCACCGTAGAGAGCAATCCATCGAGCTCCAAACAATGCTTCAGTAAGACCATTGTCAGATACATTCAACTAAGGACAGACCTGAAGATTTCTTCCTGGAGTCGAGAAATCTGAACCAAAAAAGGTATCACCAATTCGAAGCCCATAATGCTACTTCCACCCTCTTACCGAGCCAATACCCCAATACTACTCAATCTTGACCAACAACGGTCGGCTATTAACTCACGTTATCCCACGATGGCTTTGCCACGAAGTAGCCAATAGGCACACGCGCAACGTCCGCAAGATCCATCAATTGATGGAAAGCATCAGCAGAGTAAAAGATCCATGGGTCGAAATCAAGATGACTAATCTCTGGGATTGTAAAGAGGATATTAGTTATGAATGAAGATGTTGTCGTAAGATATAGATGCACAAATACCGTCACCAAGTCGACCATCATCGTGTGCCCATCAGCGACCGGAGCCGAAGCGCAGGTCCGTCGGTCGTCATCGCCGCCACTCTACGCCAGATCTCACTCCGATGGTCGTGAACGTGGAACAGAAAATACTCAACCTATTTTGCACTTTAAGGTTTTTTCCTGTGAGCTGAGTTGTACTCTTTCTTCCCGTTATTGAAATCTATTATATTATCCCCCTTTGAAGATACTAGTCGGAACCCCAGCGTTGCCGCGGGTGTATGCAACAAATAGAAACATCTCAAACTTAATGAGCAGACGTCGAAATAAACATGTTGAGAAGATGAAGTATGATAACTTAGATGTCCGCAGTTTTTCCGATTTCAGTGAAATACAATTGAAAATGAATTCATGCAAAATACGATTCGTTTATAGAATAATTAGTTTGTGTGTCAATAGTTGATCAAACAGTTGCAGGTTGCTCTGATGTGTGCAGAAACAAATCTAATCAGTGGTGTAAGAAAATGTGTTCTACACCATAAATACCTTTGGCAATCTATATCGGCCAAGCGACACATCCATGTAAGTTTTATTTTGCTATCCCATTGGACAAAATTATGCGATAAAACTTTATTCTAAAAATTTAAGCAAACATCCTATTCAGATTTACGGAACTCTGAGCTGAGCTGGGAAATTTGCCAAACGTTGAAGTATATCCATAGTTTCAAGTCTATCTATACTAAAAGGATCCTAGAGAATTGAAAACAATTCTCACCAAAAAACCCACCCCTACCCTCTCACAGAGGACCCGCCTGTCAGGGTTGTTTGGGATGAGGGACGTGGGAAAGGTGGGAAAAAATTTCATGTTCCAGCCACTTTTAGTTCATTCTCCGCAAAACTTTTTTCACTCAACGCCCCGCGCGTACCCACCTCCGGCCAGGTGGGCCCCTAACTCCCCACGTGCACACAATTATCCCGTATTGCTAATAGACAAAAGATTGAAGAGTTTTTCTCAGAATAAATAAAGACCAACTAACTCGAAAAATAATATGCCTCTAAATTTGAGAGTAGCTAAAGCCAGGGGCGGAGCCACGTTTTACACTCTGGGTGCAGCCGCACCCACAACAAAAACAAAAACCAATTGTTATACTTAGATTTTCACCCTTTATGCACCCACCAGACTGAAATCTATGCACCCAGTAGCCTCGGTCTAGACAGATCAAGAGCCTAATCACTGGATACAATTAAGTAGCGCACCCCCCTCATTTAAGCTCTACCTCCGCTCCTAGTTAAAGCTCTATATACACACGTACGTACGCACGTGCCGCGTCTGCTAGTAAATAAAAAAATGAAAGAAACCCAGAAAATTATAAATGTAACATTTATTTGGCTCATGCAACTAAAATGGAATTTTTAAACTCACGATGAAAGAGATGATTACCGAAATTGTGAGTCAAACATTGTTGAAATGTAAACCATCAGGGTTAGGGCCTTATGGTTTCTCCATACATCCCTTCTGAGCTTGAACACTGGGAAGAGTTACCATTATTAATATGGAAAGCTTATTTTTAAAAGGATATGTTGGTAGTTCATTTTTAATCAATCAAGCACTCCTTAATGAAATACATGTTATACAGGTTTAAAAAAAATCAATCAGTCACTCGATCAATACAGAGTGGCAGCAAAATACAGGTGCTACGATGATAGATGGAGGAGGAAGAAAATATTGAACGGAGGGCATAAATATAGAACGGCATGTGTCACCGGATAGACAGCACCTGTACAATTCTCTTCAGGTGTGTACAAATCTTCAAATACCTACCAGTGCTGCACAAAACGCTCAAATCAATTCGTTGTTGTGTGGTTCTGTTTGGCATAGCTCCAACTCTAAAAAATTTATACAGTTTTTGGAGCTGGGTATGAGGAGCTCCAAGAAATCCTGAAGTTAGAGCTGGGACTACATAGAGGGTATTTAGATGATTCATATTATTTATAGTTTATACTAAATATTAATATTTAAAATATATTAATTTGATATAGAAAATGTAAATCTGGACTAGAGTTTGAAGTTGGAGCTGTGTCAAACACGCCATTAGTTGACTCCGTAGATTATTTGCTGTGTTCGAATACAGAACTGATAACCATTCGAGACACACATTTCAACACACACGTGCCTACGTCTCCCGAATTGCCGCGCCGTCTGATTGGCCACCATCCGGCCGATCGATGCCCTCCACGCATGCATGCAATTTTGCAAAACGATCCTCTTAGTTTTCTTAAATGAACCCGCGGTCCAATAGAACCCGTTGTGAACAGTAACCGCTCTCATTTTTCTTGCATCGGGACCCCTAGATGTAAAACTATTTCAACACAAAGAAGGAAAAATTCGGATCTGGAGCCGATTTTGCAGAGAACCGCCCGCCGCTACTTTTGCGAAGAGCCCCCTCCGCCGCCGTTCCGCAACGCGCGTGGGGCCCCGATCCTCGTCTCCCTCATTCCTCTCCATCTCTCTCTCACTCCTCCCCGACGGCCGACGGCCGCCGACGATGGAGCCCCGCCGCCCGCTGTCCCTGCCATCCTCCTCTTCCTCTCTTCTCCTCTCCTTCCACCCCGCTCAATCCGGATGCCGCGCTGCCGTCGCAGTGCTTCCTCTCCCTCGTTCTCCTCTCTGCTAGGCGATTAGGGTTTGGAGCGCCTTTCTTCCCTGCCTGACGCAGCCTGCGA
Organism: Echinochloa crus-galli; assembly: GCA_900205405.1. Taxonomy (NCBI): domain Eukaryota; kingdom Viridiplantae; phylum Streptophyta; class Magnoliopsida; order Poales; family Poaceae; genus Echinochloa; species Echinochloa crus-galli. The sequence continues at coordinate 1,563,438 of OAMR01000211.1, forward strand.
CTCCCTCCCGTCCGCGCAGCCTCGCAGCGGCCCCGCGCCTCCAGTCCGCGCTTCCCACGTCGTCTCCCCAGGTCCAGTTTGCGCGGCCTGCGTCGAACCATGCCGCAAGTCAGCAAGCAAGGGCCTTCCCTCCGGAAGGATGCCCACAGCAAGACAGAGTTGCCTCCGTGCTCCCTCCAGGTGGACACCTCGTCCGTGCTCCTCCAGACCCTGAAAGGTGAGGCCCAGATTCCTTCCTCTTCCTTCAATTTGTATGTGGTAATGTAGATTTCTTGAAAATGGAGTGAACATGGATTGGCTACAGTCCTACAGATCTATCTGGATTTGTTCATGTATATTTTCCATTTCTAAAATACGTTATCCCTTGCTCATATCAGAGTCCTTGCTGGTTGTTGAGCCTTTGGTAGCAATTTCTCGGCCTTGCATTTGCAAACAAATGATCGAGACTTCACATGTATTTTTATTTTTATTCTTGGTTGTCTTTGTCTCTAATGTTATCAAGAACTCGTGATAGAGCGCGCAAAGCGTGCTGAATGTTCTGGTTAAAAATTTAAGTTGCCTTAGATAGATGATGAAGTCGGAATATAATTGCAAGTTGTCTTTTAGACTGTATTTTGATGTAGTCTATGATCCTACTGGAAGATATGGTTGAATAAATTTTTTGAAGTGCTCAGATTAAATGGATAATGTTCTTATTGTCACTGATTTGAAGTCTTTGGTTACAGTGTTCTTCACTCTCTGTAGATAACTAGATATATAGGCTTTTAGACTTTAATTAGCGGAGCATGATGTATTTTGATCAGGATTTCCAGTTTTTTATGAAAGACGATGTATCCAAGCACAGAGCTTATGGAATATCTAAAATTTATTATATGCTGAAACATTCCTTCCATGTAGCTAGAAGGACCATACAATGTGTATTTATAGGCTTCAAGCTTCTTAAATTTAAGGTACTCATATTAGGAGGCCGAGGGGCGAGGGCACATCAAATAATATTGCCTTTCAGTCTAATAGTTTTATTGGTTGGTGGTTGCAGTGTGCCATACGAGCTCGTCACATAAAATTGGAGTTCCACAATTTTCCTGAAATAATGAATATCATAGGTTATGGAGTGTCAGAACATCCAAACCACGAAACCTTCAAAAATTTAGGTAACATTATCATTTGCTAGTTACTAGGGCCAAGTTGCCAGGGTGTGTATACATCATTACATCCTTTGGCTCTTTAACAGACCCAGGTTACCAGGTTCGAGTATCACAGCTAGGGAGGGATCGAAGAAGCCAATGGCTAAGGCACTTGAAGATTGAAGCATGGCAGTAATAATTACTTAAGAGAATGCCAGTAATTAAGAAAGTAGTATACAAACACTAACTACCTTTAATGCCAACCGGAGACACTATCACTTAAACAAGAAGCACCTCAAAATATCCATGTGTGTGATGTTCAAAAGTAATTAAGCGATGACGACAAGGATGTGAGAGCAGAGCCTCCTTTCCTCTTCCTTGTGTGCATTCTGCTACTGTTTTAACTCTGTCTTGAATCCTAAGCTCACTGATCCATCGTATCTGAAATTGATTTTGCAGGGTGACGAGTGATGCATGGAGCTCATCAAAGATGCAGTCACCAGTCAGTAGGGAAGTCTCCGTCGTCAGGCTCTGCTATGGCTGCTCCTTAGCCTCTGTCTGTCTGTCTAGATGTAGTAGTAGGTGTCCGTGTCCTCTCCTGTATTGGTAGCTGCAAGTGTTGTCCCTGAAATGAGGCACAGATAGTGTGTTTGCTTCTTTGGCACTTGACAGTTGTTGAAACATCAGTCTTCAGTCTGTACTCTGTACATACCCGTGCCTGTTTTAAATCTCAGATCTGAAATGTGATGGTATCAACTGTAAATTTGCTGAACATAATTCACTCTCTTGTTTGCATCTCGGCATGTTGTCTACTGTCTGATGATATGATTCTGGGTTGCTGTGCTGTCATGTGAGATTTTGAAGCTTTAGTTGTTGATCTGAATATTTTGCAGCCATGAGTCTGATTAGCCGTTGTTATATTGTCAGATTACCTGCTGTCATATCTTGGTTAGTTCTGCACCGAGATTGGGGATCCTTCAGTGTGGCATCAGGTCATGTATGGAATATTGGAAGTTAGTCTGAATTGTTTCAACTTTCAAGTGCTGCAGGATCACTTTAATGGCCTGAAACACCCATGGCAAATTTGATCTGTTATGCTTATCTTGGAGTCTGTTAGATTGGAAGTTGGAATGTGCTTTCATGGTTTGTGTACATATTCTGTTCAGAACTGAAGTTCTGCAGCTTTGGGTAAAAAATTTGCTTGCCATCTGCTGCTAATTGTCTGTACTGTACCGCTTCATCCTCATGTGTCAAGCATGGATTTCTCTCCTTTAGGACTAGTTTCGTTTTGTTGGAATGGCCTGAATCACGTTTGGCAAGCTGTAATCAGTTGATCTCTTGTAATACACAGTTTTTTGTTCGGAATGTGGCAGACATGCCACTAATGGCTACTGATGGTATGATTTAATTTGCACAATTTCATCCCCTGGGCATGCTACACAAACAATTTTGTATTTCCCCTTTTGACAGAAATGAAATGCGAGACAACGAGCAGAAATACAACCATTGCAGTCTGGTGATGCAATCCTATGATTACCCATTTTGCATTTAATTGAAGGCATATAAATAATGTTTCTCGATAAGGCAAATACACTCCGCAGTTAGAATCTATTGACATACTGCAATTTGGTTCCCACTTATCGTAAGTTTTTCTTGTGCAGGATCCTTTGCCGGACGTTCTTCTTTTTTTGTCTTTGCAATATTAAAAGCACACAACTTGATCCGGAATGGGAGCATGAAAATCAGAAGTCAAAAAAACGGAGCGAGGAAATAAGTGAACATAGTTTCTCTAATTCCATTACGGAAACAGCCTTGTCTGCCCAAAACTTGCATATAGCAAAAAAGGCACCCATGTCCTAAATTGGCATCACCAGAACAATTCCTTTACATTTGTCAGCCACAAGGAGACTAACAGAGAAACAAAACGCAGCAGTGCGCAAGCTTGCGCCAAGAGAAGAAAAGACAAGCCAGAGGCTTCAGAGGAGACATGCATTGTCAGCCACTTCACAAAGCATTTCAACATCATAAGACCTTCATCTTCAACAGCACAGAATGTTAGAGCCCACCAGCTTTAGCAATCAACATCACGACACGTCATATCTCCTTCAGCTTCAGTAGCATGGCCGGAGTAGCAGATCTCACATACTGCAGGACATCAAACTGTATTTGGAAACCGACTACTTGAACTATAAAGAGACGGGAACATGTTAGTTTGTATTACCTTCGCTCTAGCCTTGGCACGGAGGTCATCTGAGTTGGTCATAATGAATACAGTTGCCGATGGGTTGAGATGAGAGAGTGTACGGCTGGTGTTCAGGATCATATCTTCATAGCCCAAATCATCCTCTCCAATGGTCCCCTGAACTTTGATCTGACCAGATTTAACTAGCATCTTAACAGTAAGAAATGCTGATCTAGCCTTGAAAGACTCTATCCCAATCAGCTCCATTTTAGTAACCGAGGACTCCAATACTATAAAGTTAAACATAACATAAGAAGATATAGCTTGGGCTTCAAATTGTTACCAAGCATAGGAAATGATGCCACAACTCACCACACGAAGGGACCATGGCATGAAATGCATGACGAGAGATAAGCTCCATTAGTGCTCCCCTAGAATCCTGGTGCTCAAACACATCATCACTGACTACCAGCAGTATGCTCCCAGTGATGCTCTCTCTGATCTGCAGGGACTGGTACCTCTTCCATCGCTGGTAGCCAACTATGGCCCCTATGCCAGAGAATGCACTGCCCCTTATGATCCGTGCGGCGCCGCGGCGTCTCGTGCCCTGCAGCGGAGCCGGAGAGAAAAAGCGCGCAAGCAGCAGGCTCGGGGTGAGGGTGAGGAGGAAGAGGAAGTTCACGAGGAAACAACACAACAAGAGTCGCGGCGGTGTCGATCGATCGGGCTCACCTGGACGGCTAGCTGCTCCGCGTACGTCGCCGGCGCCGGGGCTGAGGAAGACGTACGGCCGGTGACGGTTTGGGCTGGCCGGGGGAGCAGAGCAGCGGCCAGCGGAGACGTGCGTGTGGTAGGCGCCGGGCTTGCTTGCTTGCCTGGCTCTAGCTCTCTGGCTCGCTCGGCCGGGTCCGGCTCGATCGGGGCGCACGCACGCCGGGTCCGTCACGACTCGAGCCGCGGCGTGTTCCGGTGCGGTGCGGTGCGTTCGCGGGCCCCACCGGATTCCAAAGACTTGGGCGCCCCGTTTCCTCTGAATACTGGACCCACCCAAAAACGGAATTGGGGGACAGGGCGGGAACAGGAGCAGGCGCGGCGGGGTCCTCTAACTGAGTTTTTTTTTTTTTTGAGAATCAGGGTGAGTACTGAGTAGTAGGCGAAAGGGCCAACCTGGGCTTCGACCGAGAACCAAACTTTTGCGATAATCATTGCTGGGCCAATATTATGGCCCTAGACGAGCCCATTAATTTTGGTACAGTAAATCTTTCCGTGTTATTGTACGCTTGTGCGGGCCCACGGCGCCACCTGGCAAATCTTCGCGGGAAAACGCAAACTGCACGGAGGAGGATTCAGTGGCAAGTCACAGCGTGACTGGCGGCCACATCTGAGCCGCCCAAATCTTTCTATTATAAGAAAAACCATAGTCTAAATGACCTGGTAACAGAAGTTATAGTTACTAAACATAACTCATAAGGAATAAAATCGTCTTTTCACGTTATTTTTAACCCTGTTAACGCCCACATCTCACGGTAGTGTCATTTTAGGAATGCAAATTGAACTCAGTGTCAAATATGGAACAAAAAGTTTTTGAGGGCCAAGAAAGAAATGTGTCATTTTTTCAGTGTCAAATATGAAATTTTCTCTTACTAGCAAAAATGCCCGTACGTTGCTACGGGTACTCCTCGATCCGTTCCCTAATCATCATTTGATCGCTCCAAATCCTTCACTCTACGCCTTTTTAACATGCACATGTGTCTTTATTTGCTGCTTACGCGCTTATATACGTGCCAATCCGTGATGAATAGAATATTATTACAGGTTTTATTTTGGAGTTTAGAAACATATTAGTGCCCAACTTAAACAGTAGATGCTAGTATTTTCCCTCACCCGAGAAGCCGTGAGGCCCCCAAGGACATTCTTCACTGTCCGATCAATAAACAACTTTCACCCTACACGGAATAAAACCGCTTCGCAACTTACTCAAACCATAATTCCCATTCTCTTCTATCATCGTTATTTTGTTCTCCGCCTTTCGCACTGCCAGACACATTCCATTTTATATTTAGTCCCAAAAAAATGCCATTATATATTTTTAAATTCCTAAGTTTTTCTTGTATTTTGTATTTCCTTATTTTTTCTAATGATTTTCCGAAAAGTATATTAAATGTCTGAGGGACTATATACAATCATATATTTTTATTCCAATTACTTTGGCAATATAGTCTTGTACATTACATAGAATGTTGGACATTCACGACATGTGTTCGTAGTCAATAAAAAAATGTCTGCAATAAGCAAGCAGAATATGCACAAGTAAAGGAAAAAAAATTTATGACAAGCTTCATTGAAAGCCCACCATCATTCGTCATTTTACAACTCGCTGAATTTAACACCAGACCATAATCTTTTTTTCTCTAAGCAACGGCGACTATTCGTAGCAGAGGCTACATGTGGTGCGGGTACTGTCATGTGTACACATCAGAACATTACCTGCAGCTACGAGCCAGCAGCCTAAACGCCGGATTGGTCCTCCCCCGCTCGCCCGGGCGCGTCGCTGCCGCCGCTGGGGGCGGCGAAGCGGGTGGTGCTGGTGCGGCACGGGCAGAGCACGTGGAACGCGGAGGGCCGCATCCAGGGGAGCTCCGACGTCTCCGTGCTCACGCCCAAGGGCGAGTCCCAGGCCGAGACCTCCCGCCAGATGCTCCTCTCCGACTCCTTCGACGCCTGCTTCACCAGCCCGCTCGCGCGCTCCCGCCGCACCGCCGAGATCATCTGGGATGGGCGCGGCGACGACCTCATCCCGGACTCCGACCTGCGGGAGATCGATCTCTACTCTTTCCAGGTCGGTCTCAATTGTGTCTGCTTGTTTGTTCCTGGTTGGATGCTTGTCAGGTGCTTGTGGAAATGCCTGAGTGTAACGAGCTGGTGACTCTGAATTCCAGGGATTGTTGAAGCATGAAGGGAAGGAGAGGTACGGCGTTCTGTACCGTCAGTGGCAGAAGAATGCGGCCAATTTCAGCATTGACGGGCACTACCCTGTGCGGGAGCTGTGGGACCGTGCACAGAGCTGCTGGGAGAGGATTTTAGCACACGAGGGAAAATCTGTGCTCGTGGTTGCGCACAATGCAGTGAACCAGGCGCTCGTGGCCACTTCTTTGGGTGGGTGCTGCTGAGTTCTACTGTGGAGTTCTGATGCGCGCCATGGCTGATTGAAATTGATGTTTGGTTCCTCACGCTTATGTTTAGGACTTGATGCTGAGTACTTTCGGGTTCTACTCCAGAGCAATTGCGGAGTTAGTGTGCTGGATTTCACCCCAAATACTGGCAGATGTCCTCCAAATGTTTGTCTTAACCGCTTAAATCAGGTGAGGGTAACTTTGTTCTGATCACTGACTTGTACTTACCTTGTATATACTGAGATATTCTTAGCAATGATAGCAGGACAGTATTGCAAGTTCCACATTACAAGATTCTTTTGTTTTTTGTTCAAACAATTATATTATCACAAGGCGAAACTTGTACTGTTTGCCTGTTTATGTGAGCATTGCCGCTTTGTATCAACTTATAGAGATCAAATAAGACCTTGCAATACCTAGTGCATGTTCTGTTGTCATTGCTAAAATAATGGAAGGGTGGAAGTGGAACCTAAAAAGACATGGATTTGATCTTGTTCTCAATTGTATTTTGTACAGACCCCAAATTCTCCTGTTGCTTCTGGAAGTTCTGGTGGACGAAAGACAAGCAAGAGGATCATTCTGGCCTGTCAAGGAATTACACAGACCAGCTCTGAGGTATGGGCTTTTCTTGTATGCGCATGTGTTCTATCACGAGGAAAACATTGCTTGCATTATAACCTTTGGCATGAAAACTTTAAAAGTACTGCAGTCCTCATTTTACACCACTGATTCTGCCACACCATTTTAAATTTTACTTGATAGTAAAGGCATTGTGTAGCATACATCCTGAATCAGGATTCCTGATGCACAATCAATAGGTAGTTGGTGAATGTGCACTCAGGTGCAGAAAACACCATGTCTAAAACCATGTAAACTAAGTAACTTGGTCCATAGAGTACCATGCAATAGACAAATTGGATTTAAGGTTTTCACTATGTAACTCCTTTTTCTCAAACAGTATCTAATTTCCTTCTCTGCTTGTTACAGATTAGTCTAGGCGGAATAGGATATGCACCGTTGAACATGCTTGGGACCATACAGGTAGTTCATTTTGTTATTGCTCCATCATTTTGTTCCCAACACAAAGGTTGAGCTCATTTCTGGACAAATACTCAGTCTCAGAAGACCGCAGAACTACTTCTAGATCTGAAGGTGAACAGTATTATCTGTAGCCCACAGGTTGCAGCTGTTGATACTGCAACTGCTATATGTGAGGTGATTGAACTGGATATAAAGTTCAGCACATTATGTTCCCTTTTACTTCTGCCTACTCTTGGCCTTATTTTATTTGATCACGAGGAGTAAATTGCAGGTCCAAGAGGCTGCAGATTGCTTAGGCGCCGATTGTGTGCCTCGGTATGTGGAAATGAAGAACTTACTGGAACTTGAAACTGGTGATGTCTTTCTAGCAAAGCAAAAGGTTTGTTCAACCATCTCCAGTTTCTACTATTTCTGCTAAGTGTCACACCATTTTACTGTCGAATAGATGCTTTTAGGCCCTTTCATGTCTTTAAATTTCCATTTACCTTTCTGATGTACTTTCCTTTGCATAGTAAGATTATTGTTTGAAAACATTTTAACAATGTCTGTGCATTTGAGCAATCAACAATTCTTTGTTTTCTTTCTGTAGAGCTTTGGGGAAATAATTCAATCAGGCTGGATGGGCAGCATGGAAAGCAAAGCATTAGAGCGACTATGGGCTCAGTCCAAGGATGCGTGGCAAGCCTTGCTAAATGAATTGCCGGATGATAACGAGTTGGATCGGGTTGTTGTGGCCGTAGGCCATCCAGCCATTCATCTTGCTTTAATCTGTCGGTGTCTTGATTTGCCAATGGAGTACATGTCATCTTTCCACCTAGACGATGGCAGTATCAGCGTGATTGACTTTCCAGATGGACCAAAAGGAAGAGGCGTTGTCAGATGCACAAATTACACAGCTCATCTTGGAAGATGGTCGATTCCCATCACGCGACCAAGCGAAAATGATGAAGAGTTCTAACATTCTTGAAGGTAACCTATGTATAGCATCCTTCAGAAATCAGAAAGATATGCACCTGTGTAAATATCTTACAATGATGTAAATAAAATCTTGATCTCAATATGACAATATGTATATGTACGTAAAAAGTGTATTGTCCATGGGCTCGGATAAAATAAAATAAAGGATCTCCATTTGCTACTGCATTAGTGTTGTGTGTGAACATCTCTCAGTCTGGTAAAGAGGCAAAGAACACACCTGCAATATGCAGCAATTCAGACTCGTCTATGCACAGCGCAGTGTGAGCTCTGAACTTGCCCCTTGCACACCGTTGTGTGATGTGTCACCAAGAAGCAAGCAAGCACACCTCTCCCCATGATGTGAGGTGGTTATCCATGGAACAAGACAAGATACTGACAAAGGTTGTTGCCACCAGCATCAGCGACCTGCATGCCAGAGGCTCACAACAATGAGCATGAGAGCGACACGTGTATTTTCCCTGACACGTGTATCTCTTCATCCTCCAGCAGCACTACACTCTACAGGCTCTACTGCAACACCTCGAGCTTTACCCGAGTATCCTCCATTCCATATGGTCCGACAGCTGCAAGCTTCTAATGGATTCAGCTTCAGCACAATACCATGTGTCCAAATACCAGCACGGTTACTCCTTGCCGGCGTCGGCCTCCGGCGATGTCCTCCTCTTCCTCGCCGTTCCGGCGGGCTGGCTCATCCGGTCGGCGGCCTTCATCGGGGAGCTCCTCGCCTCCGCCATCCTCAGCCTCGTCTTCCCCGTCGCCGTTCTCGTCGGCGCACTGCGCGCCCTTCCGGCGGCGGTCGCGTCCGGCCTCCGGCGCGCTGCCCTCGGCCTGCTCGCCGCGGCGTGCACCTTCGCCGCCCATGTCGCCGCGCTGCTCGTGTCTGCGCTGCTCGGCTTCGTCCTCGTCCGGCACCTGGTGGAGGAGCCGGTGACCGTGCGCCGGCCGCTCTTCTTCGACTACACAGAGGCGCAGCCGAGCGCCGGGGTGGCGCTGGGCGGCGGAGCCCGCGGCGTGGCGCTGCCGGCGGGGCACGGTGTCAGGGTGTCGTTGGCGCTGCTGCTGCCTGATTCCTACCACAATCGTGAGGTTGGCATGTTCCAGGTATATGTACATTCTTGTTACTTAATCTCTGATCAAAATTTCCTGGAGCTTAACAATTTTTAGTTATTTTGATTTGTATCTGACGACAAACTTGTGTTCTGCAGATCAAAGCAGAGGCAGTCTCTGTAACTGGAATCACCATGGCATCAGCCGCACAGCCATATATGCTAAGGTACAAGAGCACCCCTGTCCGGCTAGCGCAATCAGCACTGATGTGTGTGCCACTGACGCTGGGCGTGCGCAGCGAGACCCAGACTGCAAATCTCAAGGTGCTGCAATACAGGGAAGGCCATGGTCGTCACAAGAGAACAGGGCTCATCAGAGTTTCTCTGCAGCCAAGAGCTGCTACAATGAAGCTGCCTCAGGTGTATGAAGCAGAGGTTGTTGTGCAGACGACTCTTCCATGGATAAAGGGCCTGGCACGCGGCTTGAAATGGACACTATGTGTGTGGATGTCTTTTTCTGTCTACATTGTCCTCATGGTTCTTGCCATTTGTTGTATACGGCCCCTTGCGGTATCCGCGAGAAATAGAAGGTTACCTGAGCTTCAGGCCAATGGAAAGATGGCTTCTGATTTGGGTACAGGAGACGTTGGTGAGAGCCCAAGCCAAGAATTATCTGAAGATTTTACAGTGAAGAGGAGAGAAAGGAGAAGCAAGTGGAAAGCACAATTTCGGACGTGATTCACCGCAGGTTCAACTTCCAGTGTTGCTGTGGTGGAAACCGGTCAGGTCATGAATGATCCTTGAGAATCCATTTGTACTATATCCACAGGATGATATCATCCTGTTCAATCAAAGGTGTCGTTGTGGAATTTGTGTCTACTGTTACTGCTAAATATCAATCTTCTGTATATGAAACCAATGCACATAGCTTTTATACGAGATTTCGAACAATGCTTATTTTACCAAAAAACATGTATCGATGGATGAAAACTTCATTGTGTTCCTTGTTCATGTGTCTCCCAGCATTAAGTTCTTTGGGCGACCCATACTTTCAGGGAAATTGTGGAGTGTCCCATTTATGATTACAGATGTTTCCCATAAGAGAATGGATCAGCATGTTTCTACTTCTACATCCAATATTTTGTAAGTTAAATTGCTCTCAGTAGTCTGCATATTTTACACCCTCTCTAGACAATAGATAATTGTCTAGTTCAAACCATTTGCTTTCTGGAATTATGTTTTCACTAGCCTTTCTTATTTCTGTTCTTTCGTTGGGTAGTAGGATGTAGAAAGGGAAAGACAAGTACTAATTAGCTAAATTGGTCCTACTAACAGGTTCTGAAAATTGTATAATATAGACCATTAATACTATATGATACTGAGCTATTACACAGGGCCTATATGCTTTTTCTAATTTTATTACAGCTACTGAAATTGTTTAAGATAGGGCTATTGTGAGTGTCATGCAACTGATCTACAAGTCTCTTTATATCAATATTTTGTGGCTTCATCAAAGTAGGGCAAAATAATATGCTGAGCACTGGACAGTCATGTTATTCTAAATGGACTGCAAGCTAGAACCAAGTGGGCTTATCATTAAATGGAGACTTCACACTGATCAGAAGATTGTATTGTTTTGAGATGCCAACCACACTGGCACAGAGGAAGGAAACCTCATGATTTCCAACTGGGAGCTACCTGCTATCCTCCTTCCTAGCAAGTGCATAACACATTCATTTGGAAATCTGAATTTGCATGAATGGTGTTTTTTCTCTACCTGCACGCATGCTCCTCAATCACTTTGCTGCTGTCAGTTAGGAGTATTATACCTTCAGCCCTGTTGCACACAATTAACTTGTTAGCTGTTTCAAAGATAAATTGTCCAATAGTAGGTTAGCAACAGAAATGCCTCTTTTGTCAACCTATGAATTTCTAAACCATCATGGTCAAAATTTTCTAGTTTAACAAGAACAAAGAAAATGTGTCTGATGTACACAATTCATCTGTCATGCTACTGTTGTTTCTCACATTACTGCCAATGAATTTTTTCCGTACTAACTAGATTAAATTGTGTGGTCCTTATGAGGGGAGATCTGCATTATGTGAAATCTGAATTGCCATAAGGAAGATCCTTGTGAACCAGCATCAGCAGTAGGTGAGTCCTTGACATATTCTGTCTTGTAATTAATACGGTGTGCTGGTAGGAAGTGGGGATTAACAGATGGAATAAGACGATGATTGGATCTGTCATAAACCATAACTCGAAATGCTGTCAAACAGTGAAGTACTAATGCCTACGTTCTAGTTTTTCTCCACAGGGACAGGGATGGAAGTATGACACAAAAAAATTAGGACCAGTGAAAAACTAGCATTGGGGTTGAAATATAGAAAGAAAAAACAAGCACAGTGCAGAGGATCTCAGTTAGATGTTTGTCTAGAATTCAGAATTTGTGGCCTCCCGTGTTCTCTCAGAAACTGACCTCTGAGGTTTGACCTAGAAAATTGTTTAGCCACAGATCTGAAATCCATGTTCACCGTGTTATTTTTTTCTCAGGACAATGAACTTGCCCCTATGGTGTCATGCCAGAACAAGTTTGCCGAGAAATAAGAAATGGTTTGGTCACCCCTTTATATTCAGATCTGAAATCCATGGAACTGCATTCCTGCTTTCCCTTTTGCTTGAAATATTCCTCTAAGAATTTTTGAAGATCAGGAGATCTCGTGCTTTATGCAAATAATTTGGGAGTTCCAGAGCATGCCAATTAGTTTTAGTACCAGTGAATATGATTTGGTCATTTTGATTATGCTGCATCAATTTGAAAAGGGTAGTACAGAATCATATAGGGATGGTTCTTCATTGCCACGTTGCCAACTAGGCTCCTGATGGAGAAGAAACTTCACAGATTCTGATCAGCAGTTGCAGCTTGCAAGTAGCACGAGGGGCCATTCCAACCGGTGCATAGAAGACGACAAAGTCATCTCTAATTGGAAGCAAAGTGGGTCCTACTTCCTAACTCCTTAGTTTTATGTGGAAATATTTTTCCCCTAATGCTTGTCTTCCTTCTGATCACGCAACTGAAGATAAAAAAAGGGTGTTGCCCTCCTCATCTGCTCAACTGCCTTGCTGCAATGTAACCTCTTCCCAGTTGCATAACATTATCTCGTCAGCTGGTCCTATACTCCTATAGTAGGTCAGAAATAGAATGGCCTCTTTTGTCAGTTTGTGCTCGCTGTGTTTTGTATAATTAACTTAATTCAATGTCAACTCCCGTTGTAAGGCAAAGAAAAGAAATTGTGCCCAGACCACACAATTCATGTATCAGTCGTTAAAACATACAGATATGATGAAACTGAGCAGAATACTACTTGCCCTATGTGTTCGCTTTCCTGTCCATAAAGTGTTTTTTCTCTGTTCGCCGACATGATTAGATCATGTGAATTGTATAGAGTCGTGCACGAATGAAACATTATCTAACATTCCTGATAAACTACAGTATATTAACAATTGGTTTCGATTTTTCCTGATTGTCGAGTGCTCGTTTTCAGGGATCCCGCCTTCCTTGTATCCAGGTGAGTGTCTCATTTTGTGCTTTAACAATGAGTATACAGCTTGCGAAAACAACTCCACTGGAACCTAAAGAAGGCAGAGCCACAAATCATGCCTGAATTTTTTATGCTTCTAGAGGATCCAGATCCAGTGCCTGGCATTGCCCATTCATGAATGTCTTCTCAATTGCTGAAGCAGATTACTCCGGGACTAATCAGGTACCAGACTGCCAGAGTACTGGCTTAATACTTGAATATTTCAACTGAGTTCTTTTGCCATAAAATTATATATTGTCACTAGCTTGTCCAACCATGTTTGATTACTCATGGGCCGTCCATGCTCTTCAGTGTGCAGTCAGTTGATATTGTCAATGACAAATCAGGCAAACTGTACCTGTCAAGATGGGGGCCAATTTATAGATTGTGGTTGCATTTCCGTGCAATGATGTGGCACGTGTCACGTGTGTGCATAGTGTTGCATTTTAAGAGATGTACGAGTTTTTAGAAAAGGGAATATATTAATTA
>OAMR01000211.1:1596782-1656731 GCA_900205405.1 Echinochloa crus-galli
TCGGCCGGCCCGGCGGCGGGGCTCGCCGACGCGAGCCGTCCTCCGCGGCGGCGGGAGGAGCAGCCTCCGGATCCGGCGAAGCCATGACCGGATCTGGGGCTTGCTCGGAGGGGGGCTTTCGATTCCTTGGGGTTGGAGGCCGAAGCCGGACGGCGTCGATGGTGGATCCAGAAGGGGCTGATGGCGGTGGCGTGGCGCGCGCGGGGTGGCGGCGCTGCGCGCACGGGGCGGCCGCCCGCGGCGCAGGTTTCGGCGGCGGCGGGTCGGCGTCACACTGGCCGGCGGCGGGCGGCGGGGCCTGGGGGTCCTTTGGTTGCTGCTGACCGGCGGCGCAAGGGGCATCTCAGGCCTCTCCGAGTTCTTCCATGGAAGGAGCAGGTGGTGGTCGGGCTGCTCAGATCTACGGAGTCGTGGCCTGCTGAGGGTGGCGACGTCGGCGGCGAGGGCTCGCGGTTGGGTGACGGTTCCTGGGACCTACCTTGCCTAGACTAAGTTTCTGGGGAAGGATTGGGTCGCCGGTGATCGTTCCCGATGAGAGTTCGAAGGTGGCCTGCGGGAGACGATGGCTTCGACTAGCGTCGCGTGTCTGTGTGCGGATCTTTCCCGAGGCCTAAGTGCAGCGGAGGTCCGACGGCGGGCGGTGCGGTGGCGGCTGGCGACGGCTGCAGGTTACTTTCATCCTCGAAGTCCCCGTGTGAAGAGGTGGGCCTCACCAGTCCGTTTCGGTGCGCCGGTGAGCCGAGCAGGGTGTCATGACGCTCGTGTCGTTAGTCGGCGGTCAGGTTGAGGGGTGCCTAAGTGCTCGTCCCTCATGATACCGACGGTTGCGGCTAGAGTTGTGGTGCATTGTGTTCTTCGTCGACGGCCGGCTTTGGGCGAAGCTTCGGACGAAAGTCTATTCCGGCGCTGGTGTCGGTTTCAACAATGACGGCGTCTTCGGATGTCGTAAACCTCCTTGGAGGCGTTGTTTGAGAGGCTCCCTACTTGGTCTTTGATTTTCCAGGTGCAAACCATTCTCTGGGAACGGAGGGGCGACGATGGCGGCTTCGACGTCATTTACTTCTTGGAGGCGTCGCCTTGGAAATCAAGTGATCGGCTTCAATTGTGGAGGAACCGGTTGGTGAGCGGTTGGAGGCTGTTTGGATCATGAATGGACAAGAAGATTGAAGCTTAGTCTTTTTTCTTTTTGTGAGTGTTTTTTCTTCTTGTTTTTTAGTTTACCTCGGTGTGAGGTTAGAGTCTAAGTACTCTGTTGTCGTGTAACCTTTGGCCGTATATATCCACATGTGGATACAGAGGCCGGAATTTTATTCCTTAATCTAAAAAAAATGAACTAGTGCTTTCATTCTTTGGTGTGGTTTGAGTTGATTAAGTTTGAGTGAGCACTGCAAACTTGTAAATTTGGGCCGTCGTCTTTTGGTCAAGATCGGATAAATTTTTTATCCATTATCTAAAAAAAGTCCACGAGCTCTTCTGCAACAAGCAGCTAGCACTCCTGACAGCCGGAAACCAAATCCATCGCCACACCTGACAGCCGGAAAACCGCGCACTCTCCCGAAGTGTCAAGATCATCCATTTATTTATCTTAGGTTTTTCAGGATTTTGCCAATCCCATGAGATTATATAGAACCCCGCTAAAGAGAAAACATGATGATAAGATTAATTAACAAGACGCAAAAACGAGCTCGGTATCCTTACAAGCTTCCTCTCCAGATTCCTCGTTGCCGTGGAAGGGAGCACACAGCCAAGCAGCCTTTAAAAAGCCAAAAGAACGGACGGCTCGTATCCATCGGGCTCCAGATCCGACGGCCAGCTCGGCCTCCGCTAGCCTTAAAGCGGAAGCATCACCGCCCCTGGCTCCGGCAGTTACCACCCCGTCGTGTTCGTGTCGTGCCGCCCGCCACCGTCGCCGTCGGGTCGGGTCGCCTTCCTCGCCACTCCGGTGGCCCCCGCCGCCACCAGCTCATTCACTCATTCATAACCCCCTCCAGTCCCCACCTCTCTCTCTCCCCCCACGCATTGCACGCCGCCGCGCCGCAGCACATCGGGAGGGCTAGCTTCTCCTCCCTCCCTTCCAATGGTGAGCGCGTCGAGCCTGCTGCTCCCGTCCTCGGTGCGGGACCTGGCCTCCTGCGTCTCCGACGGCGCCGTCCGCGTCGCCTGCGCCACGCCGGCATCCACCCTCGTCGCCGCCGGCTCCGTCACCTCCTCCGGCCCCGCCCCCGCCTCCGCCGCCGCCGCGCCGGCCACCCTCTCCGTCGCCGTCACCTACCGCGCCGCCACCCCGCGCTCCGCGTCCTCCTCCCCTCCGCTCCTCCTCCGCCTCACCTGGTCCCACTCCCCCACGCTCGGCGCCCCCGCGCTCTCCTTCGCCGCCGGGCCCGCCGCCTCCTCCCCCGCCGTCCTCCTCCGCCGCCGCAAGGGCACCCGCTCCATCCCCCCATCCAGCTCCCGCGACGGCGACTCCCTACACCCCCCTCTCGCGCTCTTCTGGGACCTCACCGCCGCCAAGTACGCCGCCGCGTCGTCGTCGCCGTCCCCGGAGCCGGTCTCCGGGTTCTACGTCGTCGCCGTCGCCAACGCCGAGGTCGTGCTCGCCGTCGGCGACCTCGCCGCCGACTTCGTCAAGGCCAAGTTCGAGGGGCATGTCCCCAAG
This sequence comes from Echinochloa crus-galli, assembly GCA_900205405.1. Classification (NCBI taxonomy): domain Eukaryota; kingdom Viridiplantae; phylum Streptophyta; class Magnoliopsida; order Poales; family Poaceae; genus Echinochloa; species Echinochloa crus-galli. The sequence continues at coordinate 1,599,439 of OAMR01000211.1, forward strand.
GCGCCGTCCTCCCGCCCCGTGGCGCGGGCCGACCGCGTCGTGGCGGCCACCGGCGCCGGCGCGATGCACGCCGCGCGGGTCCGCTTCGCCGAGGGCGCGCCGGAGCACGAGGTCGCCGTCGGCTGCGCCGGCGCCGCCGACGAGCTCTGGGTCAGCGTCGACGGCAAGCGCGCCGTGCACGCGCGCAGGCTGCGCTTGAACTTCCGGGGCAACCAGACGGTCTTCGTCGACGGCAGGCCCGTCGACGTGCTCTGGGACCTCCACGGCTGGTTGTTCCGGGACACGCCGGGGTGCGCCGTCGTGATGCTGCGGGCGAGGAGCGCGCTCGAGAGCAGGCTCTGGCTCGAGGAAGAAGCCGCCGCGCCGGGGTTCGCGCTCGTCGTGCAGGCCTTCAAGTCCCCGCCTTGATCTCCAATTCTTCTTCTTCTTCCAGAGGTCAATGCTTGCTGCTGCTCACTAAGCTTTGTTTTCTCCGTTGACTTGGAAATCCAACCAGACTAAGATGAGAATGGTTGTGCTTGCAGATTAGGATTATAGATTCTAGTGTGCCAAATGAATGAGTTTGTTGAGGAGACAGACACCGTGAAAATGTAGTATACAGAGAGCTGAGAGACGAGATGAGAGGTTGCTGTGTGTGGGATCATCTTCTTTCTCTGCTTTTCCTCTTTTTTTTTCCAGATAATCTTAGCAGTGTGCTCGTACAGTTAACAAAGGATTATACAACAACGTATATTAGAGTGTCTGATTCTGCATTTCTGCTGTGTGCAATATGTCAGATTGTTGGTGTACAAAAGCTTGCAAATTTCTGCTTGTTGTACGCTACATTTACCTCCATTGCTTCTGCTCTTTACTGTTCTGATGATGCAATGCTGCAATAACGGTGAGACAGCTATTCCGGCACAATCTCATACTTGTACAGCGGCATTGTGTGTCTATACTATTCGTTGCAACCAATATCTTCGTATATTCCTGCACATTGCCATCAAATATATTGCATTGCACGACACATTATGCTTCAGGTACTGAACCTGTCATCCACCACATGTTTACAGATATCGGCACCTATGGTATCTTTGCATATGCCGATCATTGCTGCTCGCCTGCTCTTTGGTCCTTGGTGTGTTTAGTTCAAAAAAGAGGAAGGGAAAGTTTGGTGAAAATGTTACATCCGATACTGTAGTGCACCGTAGCACTTTCAACAGCTATACAGTGATGCCATATTGCCATGCCCCTGTCGTCATTTACCACCTGTCTCTCTCTGTTAACAAAAAGTCTGACGAGCAAGTAAGCTGTTGGTCCCAAGCTGTCCTAGCAAACAACGCTAGTTGAGGAGGCACGGGCTATTGCTTTGCTTCTCCTGGCCAGATTCTTCTCTCGTGAGAGCTTCACTTTTCCCTGCTGCTTCTCACAAGAGACGAGAGAACAGATTCTGCTGTGTTCTTCGGTTTTGTTTTACTCTCTGGAGTAGTGGAGTTTATCTGGTACTCCACGCCAAATTGGCACTAGAATAGCAGAAGAAAGAGACTGATGGTGGTGTCACCCATCATGTAGGCATCATCATATATTTTTTAGATTAAGGATTAAAATCCAGCCTCTATATCCACAAGTGGATATATGCAGCCAAAGGTTACAAACATACACGAGTTCTTAGACTCAACCTCCACACTAAGGAAAACAAAGAAACAAGAAACATAGCTCCTAAGACAGAAAAAAGAGAAAACTAAGCTTCATTCTTCTTCTCCATCCATGCTTCAAACTTGCGGTCTCATTATGTAGCATCAATCCATCCATCTTTCGTTTGCTTAGAAACTCGATATCGGATTTGAACACTTGCCTTCTATCGCTCGCCTAGCAGTTCCACCACAGGTGAAGAAGGTCAACATGACTTCCAAAGCGACGCCTCCAAGTAGGATACGACGTCGAAGCCGCCGTTACCGCCCCTCCGGAAAACCGGAAGAAGGTTTTCACCAGGAAAATCAATGACCAAGCAGAAAGCATCCCAACAAACGCCTCCAAGGACCGACGCCGCAGCCGGATTAGGCTTTCACCCGAAGCTCCTGCACATTCAAAACATCATAGCAGCAGACACCAAAGGACGACCGAACCGCCAGACGGCGACGGTCAGGCCCTTGCGAGGATGAAGGACCCATCAAGCACAAGGTCACCCACACAACATCGGCGCGGCGATGAAGAGCAGGTTGAGTCGCGATGCTGGCCGCGGCTGCCGGTAGTGTGAGGGATGGGCACTTAGGCTCCCCTCGATCTGACCGTCAACCAGCAACACAGGGAGCTGCCGGAGGTGCCCACGATTTGAATCACGAAGATTTTGGATCTGGATCTGGGACAAGCAAAACGGGAAGAGGAAGGAAGAGGAAAGCGAGTTGAGGGTGATGTTGTGGCTCTAGAGCCCGCCGCCGCCGTGAGCAGCAGCTCGAGCGACGGCGGCGGGCGGGCGGACGGGCGTGGTGGGGTGCGCTGGCGGCGGCGTGTTTCGCCTCCCGTCCGTCGGTACAGCTGTTAGTGGCTTACTACCGCACTTTGCTCTGTGAGCTCCTAGCTAGACCCATGTGGGCATCATCATATATGCCAAGCAACCATGTAGCCCCAGGACAAAATTCTCTATTCTTTTCCTGTATCTTCTTCTCCCTTTCATTCCTTATTTTTGTTTCTCAGTGCACCTACTAGTGCAAAAGTCTGCAACTATGCATTGCTAATAAACACGCATACATCTGATTAAGCAGCAGTATCTCTTTTTTTGAACTTATTCTCTGGATTTTAGCTAGACCCTTGTGAAGAAACTGGTACTTCAGATGATGGTTCTCGCCTTCTCGGCACGGCACGTCGGCGGCCATGGAATCTGACCAGCTTCATGGTGGCATGTGAGCTGTATTGCCTTGATTTAGAGTTGGAGTTGGCCAAATGCAGTGTTGCTTTCACGGTTTATTACTCATTGCTTTCAAATCATGCAACGTGTGGACTGATAATGGTGACATGATCTGTAGATGGGTGTGCCGAGTTGTTGGCAGTTTCCTTCATATACTGTTTCAGATATGGATGCTGCCTTAAAATAGCAGGCTCATCACTGATTCCATTGCAGCACGTCAGGAAAAATCGGTTGTTATAGTAGGCTAACCTGCCCAGAGTCTCAGAGATAAGACTTTCATGCCACTGAGGTCTGAACCCGGCCTGAAGCTTGTACGGTGTCTCTCTTTGTATCTAACCAAACGACCCCGAGAGGAGAGTTGCGACCCCGAGACAAGTTGTGTCTGAGGTCGTTGGATGATCTTCTTCCTTCACAGAACGCGAAACGGATTCAACAAATAAATGCAGGCTGATATGTGTGGAGTTTCCAGCTTCGTGAAAAGACCACACAACACAAATCAATCAAGAACAGGAAGGATTCAGAACCGCATGCACTGGAGAGAGGTGGTGTGGACGGGCCAAGAATGAGAAATGCATCAAGGGAGAGACGAGAACAAGAACAGGAACAGATTATTCCAGCAACCCCTCAAAGACGGGTCGAGCAACAAACCCAGCAACCGGGGATGGATCCATTCCTTGCAGGCGCCAAGAGCTGCCAGGATCTCAAGAGAGAAGGAATCAATGCAGTGTTCAGTTCACCGATCGACAAAATGCAAAGGAGTGCCTAATCTAATCTGGTCCCTTGACCTGACAATGTTTCTATTCAGAGGCTACAAATTGTTCAGTTTCCCATCCGGGGAGCGAGGCCGGGGCCGACCAAAACAATTTCAGCGAGCCAGGACAAAGCGCATCGCAGGTCTCCCATGACTCCAAAGTCCAAACCCCTCGGCGATCTCCGATGATTTGGACGCGCTCCCAATACGCTGTCGTCCTGATCTCCCCAAGCCCTTTGCCGCCTCGTTTTGGGCATCTCGCTCGGATTGGAAAGATGCATGTTATGCCTGGCAACCCATGAAGACTGAAGGCGTCTGATAGCGAGTGCGTTTTCGACACAGCAATACGTGTGAGTATTAGCTGGTGTGTGGGGCCCCAATGTCAGGGTGTGTAATAGCTTATATGGTTGCGTGTGGGAAGGAGAAAGGCATGTAAGAATATTCTTGTTTTCGGTTGAGAAACAGACACCGGCGTTCATGGAGGCAGGGCCCAATCGCCCTCTCCAGTTCGCGAGATTTATCCCATGATTTCCGTGTGTGATTGCTCACATCGCTGGAGCTCATCTCGCCGACGATCACGAGTATTACATTTGGTATCAGATTCACTTTCCTGGGCACGCTTCGTCCCCATTCGGATCGGATTTTCCCCTGGCTGTGTTCGTCTTCCCGGCGTGCAGTCGCTTCGGTGAGTCTCCTTCCGAGCTCGCCGCCCACGCCCCGCCCACCGGCTCCCAGTCGGCGGCGGCCACCGTAGATCGACGGTTAGCCGCTCCGGCGCCGTCGACCAACAAAGTTCATCGCGCCGCTTAGGTTGTAGTTGGGGGAATTTACGGTGGTGTCTTCGGCGTCAATCACGGCGCCTCACAAGCCTTCCGCGCAGTCCCATCTCATCATCCACGCGATGGAGACGGCGCAGGGGAGTACCAACGAGAAGCTGGACAAATTGATGCAGAGCATTGATCTCTTGTTCGCGCGCGTCGAGGAGGTCAACATATCTCAAGCCCAGATGGAGGCGCATCTGGATCTGAACACGGCGGCAGTGAATCAGGTCATGAAGGATCAGCAAGTCATGGCGCAACAGATCGACGCCACGGGGAAGGCAGTGGCTAAGATAACATTGCATCAGATGGAGAAGGAAATGGAGGAGCAGGATGATATCCCAGAGAGCTCAACCACTCGTCAGCAGCGCGAGCGTCGATCTACTCATCGCCAACCAGAAGGTGAGAATCATCGTTCCGGAATTCGTTTTGGTCATTCCCGTAGTTCTGATGAGGAGGATGGGGGTAGACGACAGCCCACCCCAAAACTGCAGTTCCCGCGTTTCAGTGGTGATTGTCCAACAGTCTGGCTCGATAAGTGCGAAAATTACTTTCAAATCAACAGAATCAAGGAGTCTATGTGGGTGATTTCTGCGTCTATGTGTATGGCTGACAATGCTGCTATGTGGTGGCAAGTTTATAAACTCAAACATGGCATTGTATCTTGGAATCTGTTTAAGGAGGCAGTGATTGCAAAGTTTGGAGCCTATGACTATCAGAGAGCATTAGATGAACTATTGGATTTGCAACAAGTGGGTTCAGTTGAGGACTATGTGACTGAATTTGAGGCACTTCAGTTCAAGGTTACCATGCATGATGCCGGCATGTCAGGCACTTATTTCATATCTCAGTTCATCAAAGGCTTGAAACCTGAAATTAGGTATGCAGTCCAAGGCCAGGCTCCAGGAACAATGGAGAAAGCCATTATGTTGGCTAGAATTCAGCAAACTATCCAAGAGAAAGATAAGCCTAAATTTCAGAGAAGCAGTAGTAATGTGTTCAAGTCAACTCTGGGCAATACTCAAAAGGGTGAGCCTAAACATGTGGGATTCAGCAGTCACTTGGGAAAGGAAAGGCAAATGAGAGATTACTGCCGAGCTAACAGCTTGTGTTTCTACTGCAAGGAGCCCTATGATGCTGGGCATGCATTGAAATGCAGCAAGAGACCACAACAGCAGCAAGCCCACATGAATGCATTAGTGGTGAATGACTTAGACACCAATCTAACTGATGAAATCTTGAATCAACTAGCCATTGAGGATGCTTTAACAGAAGAGTTTTGTACACTCTCATTGAATGCTATTGCTGGTAATGATGAGGGTGAGGCCCTCAAGCTGAGATCCTTAGTGAAGAATAAGGTTATGTTGATGCTGGTTGATAGTGGCAGTTCCCATTCTTTTGTCAGTTCTAGTTTCCTGCACAAAATTGGGATTTCTCCTATTGCCACCAAACCAAGTGAAATTAGCTAATGCAGAGACTTTAGTCACTGCTGCTTATGTTCCAGCTATGGAATGGTGGATTCAGGGGCACACTTTTACATCTGATATGCAAGTGTTGGACCTAGGGGCCTATGATGCTATCCTTGGATATGATTGGCTCAAAACCCACAGCCCTATCACTCATCATTGGGAGGACAAAACTATGGAATTTCTGGATAATGGTCAGCTGGTTAAACTACAAGGGATTCAACCTAAAGCATTATCTCTTTCAGAAATTTCAGCTAAGCAGTTGGGCAAATGGAGTGCAGGAAATGATATTTGGGACTTTGCAATCATTGAACAAGTGCAGGAAGAGGCTGACACATCGGTGCCTACTTCAGTTCAACAGGTTCTTCAAGAGTTTGCAGATGTCTTTGAAGAACCCAAGGGACTGCCTCCATCTAGGGTATATGACCATGCTATTCCTGTTTTACCTTCTGCAGTTCCCATTAACTCTAGACCTTATAGATACTCCCCACTTCATAAAGATGAGATAGAGAAACAAGTGAAGAAATTACTTGCTGAAGGGTTAATTTCTACTAGCACTAGTCCTTATGCTTCCCCAGTATTACTAGTGCAGAAAAAAGATGGTAGTTGGAGGTTTTGTGTTGATTACAGAAAACTCAATGATATAACCATTAAGAATAGGTTTCCCATGCCCCTCATTGATGAGATACTAGATGAGCTAGCTGGAACCAAGTACTTTACTAAGTTGGACATGAGAGCAGGATATCATCAAGTACGAATGAAAGTAGAAGATGAGCACAAGACTGCTTTCAGAACACACCAAGGACATTATCAGTTTCGAGTCATGCCTTTTGGGCTGACCAATGCACCAGCCACCTTTCAGTGCTTGATGAATGATGTACTCAGTCCTTTCTTGAGAAAATTTGTTATGGTCTTCTTAGATGATATTTTGATCTATAGTCCCACTTTGGAAGCACATGTGGACCACCTCAGGCAAGTTTTGTCTAAGCTTAGGGAACATAAGTTATATATGAAAAGTTCTAAATGTTCTTTTGCTCAGTCCCAATTGGAGTATTTGGGTCATATCATCTCAGTCCAAGGTGTCTCTACTGATCCATCCAAGACTGCAGCTATGGTACAGTGGCCAGTTCCTCAAAATGTCACTGACTTAAGGGGATTTTTGGGCCTCACAGGGTACTACAGGAAGTTTGTGAAACATTATGGACTTATAGCACAACCATTGACTAATCTGTTGAAAAAGCACCAATTTCAGTGGTCAGAGGCAGCCCAACATGCTTTTGAATCTCTTAAACAAGCTATGGTGTCAGTACCTGTGTTAGCCTTGCCTGATTTCAATGTACCATTTGTGGTGGAAACAGATGCTTCTGATATTGGTATTGGTGCTGTACTAATGCAGAGGGAGCAGCCTGTAGCTTTTCTGAGCAAAGCTTTAGGCCCAGTGCATCAAAAGCTTTCCATATATGAAAAAGAATTTTTGGCATTGATCATGGCAGTAGAGAAGTGGCGTCCTTACCTTCAAAGACAGGAGTTCATAATTAGGACAGATCATAAGAGCTTGGCATTCCTATGTGAGCAGAACTTGCACTCAGATATGCAAAGAAAGGCCATGGCCAGGATGATGGGTTTACAGTTCAAGGTAGTGTATAGGCAAGGGAAAGAAAACTTAGCTGCAGATGCTCTTTCTAGAGTGGGTCACATGATGGCTATTCAAGCTGTGTCTGAAGTTAGACCATTATGGGTGCAAGAGGTGTTAAATTCTTATCAAACAAATTCTGCAGCTCAGGCCTTGTTAACTGCATTGGCTATGCACAGTCCTGATGAAAGGGGATACATATTGGACAATGGATTGATCAAGTATAAAGGCAAGGTGTGGATTGCACAGAATACAGCTTTACAGACCAGGCTTATTTCTGCTTTCCACTCCAGTCCAATTGGGGGACATTCGGGCATCAAAGCAACTTATCATCGACTCAAGCAAATGTTTCATTGGAAAGGACTGAAACAAGATGTGGACAGCTTTGTGAAGCAATGTCAGATCTGCCAGCAGGCCAAGCATGAGCATATTCATCCCTCAGGCTTACTCCAGCCCTTACCTATTCCTCAGGGAGCTTGGCAGGATATTTCCCTTGATTTTGTGGAAGGGCTACCCTTGTCTGACAACAGCAACACAATTCTAGTGGTGATGGACAGGTTCACTAAATATGCCCATTTTATTCCCCTGAAACATCCTTTCACTGCTCAAGGAGTAGCCAAGCTGGTTCTGGATCAGGTGGTTAAGCATCATGGTTTTCCCAAAACAATAGTGTCTGATAGGGACATGATCTTCACAAGCAATTTTTGGAAAGCACTATTTGCATTGGTGGACACTAAACTGTTGATGAGCTCATCTTATCACCCTCAAACAGACGGGCAAACAGAGCGCGTCAATCAATGCTTAGAAATGTATCTGAGATGTGCAGTTCATGATTCACCCAGACAGTGGAAAGCATGGCTTCCTTTAGCTGAACTTTGGTATAACTCAACTTTCCACACAGCTATTGGGTGCACTCCATTTAAAGCATTATACGGGTATGAGGCCACAATTGGGTCCCTGTTGCCATTATCAAAACAGGTCCAATCTCCTGCTGAGAACATGTTGGAGGAAAGGGAAATTCGATTGGCTTTGCTCAGACAACATCTCACTCGAGCGCAGCATCGGTATGAAGAGTCAGGCAGACAAGCGTCGCACTGACAGACAATTTCAGGTTGGGGATCAGGTGCTTCTTAAACTGCAGCCATTTGTGCAGAGTTCTGTAGTGAGCCGTCCATATCCAAAGTTGGCATTCAAATTTTTTGGACCTTACAAAGTCTTGGAGAGAGTTGGCACGGTCTCTTATAAGCTGGATTTGCCAGTCGGTAGTCTGATACATCCGGTATTTCATATATCCTAGCTGAAGCCATTTATACCGAGCTATACACCTGTCTATACTGAACTACCTAAGTTGGTGGACTTATCTGAACATGAGCTGGTACCTGAACGCATTCTGGATCGTCGTCTTGTAAAGAAAGGTAACACCGCCATCCCTCAAATTTTGGTTCAATGGTCTCATGTTCCAGCTGCTTCTGCTACTTGGGAAGACTACTACATGCTCAAGTCACGGTTTCCTGATGCTGTTGTTCGGGGACAAACAACTTCGGCGGCCGGGGAAGGTGTTATGCCTGGCAACCCATGAAGACTGAAGGCATCTGATAGCGAGTGCGTTTTCGACATAGCGATACGTGTGAGTATTAGCTGGTGTGTGGGGCCCCAATGTCAGGGTCTGTAATAGCTTATATGGTTGCGTGTGGGAAGGAGAAAGGCATGTAAGAATATTCTTGTTTTCGGTTGAGAAACAGACACCGGCGTTCATGGAGGCAGGGGCCAATCGCCCTCTCCAGTTCACGAGATTTATCCCCTGATTTCCATGTGTGATTGCTCACATCACCGGAGCTCATCTCGCCGACAATCACGAGTATTACAATGCACAGCTCCTTTCTGCCCCCTCAACCTTGATCAAGAAACTGGGTGCAAGATGCTCCAGATGATAGTTCTTGGCACGGCACGTCGATCGGCGGCCATGGAATCTGGCCAACTTCATGGTGGCATGTGAGCTGTATTGCCTTGATTTGGAGTTGGTGTTGGCCAGATGCAGTGTTGCTTTCACGATTCATTACTAATTGCTTTCTTTCAAGTCATGCAATGTGTGGAGTGACACTGATGATCTGATATGTAGACTAATTTTGGGACAAAATTCTGAACATGTGGTAATCACATATCGTCCAAGACATGTGGTAATTAACCACAGTACCATATCAGCCAAGACATGTGGTAATCAGTGCCATATCATCCAAATCTTCGTGTATGTAGCTTACACTATATGAGATCTAGTTAATTATTTTTAACTTCATCCAATGCAATGCCTAAGATGTTTAGCACTAAAATTTTATGAGCCTGTCAAAGGAAATGTAATTCTCTAGATGAAATTGTATTGCTTTAATGGAGAAGACTAGCACCAACAACTAGTACATTCCTAATTGGCACAAGCAACACACTAGAACATTTGTTACTGATTACAAACAATGGACATTGCCATAAAAAATGAATGCTCTATTTGCCGCAGAAATGTTACTTTAAGCTATCGCTAAAGGCAACGAAAAAAACACAAATCTCTAATGACACACTTGTGACTGATGTCCCAATGATCAAGGCCATTCCAATCAGAATGTAAGCAAGATTGTGACCATGGAATGCAGACTGCAGAGTGCAGTACTGCGATCCCTCTCCTGGGCAAGCTATTTGACTTTATGGGTCATCATCGCTTAACATGGCCTCCAAAACATGCTAAATCCAAACGGAATGACAAAATATACTGGAACAGAGAAAAAACCGAGCAAAAAAAGATTCTCCCCTTTGAGCAGAAAAGGAGTTAGCAGACGCCCAACCAATGCAAAAAGTGCACATGCCACTGGAACTGCAAGATGACTGCACCTAGAAGAATACTGCTACCGTGATCCTGATCACCAACCCCGCAATCTGTTTGCCAATTGATTCCTAAGTCCAGCATGAATACTATCAAGAATCAGCAGGCAAAGGAACAAAATTGATTCTCTCCAAGAACCTACAAGCGTCGAATTTTTAAAGCAAGTACCTGCCCGAGTTGCGGCGCCTTGTGACGGAGGATGTGGTGGAGGCGTGCGACGACGACGCGCGAACTTCTCCGTTTTGACGTTGGCAGGTGAGGAATGGTGTGGCAAGTTGCTGGCAGTTTCCTCCATACTGTTTCAGATATGGATGCTGCCTTAAAATAGCAGGCCTATCACTGATTCTTCACTGCAGCATGTCTGGAAAATTCGGTTGTTATATAGTAGCGAGCATCCTGGGAATATGATTAAGGCTTGCAAGTCTGGTGAACCTCCAGATGTATTAGGAATTTGGTGGTGACTTTGATTCTTCAGAAAAGAAAACGACTTTCGTTTCAGTTGATCATACTGTTTTCATTATGCCTATTTTCACATGCTGCAGAACAAACGGATTGTGTTTTGGTTCTGTTGGCAGCTATTCAGTGTAGCATGGTAATTGGGAGGTACTCCTAAAAATGCAGAGGCAAAGTGTTTACAGTCTAAGGTTTCTGCGAGCACTGAAGATTCAGTTGATCCAGAAGAGGATACTACTACTACGTTCGAAAGGAACAGAAGACTCCATGGCCAGCGCCCAGCATCCGAGCTTATTTGAACTGACCAACCGTTGACCCCGCACTGGAGCAAGAACCAGGAACCCATGTAGCCTGACTGTCTGAGCAAGCTGGCGAACTTGAAGAAGATCCTGCAGACCCACCTGCGGGCAACCCGGAGGTTGAAGAGGAGCACCCGAGGAGGGAAGTAGTGGTGTACCGAGATGATGGAGGCACGACTCGTCTTCCCATCTTGCTCAGGCTGGTGATGAGCCAGCTGGGGTACACCGGGAGGCCAGCGTATCGCAGTGAGGAGCACAAGAGCACCTAGTACCCCGTACCCATTGGACATCAAGGTGGATGACCCTGTGACTGCAATGAAGAAGGTTGTTGTTACCTCCAATGAGGACACCCCGCGATGCAGCCCACAAGCAGGAATCAGTGAAGCTGCTAGGCGTGCTCTCTATGCTAGTGAAAAGAACAAGGAAGAGTGTCCTATAGATTCATTCCATGCCGTGCTCTTGACAAGACAATCTTGTCATCCGCTTCTCCAACTTTTTTATCAAGTTGTAACTACCTTAAAACTAAGGAAAGTGATGAGAGGATTTATCTGCGTAACAAAACATGTAACAGCTATATACCATACCAAGTGCGAAAATTGATGGATCTCTAGGAGCAACACAGCCAGGTGTGCTGACTACTGTGATCTTCCTCCTTGAGCTCTTTTACCCCAACTGCCACATGGGAAGGAGAGAAATCATTTCTTTGCCTTGCTATGATGGTGCCTTTGTAGGATTCAAGGAAAAGCTATCTTCATACTTTTCATCAATGTTTACATGTGTTTTACCACATCTTGCCGCGGCATGGCCGCTCCTAGCAGCGGAGAAATCTGGTGTGGCAGCGGCCAGGCATTGCCGTTACTATGCTTGGCCGTGGACTGGTGTGGCCTGGCCGCTGCTGGCCGTTTGTTTAGAATTGCTCTGCCCTATGAAACTTATGTGTTTTCTGCTCAGTTTTTGTTTTTGAAATTTTACTTTATCCAAGCATCTAGCAAACTACCTACGGTTATGATGTATCTTAACATACCAGCCATTTAGATCTATAGACGCATATCGGTTGTTTGTATTCAAAAATTTGAATCTGTCAATTTAAATCATAATGTTCTTCTACATTAACAATGCTATTTAATTGTCTCTCTATAGATCCCATGGCTGCGCAGCTCACCACGCCAAACAGGGTCGTTCTGGGTACGACCTCTGGTATTGATGTCGTTCAAGGACCCCATGGCCTTCGGAAATGGTTATTGACGTCAGTCACATAGACATTCGTATGGATTCCCATTGCAGGTGAGATGAGATCTGCCCTATTACCATTACTTTTAAATTTGGTTTTGCCAAGTAACTTCGCTATGTTCAATGCTCACTATGTATGGATTCCTATTGCAGGTGAGAGGAGACATGTCCGTAATCCCAATCACTTCATTCGGAATATAAGAGTACACATTCTGTACCCCAGTGTCTCTTCACTGCGGAGAAGACAGCATTGCCGGTTCCTCATCAAGAGAGCACTCTTTGATAACCTCATCCACGAGGATTATTATGAAGAACTCACCGGTGCGGATTGCGGATTGGGATAGGGCATGTCCAGTTGGTGTTGAAAACACTATCCAAGAACTCGCCAATGGCATGATTGTCGATAGTGCATGCAGATTGGAGCTGTCCATCAACTTGAGCGTCCAATCAGCCTTGCTTCATTCTTGCCACATTGCTAACCTGTTGATGATCACGCTATCGTGTTGCCGAACTGTAGGCATATGTTTCATCACATGTGCCTCTTCAATTGGTTCAAGATAAATCCAAGCTGTCCGACGTGCCGGCGTGATTACAACGTCCTTCTGCCAGATGATTACACAGCTTTACGTGAGAACATGAATGCCAATCCTCCGTCCCAGGATGAGTAGTTATCCTTAATGTTAGTCCAGGATAGATTTACTTTTTCAATTTTACAATTAAAGTCATGTAACACCTTTATTAAAGTCCAAAACTTGTTCCATTTTCATTCGTGATCATTCATACTTATGTTATTTTCAAGATTTGGAATATATTACGACTGCATCTTCCTTTAATCAAAGGTGCACCTAATCACACCTGCATTTCAATGATACTAGGAAATTCACATATGTTAATCAACATTGTACAACATTTCAATCTTAATTATATAATATTAATTTATAATTTGTGGTCTCGTTATGACGTACTATTTCAAATTATTTTTAAACATGTATAATTATATATAAATTAGTTGGTCATGTGTCTCAAGTTAATACACGTGCGTGGCGCACGTGCGCACTTGACTAGTACACTGAAAAGAAGAAAGAAAAAAAAAACTCTCAAAGGAACTGTCTTGGAAGTTGGAAGGATGTGAGCAGATGAAAGTTTCTGAATGTTGTGACATCTCAGAATTTAAAATAATCAGCTTTAGACCGGTCTTACCCCGTTGAGTCGGTTTACAATATGGGACAAAATAGAGTCCTAATCCTACTCAAATTACAGATCCAAACCGGTCAGACCGGTTTGGGAAACCGGCCTGACCGGTTTTACCCAGGTGAAGATTCTTCCCGAAGTCATAACTCTCTCATCTGGAGTCCAAATAGGCGTTCCACATATGCATCTTGATCGTCTCGACGAGAGCTACGCAATGGTGAAGTCCAATTTGTATTTTGACACTGTTTCCAAAACCGGTCTGACCGGTTTGCAAACCGGTCTTACCGGTTTGCACCGCTGTGCCAATTTTGGTCGTCAACACTGTGCAAACAATATAATGATAGTACGGTATATGTTGTTATGAAATATGAGATGATGGAATCCAATGCGACATAAGGAAGAGGCAGATTTTAACTTGGGCATTGGATTGGACGACTGTTAGAGTCCATTGGGGCATATGCTCCTTTCGGCGCGCTGCAAGAGCTCGAAGAAGCTGGAGATGAGGGACTGCTCATTCGGCGATAAGCCCTTGCTGTCAAATGCTGCAACGTGGCCCGACTTTATAGTGTAGAGGTCAAAGACATCAGGTAGCAATTTCAAGTCCGTCGCCACCGGCAAGAGCTTCCCTGGCGCACCGTCCGTCGGATACATTCTCGGCCTACGCGTCGCGCTTCCCACAGGTAGTCTTGTCTTCTCTCTGAAATTCTACTTTGTTCGTTCGCGACACTTGTTGTAGCATCTAGCGATCGATCGATCATAGATGCATTCGAGAAACTGAACTAATGATTTTTGTGCAGGCGGGATAGCGTTCACGCTGGTGCAGCAGCTGGAGCAATGGTTCCAAGCTTGAGGGCGCCGAGTACGCGTACATGGCCACCGACAAGTCCAACGAGGCGTCGCTGCTCCTCCAAGTTCCGGACGCCGTCGCTCCTCGTGCACCCCGTGTACGCGCACCGCCTCAGAGCCCCGCGCCGCGCCGGCGACGCCGAGCGCCTCTACCGCGGCCGGTTCGCGCACGTCGAGTTCGGACATCGGCGCGGTCCTCGAGAACCAGCTCTCACAGGGCACGTTCCTGGCGATCGTCGATGCCAGAAAAAGCACCCGATTGTTGCTCTGGGCGTGCAAAACAAATGGTTGGAACCTGTCGCGTTGGAGCATCGGTTCCGTTTGTCCATTGCACCACTTGTTGAGGTTGCAGTTCCAGTCACTCCACTCCATGGCACTTCGTTGTCATCTATCACTGCGCTGTTGCCAAGACACACATGCGCGACGGCGTATATGCATTCTATCCGGTTCCTGTCACAAGGATCCGGCGATCATGTAGTAGCAGTGCCGTGCATTGCAGGTAACGGGGGATTTAATTTGAGCCAAGGATGGGTCACTCTTCCACCCAGAAATGCTGCCCGATCAACGATAATATCCATGCCAGTATAGGCGAAAAGCTCAACGACAATGTCCAAGGCTAGGCGGGATAGTATCAATTCAGCTCGCAGTCACGGAAGCCGGGTGAAAAGTTGAAAGCTGAAAAGACATTAGGGTACTCACGCAGTGACGCCCAATCCTACCATACCCAACCGTTTCGTCTCTGCACTCTGCATGAGGAGCCCAAATTGCTCGCGCCGCGCCGAATAGCTGGCGGGATCTCTTGGCTGATCCTACACAGCTTTGGAGAACCAAGGAAAGTTGCTTGGCCATTCATTTGGATCTGCAATGGAGAGCTGAAAAATACTAAATACCAGAACGAACCGGCCCAAACTATTCGAAATTTGTCTGATTCTGCAACATCCCTAGGCTGTGGAATTAAGAAGGATGAGCCTTCGGAAGACATTATTGCTAGAACTCTGCTTGTTTGTAATAAGGCCCAAAAGACGTTTACCTCTTTCATGCCAGAAGTATGTGCCAGGATGTTGAAGGAGTCATCAAGAAAAGTGGCGCCCCTGTCAGGACTTTCATCGATCTGAATGATGATGTACCAAATCAGGACAATTCTGAGGAATCGGTATTTTCACATGAATGCCAGGTGACCCCTTTACAGAACAACCAGCCGCATTTGTGATTGACTTAGAGATGCCAGCTTGTGAAGACGGTGCTCCCCTCAGGCCGGCCGATAGATGGAGGCTGCCGAAGGGGCCAGCAAAGGAGGCGATGACAAAAGCGGGACTTTCAGAAAGATATCTTGCTTGGCCTTTCATCACTTTCCCGGCCTGAAATCATGCATAGAGGATGTTCTGTTCCTTGGTGGATCCTGGGAGTCAAGTTTAACCGGGCGAGGACATTATGGCGGTCGGACAAGAGGTACGAAACCTCGCAAAACTGTAGTAACTGTAATTGTAGAAGAGGAGGTTGAGATCACCCGAAACCTGCTGGAACTGGAGACCTTGAGAGGGGTATGATTGGATGATGGGGAAGAACAACAAGGCGGTGTCAAGAACGAGATGTCTGTCAGGCAACAACATCACCGCTGCGTCTTGAGAGAGGTCTTGCCAGCAAGCATTGGACACCATTCGAATTATCAGGTATATTGGGCGGCACCCATTCGTTATAGATACAAAATATGGTGTGCAAAATAGACAGTACGTGATTAATTAATAAAGAGGATAAAGTACAGGTGCGTACCGACTGTGAAGATGCACCAGTAAGATGGCACATTGATGATGATGCGCACCGAAGCCGAGCATGCAGTGACCAGCGATATCCAAATGTGCGACAACCTAAAGAGACTTGAGTAGTCTCATCTCAAAGAGCGAAGCAGGGGCAAAATATAACCCATATAGACTACCTTAGAAAAGATAATCCCAAATCTAGGGGACCCGTAGTTCTATGGCATAGCTTTTGCATGAGGGGGGGTGGTCCCTATTTATATGGCGGAAAACCCTTTAAAATCCCATCATTAGCAATTTGGAATTAATAGATGTCCAATGCTAATGGACCTTAGATCTTTCAAAAAATATTATAGTTTCGCCCATATATCTAAGAGAATCCGTCGATTCATCATCATCGTATAAATGCCGAAAGAGGAACAAATTAGCGTTGGTGCTATATCCTAAGATCACCAATATTTATTCCAAATATTACCAAAGTACGTTGTACCTGCAACATGTCCATCTCAGAATTTATTGTCATCCTTTGTGTACTTACAAAAATTCATACATATTCCAAAGATAAATTTGCCCTACTCCTCCGATGCACTAGACGGGACAAACTAGCTGTAAGCCTTAGTACGTACTCCACGCCGTTACCACTTCAGCATGCAGTGGTCAAGTTCACCCAAAATGCTAACTACACATTCACAGAAGTATGGCAATAAGTAGAATGACTGAACCTTAAGCCTAACACATTCAGACTCATACTACAGTCTACGTATGCAGTGTAAAAGTTCTCCCGAGACGTCGAATCCATTCATTCATGCTTCACAAAAAGGGGGCGCAAACCAAAAGAAGAAACGAGAGTGCGAAGGTTAGCCATGATCAAAGAAGTGTACCTACCTACCACTCGAAGGATTTGACCATGTCCATCATCCTCCACCGCGACGTCCTCCTTGAACTTCACCAGGCACAGGTGCTTCACCTCCCCACATGGCAAAAGCTCAAAGCTCTCACTAGTTCACTCCTCCTCTTCTTCCAGCAGATAGTGGCTTTGCTTTGCAGCGTGTGGATCATGGCGCCATAGATGATGCCGGCCAATTTAAGTGTGCCGGGGCACCGACAGACATCACTGCAAAAGCTTTACCCTCACTGGGCTGAATCATTCCGGCACAGTAAACACGGCTGCTGCTGGAGGTCCCTCCAAGATTGGGTTCGCTTTCCATCAGAGATCTCATCAGAGTGATGTGATCTGATCTTCTGACCGTGGATCAGAGTCGTTCAGCGCTGCATTGTGCCGGTAATACGCGCCAGTATGGAATGTCGATCGTGCTCTATCAGCTAATCTTGCAGGCTCGTTCGGGGATCAGTTGTGCGTCAGTCATCGTACTTGACAAAAAGATAGCATGGTGACTACAGCAGACGTACGAATACAACTGTGATGCCTGACTGAGCATTCCCAGTTACATGCTGACAAGATGACAAATGCCTGAAGCAATATACCATATGGTCCTCATGCTGTTCAAGAAGAATTTTTACATGCGTGCCTGAGTGAGACAGCTGCATCAGCAGTTTTAATCTCCGGTGCCCCCGGATCAACTTCTTCATTTCAAATGCCTTTGTCACTTAATCTCAGAACAGAAAGCATGTCAGTTTCAAAATGCTCTCAAAGTTCCACCACATGGAATGGAACCAATCAAGAGACCCTCCATCCTATCTGCTGATGCCCAACATCAGGCAGTAGCTTACAGCAAATGGACATGGACTACTATTGTAACAATCATCTCTCTGTGGGCTAGGGCTACCACAAAATGTGACGAGACTTGTAAGTTGTAGCTGTTTCTTGAGTACGACTGAATTTAAAGAAAAAACAAATCGGGCTCTGTTTTTTCTTTCCCTACAACGAGAGACCTGATTGATTTCTCATATTTACATCGAACCCCTCATATCTAACCTACAACACAGCCACCCACCGGTGTACATGTTTCTTGTTACAAAGGCACTTTTTCACCCTGCAGTTCAGCAGGACACAGAGCAGCCAAAGCAGCTGCTATTTGCCGGGCCCTAGCTGGGTAGATCTGTCCACCTGCTTTCTTACTATCTGGCTGTTATTTTCAGGAGGAGGGTTAACTTCAGACAACAGCATGTTGTTAGCCCCATCCACAGATGATGGGGCAGATGCCACCTGATTCTCCTGGTCGGGCTCATGTCTAGGACCCTCTGAAACCCTGAATGAATGTCCGGTACTGACAAACAGGCAGCTACATGGATCTGATCTTGACGATTCAGGAGAGCTTGGAGGGCTTATCACTACGCTGGGTAGTGGAGGAGGTGCATTGTGTTCACTCTCAGGGTTATCCAGCAGTGAGATTCTACAAACCGGGCAGGTTGAGTTCTGTTCCAGCCACAAATCTATACAGGCTATGTGGAAACTATGGCCACAGTATGGGAGAATGCGTAGCACGTCTTTCTCCTCGTATTCTGCAAGGCAGATGATGCACCTGCAAAAAATGATGTATACAGTTCAGTGTCTAAATTTAGTGCGATCACAGATTAGTTGCTAAAGAATATCAACAGATAAAATGGCAATCAGAATATATCAGCACATTTAAAACAATGTGTTACCACTTTCACTTCGATACAATAAAAGGATGCCAGGGCCAGGAATAGTTACTCTTGTTTCAGAAAGGAAACACTATATGGCACACATAATAAACTGTTCTCCTTCAATGCTTTACGATCTGATGGATTGTTGTTCTTCATGTAAACTTATATAGTTATGAAAAAAGTGAAGGCCCATAAATATGACAGAAATCAGTTTGTGTGGATTAAAAGAGGCACTCCGCTGAGATGAAATATCTAGTTCTACCATGACAAAATCTTCACATTTATGTTTCATGTTCATGGACACAAAAGGAACCGTGCAATTAGATCCAAGCAATCAAGCCTAGTTTAGTAACTGATATGCATTCAGCCAGAGGGCAGACCCCTTTCACTCTCAAATATCCCTACCCTGTTTTGATATATTGATAATGTGGTTAACCTACTACTAGATAACAATGCCTCGTCATTCGTCATTCTTCAGGAACAGTTAAACAGCTATAACCCATTTGGATGTCATTGATCAAGTGGCCTTAGCTGTCCAGTAACAATGCAAGCTGAGGGACCTAACGAATCAATTGCCAATGTCCAGCACAGCACAGTAATGAAGGCACTGGTACTAAAAATTGCACTGTTTTCCCTATTTAGGCACCGAAATCATCAAGGATAATGCACCGGCATCCTCAAGGACAACCTTTTTGGTACTGAAAATGTAATCAAAATCCTCAATGACGATCTTTTCGGTGCACAAAGGCCACCTCCTAACAAGGTCGTGCATCATGATTCATGACGGTTGAGCAACATTAAGCAAGCATGGACTTGGCGAAGGGCGCCATGGAAAATGTAAAGATCACACAATTTAGTAAAATTTTAGGCAACGTCACAATTAACTAACGGCAAGTAATGTTTCATCATGGTTTCTCCTTAACTTTTTGTTTCAGAAATCAAAAACACTGAAAAAAAATCACTTCCACATGGTGAGGACCCAGCAGAAGTCTACAGTCTAATCAATCTTCACACTGAACAACCACGAACAGAAGAACCATTTCACATTCCTAGTCCCACGCCCCAAAATAGTAAAGTATGCTTGACAAACATAACAGTAGTACTGTACTCTACTACTAGACGAACATAACCCCACAAGAAACCCAACTAAGCTGATAGTGACACAGACATCCGCCAAAAACACCTAAAAGTCCCTGTTTGCGGCATCCCGATGGCCGATCCCCAATTTGCATCCTTATCTCGATAACGCAGGGATGGGGAAGAGAGATCCACACCGAGCCCGCTGGCAACCCATCGCAACTACAAGCCCCCTGATTCTCGATCCCAACCATCTAGCAGAAGGAGCGTGTGCGATCGGGCATGAAGGTTCAGTTGAAACTGCAATTCCCCAATGCCGAACTCGCCCACCGTCCGCTGGCAAGTAACCAATTGGAGAGCAATGCGCGGCAGGCGGTGGGATTCGAAGCTTGCATTGCACGGGACGGGACGGGACGGCAGGGAGGGGTGGCGTGCGGATATGGATTGGAATCGCCGATGGCCAAGCTAGAGCACCCCGAGGCGACGGATCGCGATCGGCACAGGGAAATGAACGAACCCGAGGGGGAAAAAAAGTAAAGGCCGCCGGCGCCGCTGGCGGCGGAGTGGCGGGCGACGTGGGCGGCGAAGGAGTAGTGGTAGGCGGCGGCGAACTGCGGGAGCGGGGGCGGCGCGCGGCGGGAGCGCGCCCGGCGGCGGCGGAGGAGCGCGCAGGCGAGGCGGGAGCAGACGAAGAGGATGAAGATGACGCTGCAGCAGAACCCCGCCAGCGCCAGCGCCATGCTCGACGACACGCCGGACCCCATCGCCCCGCCGCCTCACTTCCTCCTCCCCCGTCGCAGGGCGGGGCAGGGCAGGGGAGAGGGGGGGCGCTCCCCTTGGCTGGCTTCCCCGAGAAGGGAAAGGGAAGCGCCCTGCCCTGCTTCCAGTATCAGTGGGGCGCCGTTGCAGTTGCAGCCGATGCGATGCGCACAGGCAGCGCACTCGGCTCCGCACCTCTTCTCTGGTGGGGTGGGGTGAGGTGAGGTGGGTGGCAGTAGCCTTTGCCGTTGCGGTCGCGGCCTGCTTGTGCTTGCTGCTTTGGCTTGGCTTTGTGGCAGCGTCGCGTGGCGTGGCGTGGGTGGAAGTGGAAACCTTGCTGGATTGGATTGGATTGGATTTCTTTGTAGCTGTTGCGGATGATTCGGAAGGGGAACCGATCGAGCCGGAGACGGTGGGAGCGGAACGGCGGCGGGGGGCGCGACGCAACCGCTTCCCCTTCCGGCTCCGGCGGACGGGCACAGTGGGATGGAAACAGTGGCGTGTCAGTTTCCAATGGGGGCGTTTCGTCAGGTTCAGATGATGATGTAGAAGAAGAAAGCGAGTGCTCCGTGCGTGATGCGAATGGAATGTCCCGGTAACGTGCACGCTGTTTTGATGGAATGTTAGATACTCGCAATGGAGGTTTTTGCTGAAAGGGAGTGAAGGAGAGTGACATGTAGGGAGGGGCGGAGGAAAAGTGTTTTGGTTGGGAAGTGGTGTAATGTTCCGATAGGAGGATTATTGGGCCACAAGAACAAAGAAGAAATTAAAAGGAGGAAGAGAGTCAAGGAGAACGAGCAGTGCAGTACATTTGCAACATGATTACAGATACAAAAAAAAAAGGAAAAAATAAAAAAAAAGTTATGGAGATGCGGGGTATCGATCCCCGTACCTCTCGCATGCTAAGCGAGCGCTCTACCATCTGAGCTACATCCCCGGATGAGTTTTCGATCTCAACAAACTATATATTACTGGTGTTACATACGGCAAAAGTCTCCATACCGGAATAGCGCAACCTGCAGCAGGGGACTGACGAGCAAAAGGCTGGACCGACTAGCCATGGCAAAAGATGCATATTGTTGACCGTTAAAAAATAAAGGATGCAGTGTTGGTGTATCCTTGTCGACAGAGAACATGGATTCAAGAACTAATAGGCCTGGATCGTCAGCTCTCAACTATCCAAAAACAGGTAGCGTAGAGCACGCTGCAATTCATACCTACATGTCAATCCAGCATCTGCCAACAATCATCTTTGTCTATCCCTCTGAATCTAAGAGCTAATGTTGCTGCCGTCTCAATTCTGGAGCTCTTCTCATCTACCTACGCATGGGCTTCTCCAAGATTCAAGATGTCTCTCCGCATCCCTCCCCATAACCATAACCGTAACCGACCTCATGGCAACATTCGAGAGAGATGATCCGGTGGTTTTACTTGCTGCTGATACTACAGTAGCCTACATTGTTCATCGTACTTCCTCGTTTTTTTAAAAAAAATAAAAAGAATGCGACTTGCCGACTTATATTGCAACAATTTCTTTTTAGGAAGGTTTTTTGAATTGAAAGGACGATAGCGTAACCCGACCTGTCGAGAGATTGAGCCCAGCATGATACCACTCAGGTCTGTAGTCTGTTCTCTTGTTGGGCCGGACCTGGGCATACATACAATTCCATCCCGAAATGAATCCGACCTTTCTTCGGCCCGGCTCAAGTTACTGAATTGCTCTGTTTTGGCCCAAGCCCCATCACTGCCACGTTTATTTTTTTTTCTTGCGAAATCATCACTGACAGCCGGGTCCTTGGGTGGCCGTGATGTACGCAAAAATCAAAAGCTCGAAGGAAAGAAAGACTCTGTTCTCGAAAGAATCCTGAAGAGCCTGTCCTAAATTTGAGAGTCAAACTTTGACCTTTTACGGTACGTTGTATGTGTGAAAAATTATACAAAAATTGATTAATTAGGCTCAAAATGTTCGTCTCGCAGAGTACAATAAAATTGTACAATTAGTTTTTTATTTCATCTACATTTAGTACTTATGTATGTGCCGATATTTTGATGTGATGGAAATCTTATTTTTGCACGGTAAACATTGGGTAGAATTTGGGATGGCATCCCGAGTTGCGATCATTTTTTCTGTTTTCTTTTCAGTCTTCAATTCGTGTTTCACTTTTGCAGTAGCTAGAGCCGGTGCACACACGGAGGAGAACATACAGCAGTGGCTTGCTATTACCTGTTCGTTGTTTTTATTCTGGGTTCAAGACATTTGGATCGTTCAAAAGGCTGGTCCAAACTCCAAACATTGTGATATTCAGAACATTTAGTAAATATGTACATAATTGCACGAAAGTTGCATATTTGCATATGAAGATAGGTGTACAAAGGTCACACTGCCACAGGCTCATGTATCCGCACTAATTTGGTTACCAATAATAGATAATTATACTTACACATTCATTTAATTTAGTCATCAGCTTTTTCTCAGAAAACAACCTATCCATTAAGGCCAAAGATCCCGATGACCATGTCACCAATATAAACTTTCTCGCATCAATATCGCTTGGAAGACTAAAGGTCATGCATGAGGCTCGAGACAATAAGACTATTAAAAGTGATTTTTCTGGATTTGAAAACTGATTTACTCCCCTCATCTATATTTGTAAGGCACACACAAATATCAAGATTCAAACTTTACAATATTTGACTAATAATTTAGCTAACAATTTTTAATATTTATAATGCAAACTTGGTACGGTTAGATTTGTAATCAAATATACTCTCCAATGATTATAAATTTATAACCACAAATGATATAATATAAGATAAATAAATAATCAAAATATAACTTATAAGATTGTGCCAAGTCAAATCGTGCCTTACAAAGATAAATGAAAAGAGTATAAAAAATGAATGAATGGAATATAGTGCTGGGTTCAAATCCAACCAGCGCGATGTCGGGGAACCCCAACCCTAACTTATCCTTCTCGCATCCTCTGTACCGCTTGCCCTTGTGCGTGAAAGAAGACCAGGCAAGAGAAGACGTTGTTCACTTGTTCTTCGTGAACCTAGCACCAGCAAGCTTAGCCTCTCGCAGCATGAGGTGGTGCGGCACCTCCGTGCATGACGTGAAATTGTCGTACTTTATAATAATGGATCTATTTAATACCTATACTGGAAACTCTAAATTTAGTTATAAGGCCAGTCTCAGTGGGGTTTTATGAGAGTTTCATGACATTTAATGTGCTGATGTGGCAGACGAGAGAGTAGAGAGTTTTATGGGATGTAAGGGGAGTTTCATCATCTGGCACAGTTACCTAGTTTCTGGTCTAGCTAACTGTGCGATGAAACGCTGCACTGAGACTGGCCTAACAAAACTACCAATTGCTTCTGAAATTATAAAATTTTGAGTTATGAACACTAAATTTGCACACAAATCATTAATAAAATTTGTAATGTAAAAGATAGTGTCGATACTTATAGACATTTTGTAGTATGATATGTCTATTGTCTTTGCCCTACTTTTCAATGTGATATTTATGGCTATTGTACTGGATGAGACACTCACATGCTCTCCTCACCCACAAGTGATCCAAAAATGCTAAAGGAACGGAGAAAATAGTATTGTTAATTCCTGAAATCAATATAGGAAACTACAAGAACTTGTGCTCAGGAATGTAGAAATAAAAAATCTTAGCTACACTAACCAACTTGCTAAGCTTAATGCACAAGCAGGGTGGACCTACATGGAGGGGAGTGAGGGCACATGCCCTCTTGATGCTGTAGTAGTTAGCGATTTTTCACCATATTAATTTTTTTAAACTAATTACTTTAAAGGTGTGCCTTCTCAAAATCTTCCCTAGGTCCGCCCTAGCACAAGTAATCATTCACTTGAATGACAACATTACAACATTGGCAAGAAGGATGATACTATCTATTAATTTATATAACATTTTTTATGTAGCTAGGTGTTTGAAAATGGGTACATGCTTAATTGGATGGATGGAATCAGTTGATCCAATTGATGTAAATGTTTGATAAAATAGCCAAGTTCATCTTCAAACTATGTACAAGGGATCAAGTTAGACCCTAAACTTTCAAAAAGATCAATCTAGTCCCTCAACTCTAGTTTTTGGGTCAAACATGTCCCTGTGCTGATGTGGCACTACAGGGTGACATGAGCTGAAGCTGAAATATCTTTTTACCCTTAGCTCTCGCATCTCTCTGCTCGCCTCTATCCTCAACACATCTCTCGCTCCAGCGGCAAAGCAAAGCAACAAAGTAGAGGGAGTCGTTGTTGCCTCTTGGAAACACTGGACATGCAGGAGGACCTGTCATTATGCAAATATAAAAATTCTAACATGTGGATCCCACCTATCATTATGCAAGAGATAAGGGCAAAAAGAAAATTTTGCCTTGGACTCATGCCACTTTGTAGCGCCACGTCAGTTTAGGGATGTATTTGACCTAAAAATGGAAGTTGAGGGGACTAGATTGACCCTTTGCACAAAGTTCATGGACGAACTTGGCTATTTTGCCTAAAAGTTTCCTAAATAGATTATTTTTAGAGTTTAATATTTTTAAAAACTAAATATAAAAATAAAGCTGAAATTTCAAAAAGAACTCACTTGGTAAAAATGGGTGTAGGTTTTTTTTATTTTTTATAAAAATGAATTGACCAATTTTGTATTCAACTATACAGTATATTTTTACCTTACAAAATATACAGAGGACGACGTAATAATAAGAAATAGAAAAAAAATCAGAAGTAAGCAAGCCACGCGCTGCGTGCCCTCATCTCTCTATTTCCTCTTCTCGACCCCGTTCGCCTCTCTACTCTCTTGCTCTTCCTTTCCTGGCGGCGACGTCGGCGAGTGGCGGCGCCCCTTCGCCACGCCTTCGACCGGCTCTTTCCCGGCGGCGAGCACCCACTAGGTATGCCGGCCGCTTCTCTTCCCTTGTCGCTGCGAGAAACGGAGCACCCCAAACCCTAATGTGTCGGATCTACTTGGATTTTTTCCTTGTAAAGGTTATTGGTGCGGATTAGTTGGAGCTTCCTTGATGGCGGGGGTGAAGGCGGATGTAGACGCGGAAGCGGGGGATGGCGGCGGCGGCGGCGGCGCAGCAGCAGCAGCAGCAGCTGGAGGCTCCTTCAGCGAGCACAGGCTGGTCGAGAAGCTCAACAAGCTCAACAGCTCGGCGGCGAGCATCCAGAGTATCCTTGATTCCGTAGTTACTTCTAGCTCTTGCTGCCTTTTTGTTATTGTATTTATTCATCTACTAGTTTTGAGAGTAAGCCGACTAAGCCGACTAAGCCCTAACTTGCAAATTGCAATTTCTATGAGTGGGACTGCCCAGGAGAGCTCATTGGGCATATGGAGTATACCTTTCTTGTTGTCTTCCGTACTATGATTGTTTGTGTTGATGTTTGTTTGGTGCACATGTGAAGAAGTTGGAAATCCTCCTGTGTATATGAGTTTAGTGTATCTATTTCGCAATCTGGTTTTCTTGGACAGTTTGTTCGAGAAGAGTAGTTCTCTTAAACAAGTTAGGGTAAAAGTTTTGGATTTCTAGTTAGCGTTGTGGCGCACTTTGTTTTATGGGGTTTTATCGTTGGATATAAGTGTGTAGAAATCAACACTCCACTTGCTCAATGAGCTAGGCTACCATTCTCCATTACTATAATCACTATTACTGTCACTAATACCCTTTCCTTTTTACTTTATTATTCTTTTTGTTAATGGCTCTTATGCAGTTTCATCTCTAGCCTATCCCAACTTTTCTGGGACTATAAGGCTTTGTTTTAGTTGCTGCTGCTAATGCTTGGTTTCATTTTGAGATGATGGATTTTGATTGTCTTTTGACGCTGTCCCATTTGTGAATGGCAAATGATAACAGGAACTCCTAGGACTCCACACTTATATGCCCCATCTTTAATGGGGAGCTCAAGTTTACTAACGTGGTTCTAACTAATTTTTTTGCTGTTATTTATGTACTTGTATGAGCTCACGTTTGCCTATTTTTTACTTTTGGTTAATTGTTTGAACAATCTTTATGGCTCTCTGGTGTTCATATCTATTTCGTGTCGAGAATAAATTGCGGTAGCATTTTATTACGCTGAAATGTATTACATAACTACTTTGGCTTTAACATTACGGGCATATATATTCATTTTGAGCCAATGAATCAGTTAACTTTAGAAATATCCTACACCCTTAAAAAAAGAAGAATCTTATGTTTGTTTCAATATCATTGTGCTTGCTTCTGTGCGAGAGATTCCTTGCTGTACATGCCAATCCATTCCTAAGCAAGTCACTACGAAATATACTGCACATGTTGCCGTCTCTTGGAAATATCAATCATACTAACAATCTGTGCATTGAAGTATAAATAATCTCACACCTATTTTCCATACCTACACTCGCCTAATTTGATCTACATTTTAAGCTTCTAGAGATGTAATATAACACTTACTATTAAATTGGGGATGTCAGAATCTGTGGACAGTTCCTGGGAATCTATATGGTAGGTAGGGTTCAAAGACGGAACTTGCATTAACCTAGGAACCGTGTTGCCCTTTTTCTTCATGTTGGACTTGATTCTGTGGTTTGGATACCTTATGTGCTTGATTTAGTTCAATTTTCTCGAGTAGTGAATGATCGCATTGGTTATTTATTTTCTCATTTCCTCTGGCTCTTCATGATGTTAAATTTAATCAGAATTTTTTCTTTTCTATGTAAGGTTTTCATCTAGATATTGCACTACCAGTTCTGTTTTGTATTCCTTAATTCTCATGCAGCACTTTCACAATGGTGTATTTTTCACCGCAAGAGGGCCAGAAGGGTTGTAGACACATGGGAAAAACAGCTTAATAGTGCAACAAGGGATAAGAAAGTATCGCTCCTGTATCTATCCAATGATATTCTGCAAAACAGCAAACGCAAGTGGGGAGATTATGTGCATGAGTTCTGGAGGGTTCTACCTGGATCACTGAAACATGTCTATGAAAATGGGGGAGAAGAAGGAAAGAAAGTGGTGACGAGATTAGTAAGTTTTCCAGATAGTATTTGTTTGCTCTGATATCTTCTGAAGTATGATCATGGTCATGTGCATGGTGTGTTTGGTTTTGAGGATATATATAATTGTATAGAAAACATGAGCTAAAGGTAACTGGAGCAGCATCAGCTAGTAGCCTTTTTAGTCTGTAGCCTAATTTTGTCTACTTCCAAGAGTGACGAGTTTAATGAATATATTGTTTTCCCAATGACTGTCTTGCTTGGTACTCTCCCCATTTGAAAATGTAGGTCGTTTAAGTTGTCCTAAGTCAAACCTCTTGAACTTTGACCAAATTTTAAAAATACATTAACATCCACGATACCAAATAAATGCACTAACAAGGCATATTTCATGGGGGATTTAATGAAACTCATTTGATGGTTTAGATGTTAGTGCATTTTTTCTATCAGCTTCGTCAAAGTTATAGAAATTTGACTTGCGACGAAATTAAAACGAACTATATTTTGGAATAGGGAGAATAAATTGCTGCCAGAAATATCGATTCAGACTTGCCCACTGGTGTCTCTTATGTTATAAATTTTTTGATGGGTTGTTCAATCATAGTTTGCTTGGTCCTCCATTACTCTGCAAGGAAATGCTGCAAAATGTGATGGAATATAGGACACCATATTTTATTGAGACTAGATTATGGCAACTGATTGATGCATTTACTTCATTATTGATTGCAAGTCCAGAATAAATATTAAGTGCTTCTATCTTGTTATCTTTTGGAACTACAGATAGGAATTTGGGATGAACGCAAAGTTTTTGGGAGCCGTATTGAAAGCCTGAAAGGTGACATTCTTGGTGACAACCCTGATAACAACGGGAATTCGAATCCGAGCCCAAACCCTTCTTCAAATTCCAAAGCTACACGAAAGGATTCGAGTACCATAGTAAAAGTAAGTTGCTTTTTATGGTCTTTCTTTTTTGTTCCTGGGTGGAAACATATTGATTTGGATATGAAAATGCTATCTTATTGTCGAATTATTTTGTAGAAACTGACTGTTGGTGGGATGCCTGAAAAGATTGTGACTGCATACCAATCTGTGCTTGATCAACATTTTGATGAAGACACAGCTTTGAATAAATGTAGGAGTACTGTCGGTGTTTTGGAGAAAATAAGAAAAGATATAGATGATGCTAGTACCCATGGTAATGATTTTGCTGTTGCTCTAGTCGTTTAATGTTGTGAATGTGAATATCTGCTATTGATGAAAGTTTCGTACCATTCTAATGTTTTCTCGTATATTTGGCCTGTGTATTTTTTCATAAGGTAATAAGCCAGCATCATCATTGATTTCCGACCTTCAAGAACAGGAACCAGCCCTGAAGCAGTGCATCGAGCAACTTGAACACGTAGATGTGGCCAGGATATCCCTGATCAATCATTTAAAAGAAGCTCTCAGTGAACAGGTCTTGATCACCCTTTTCATTATCTTCCAAATGTTCCATCTCAGTTACATATGCCTAATACTTTTCAAAACTATATGTTTTCTTGTTTCTATAACAGGAGTCGAAGTCAGAAGTTCTCCAGAATCAGTTGCAAGTAAAGACTTAATCTTTATATCTTATTGCATGCTGTCATGCTTCTCATTTGTTGTTAGCAAAATCATGTCCTAGGTCATGCTATTCTGTGATGCATTTTGCTCTTAAAACCCAATTAAATGGGATTTTCCTCATAAATAAATGCTGAGAATGTTTTGGGATTGATAAGTATTCTCCTTGGGATGCTTATCTTTCTTGTAACAGCTTATTTTCTTAATCTGTTTTAAAGTTCTGGATACCATTCCTTTATCTTTGTACTACCCAGCCCATAACTAGATGGTTTTGTCTATCTGTAGCAGCCTGTTCAGGATGGGCAGTGTGATAAAATAATTAGAAAAATAGCGGGAGCACATGCACACATATGCAGGGAGGATCTAACATTATTTCTATTGCTTAATCGAGAATAGTTTGCCTTTGTGATGGAAGGCTGACCAACTGTGGTTTTGCTTTCAAGTATTTGATTCACATTTATGTTATTGATCATAATTCGTAAATTGCATACCTGTTAAATGCATGTAGCTCTTGGCTTGCCACATTCATGGCACTTCTACAGTAGGTCTCATTTTCCCTTGTGCATCTGCTTCCATTCCATCAATACCGCTTTCCTGCTTTTGTGTCCTGGGACATACTATCACCACCATCAAACGTGCCTCAGAAATTTAGGGCTGTCACTGGGTAGGGTATTGCAAACCCGATTGATTTCCATACCTATACCCAGGATTTACCTTCCATCAGTATAGCATATCAAAGTGGGTACTTTGATACGCATATAACTATGAGTAGAGAGCATTTTCAAAATTAGTTTATCTATTCATCCGTACCTGGTTTGATTCTGGTTTGATGAATGCCACCTGTGCTAGCGAGCAGTGAGCACATGTTTGGCTGAACCATCTAGCACCGCATGTATGCCTCTTACCACCTCCTATTGCCATGACATTGTTAACAAGCACATTGCTTGCTTCTTCCTGATTCCAACCTAAGCCTCTTATAATGGAAAGGCCTACCTAGTAGTCTTCACTAGCAGCTTGTGGTGTTTTAGTCACTGTCTTATTGGGCAATGGGCTGATAACAAAATGTCCGAGGTCTTATTTTACTGCTGTCATTTATCTATGTCACAATTAACTTAATACTTCTGTCCTAAAAATAATGCAACTCTAGATCAGAGTCAAAGTATCTTAACTTTGACTAGATTTATAAAAAATAATATCAACATTTATGATTTCAAATAGATATTGGATGAAATTATATTACATGATGATTCTAATGATACATAGTAAGTACTTCGCCGTCCCATAATAAGTGTTCATTTAGAAAAAAATTTAGACAAATTAGTAGTCATGCCAAACGACCATGTTGCCCCTTATTACTCATACTTTCTATATAAATGTACATCATTGGAACTAGAAAAGTAGCAGGAACTCTATTTGATTGCTTCATACGCTTTCCTATGCATTTTTTTTAATTTATGTGAGTTTATTGAATTATATGTGTGTATCCCTAGGTGCTAAGAGGACACTCTTTATAGGACAAAATTTGAATGCCAAAAGGATGCTTATTTTGGAATGGAGGGTGTATGATAATTATTATTATGTTTTATTATAAATTTGGTCAAAGTTAGGAGGATTTGACTGAACACTATGCTTAAGTTTTATTCTTTTTGGGGCGGAGGTAGTATTTAATGTTGGTAACTATCATAGCATTTGAGATTTAGTCTTTTATCTGCAACTTTTAATAATATTTTAGCCATTTTATGACATAAACCCTTCTAATCTTTGATCATATATCAAAACAGGTCGCTCAAGCAGAGGCTGAACGTATCACTCAACTTAGACAGCAACTCGGTGGTGCCCTTGTCACGAGCGGCACACAATCTAGTTCTAGTCTGCCCATGATAACTTCACCCGAACAAACAGCGGCTATAATGCAGGGTTCAGGAGTAAGGTCAGCACCTCCCCAGACACAGTCATCAAATCCAGCAACCTCACTTCCCCCTCCAGTCAGTGCAGTGGGTGACCAGTCTAAGAGGACGGCAGCAGCTATGGCAGATAAGCTTGCATCCTTGTCAGCACCTGTGTTGAGCTCCATTCTCTCATCTCTTGCTGCTGAGCAAGCTGCTTCCATAAAGGGTGGATCGCCTTCTGGAGAATTCTCTGGAGGACCACCAGGCTTCCAGACTGAAAAGAGGCCTAGGCTTGAGACAACACAGGCTGGTGATATTGGTGCTCCTCCCTTTTTTGGGCAAGTGCCACAGGTGCAACAACAGATTGGAGTGGTGCCTACTTCTCTTGGAGGCACACAACCACCAACACCGGGTCCATTTCCACCACCTCCACCGCCATTGCCATCTCTATTGCCACCACTTCTACAACAATTTGGTCAAAGTACTGGAGGAATGATGGGAATGGGAGGACCTTTTGGGATGATGGCTGGTTCTATGCCACCTCCGCCTCCGTTGTCTAACATTCTGCCAGCAGGTTTCCCGGGACCCAGTGGGGCACCTCCTCCACCTCCACTTCCACCAGCTCAGAGCCAGCCCCAGCCGCAGCAGTCTCCTCAGGCACCACAGCAATCACCAACATCAACCGGATTCTTCCAACCATCAAGCATGGGGTTCTTTCCGCCAGTGCAGGTGCAGCAATCTCCTTCTGCCCAACGACAGTGATTCAACGGTGGCATGGCACTCGTCGGGCTATAAAGGCAGCATGTTGTGCTAACTTTGTACATTAAACAATAATCCCCGAGTATCGAGCTTATACGTGGCTGGTCCTGCAAGTGAAGCAGGATCAATGGTCACGAATTAGAAAGATTTGTAGAATAGGCATGCGGCTTCTGTGATGTATAACTAAGTTGTTCCTTTTGGTCTGTGGAGTTGTTTAACACTTAGTGGTCCATTGTTTTTCTTTTGTCCTTTGCATTGATCCCGACTATGGTATTGATGCTTAAGAGTGGCCCACTGTTAGAACAGTTTTAGGGCTGAAACAGCTGTAGAACTTACTGGTCGTAGCCCCATATGGATGTGATGTGAACTGCAAATATTGTCATGATGTACTTGGGCTATGCTATGTAGGCATATCCATGATGACCAAGCTTGCTGCCTTGCTGCTAAAAAAAAGAGAGAAGCTTGCATGCCTTGTTTTGCTTCTTAAGATAAAAGCCCATACTGTTGTCTGAACATGGCAACAATGATGAGAAGAAGGCGGAGTATCATGCACAGATTGATCTAAAGCCGACATCACTGAGTGGATTTGTCTCCCCAGTTACATCTTGTGGAGATGCATTGGAACTAGAAAAGTAGCAGGAACTCTATTTGATTGCTTCATACGCTTTCCTATGCATTTTTTTTAATTTATGTGAGTTTATTGAATTATATGTGTGTATCCCTAGGTGCTAAGAGGACACTCTTTATAGGACAAAATTTGAATGCCAAAAGGACGCTTATTTTGAAACGGAGGGTGTATGATAATTATTATTATGTTTTATTATAAATTTGGTCAAAGTTAGGAGGATTTGACTGAACACTATGTTTAAGTTGTATTCTTTTTGGACAGAGGTAGCATTTGATATTTAGTCTTTTATCCTGCAACTTTTAATAATATTTTAGCCATTTTATGACATAAACCCTTCTAATCTTTGATCATATATCAAAACAGGTCGCTCAAGCAGAGGCTGAACGTATCACTCAACTTAGACAGCAACTCGGTGGTGCCCTTGTCACGAGCGGCACACAATCTAGTTCTAGTCTGCCCATGATAACTTCAGAACAAACAACGGCTATAATGCAGGGTTCAGGAGTAAGGTCAGCACCTCCCCAGACACAGTCATCAAATCCAGCAACCTCACTTCCCCCTCCAGTCAGTGCAGTGGGTGACCAGTCCAAGAGGACGGCAGCAGCTATGGCAGATAAGCTTGCATCCTTGTCAGCACCTGTGTTGAGCTCCATTCTCTCATCTCTTGCTGCTGAGCAAGCTGCTTCCATAAAGGGTGGACCGCCTTCCGGAGAATCTGGAGGACCACCAGGCTTCCAGACTGAAAAGAGGCCTAGGCTTGAGACAACACAGGCTGGTGATATTGGTGCTCCTCCCTTTTTTGGGCAAGTGCCACAGGTGCAACAACAGATTGGAGTGGTGCCTACTTCTCTTGGAGGCACACAACCACCAACACCGGGTCCATTTCCACCACCTCCACCGCCATTGCCATCTCTATTGCCACCACTTCTACAACAATTTGGTCAAAGTACTGGAGGAATGATGGGAATGGGAGGACCTTTTGGGATGATGGCTGGTTCTATGCCACCTCCGCCTCCATTGTCTAACATTCTGCCAGCAGGTTTCCCGGGACCCAGTGGGGCACCTCCTCCACCTCCACTTCCACCAGCTCAGAGCCAGCCCCAGCCGCAGCAGTCTCCTCAAGCACCACAGCAATCACCAACATCAACCGGATTCTTCCAACCATCAAGCATGGGGTTCTTTCCGCCGGTGCAGGTGCAGCAATCTCCTTCTGCTCAACGACAGTGATTCAACGGTGGCACGGCACTTGTCGGGCTATAAAGGCAGCATGTTGTGCTAACTTTGTACATTAAACAATAATCCCCGAGTATCGAGCTTATACGTGGCTGGTCCTGCAAGTGAAGCAGGATCAATGGTCACGAATTAGAAAGATTTGTAGAATAGGCATGCGGCTTCTGTGATGTATAACTAAGTTGTTCCTTTTGGTCTGTGGAGTTGTTTAACACTTAGTGGTCCATTGTTTTTCTTTTGTCCTTTGCATTGATCCCGACTATGGTATTGATGCTTAAGAGTGGCCCACTGTTAGAACAGTTTTAGGGCTGAAACAGCTGTAGAACTTACTGGTCGTAGCCCCATATGGATTTGATGTGAACGGCAAATATTGTCATGAATCATGATGTCGTTACAATTTATTTATTTGATTATTTTTTATCATAGCTTCCTTTTGGGGCCCCAGATAATCGTTTTTTATCACTGGACTCTCGGACAAGGGCTGGTTTGGAGCAAGGAACGAGCTGTGATTGAGTTGAGTTGAAATGAATGGGCGACTCGGAAAAAGGAACCGGGATTTTTTTATATGTTCAGTTGGGGTGGAGATCTCGTGGCATGCTTACCTTGGGTTATGCTATGTAGGCATATCCATGATGACCAAGCTTGCATGCATTGCTGCTTTTTTTTTTAAAAAAAATCTTTACATGCCTTATTTTGCTTCCTACTCCGTAAGATAAAAGCCCATACTGTTGCCTGAACATGGCAACAACGACGAGAAGAAGGCGGAGTATCATGAACAGATTGATCTAAAGCTGACAGCACTGAGTGGATAGAAACTCCACATTTATCTCCCCAGTTACATCATTCACCATTATCCAGCACTACAAATCACAAGACTCGGTTATTGACTCATGGTAAACTAAATTGGAACCGAACATACTATCGGAGCTGCTTCAAGCTGTCCGGGCTTGTGATATACAATAAGAGATTCTGCACAGAACCTATTAGTTACAGTCCACAACCAGGCACACTTGGAAAACTTTGCAATTTGGTAGGTACATCTGATTGTAACCACAGAAGAGGGGAGCAGCAGCATGAACAAAAACCAGGCATCTGAGCTTTATTAATTACGGTGTTGAAAAATGACGCTGCAGAATCACAGCAATCAATGAGACAGCTAACCCACATCGCTTCACGCTAGTTGCTTGACATAAGCGCGCTCCTCTAAGTTTCTAGCTTACTGGCTGGGGGCAGGGCCGCAGGGGCCAGGGAGGGTTGCACGGCGCGAGCGGCGATGATATGATGTTGGTGAGGTGGATTTTGTTGGGGACAAGGGACAAGCATGGATCGGAGAGGTATATATCCTCCTTGAAGGAGATGGTGTTGATGCCCTTGGTCACAGGTCTTTCATCTCCAGAGAGCCTGCATTCTGAGCTCCATTGAGAGGCCGGCGATTGGCAACTGGAATGCAGCGCCGATCCGGCGAGGCGACGCACCAGGCACAAGGCTGCGCCGATGCCTCACCGGGGCCATGCATGGATCGAACGACATCCACGGCAGCGGCAGCCGCCAGGAACGCCGGCGCGCCCTGGCCTGGCGAGCGAGTCGGGGGTGGACGGTATCTCATTTACCGACCACCCCCTTGGATCTTTACAGCCGTCAGATTGGATAGGTGCGGCCTGGATTCGCAAGGATAGCCTTTGACCTGGTCGTTTTCCTTTCCTCGACGGCATGGATGGTCGGATAGCCCGACGGCGCAACCATGGCCATGGCGCGGCGGCGGCGGGAGTGACCTGCGACGGCGCCGGCCGGCAGTGTCGCCGCCACTCCGTTTTCTGGTGCGGCGCGCGCGCTGAACGTGAGCTGCTTCAGCAACCATTCGCGCGCGCACTCAGCTCGCAGCTGATCTGATGCTTGATGGAGATGGAGTGATGGCCTCGATCGAGTTGCCGCGGCGCGTCCGGCGGAACGATCGACACGCGATGCGAGAACCGGACCTTGGCCGTGACGCCTCTAGCATTGGGAATGCTCATGGAAGCCTCATTCCTAATGCATTGGTAGCCTGCGTGAGGACTGCTTGGTCGATGTCGGCATCACCGGCTGTGCTTGGAGGATGACAATCCCTTACAAAGCCTGCTGTCGGTGCACATGTGTGTTCTGACTCTTTCTAGATGCTAATGCAAAATTTGCTAACAGTAGAATTTGGATTCTTCATGCTCGAGAATCACAAATGTCAGGATTAAACACGCCAAAGCTTTCAGTACGTAGACTCTCACAGAGGAATACAAAGGAGCCTGCGTTCTATAAGTATATCTATCCATCCTAAGTGGTGAGCCAAATCTTTCAGCAGATGCCAAATCTTAAGAGCCTGTGTACGTTGCAACAGAGGAAAACAGGGTGCAAATTAAATCAACTGCATGCAGACATTATAGCAATATATAGTTACAGAACCTGAGCTCACTTTACATAGCACCGACATGGAAATAACAGAAGTAGTTCGCAAACAAGAAGCAAGACAGACGGCATCATCAATTCGTCAAATTATCCGGGCTGTGATATACAATAGATTCTGCACATAACCTATTTTTGCGATAGTTACAGTCCATGATTAGGCACACTTCAAAACTTTGCAGTCTAGTACATCTGCCTGTAACCACAGAACAGGGGAGCCGCAGCATGGGACGAACAAACCAAGGATCTGAACTTTGCAGTGTAGAAAAATGACAAGGCAGAATTACAGTAAAGCGACAGCCGAACGCATGGCTTCATGCTAGTTGCTTGATGACATAAGCTCTAAGTTTCTAACTTGGCTGGGACAGGGAGGCCTGCATAGTTGCGAGCGGCGATGATGCTGAGGTGGCTTTTGTCGGGGACACGCATGAAGGTAGCCTCCTTGAAGCCGATGGTGTTGATGCCCTTGGTGACAGGTCCACCATTTCCAGAGCCTGCATTCTGAGCTCCATCGGGTAGTCCTTGACACATCCAATTCTTGGACCAGCTCCAGTGCTCCATTTCAGGGACAGCCTGTGGCCAAGCTGATATGACTTGGATTCGCCCTTGGATTTCATCCTCTCAAGAATTGTCTTCTGCAGAACATCGGTGGCTCTGGGGCTTTGAAGGCCACCTGACAAGGTTCTTTGGTAGGTTGGCTTGGCTTGTTCTGCAGGAACGCTCTCGCCATTTGTCATGTTCGGAGCGGAAATCATTTCTGGATGAACTGAACCCATGAATTCAGCAGTAAGGTTCTGTGAACCATCTGGCACTGGATCTTCATTGTAGTCTTCTTTGGTGGATGAGCGGACCTGAGTGGCCAAAAGCCCAAAAGCAAGCACATCAAATGAATTCATCTGCAATTTGGTGAGACAGGCATGTTTTAGCTTGTAAATGGTTATAAATTACCTCAACTTCTTTGAGATCAACTCCATTATCTTCAAGGAAGTTCATGAAATTGCTGAGGTTCTCGGCACTTGGTTTATAGTGACCGCTATAGGCCCAGATGGACTTTATCAGAACAGAACAGAACAAATTAGCAGAATGCAACAAACGAGAAAGCACAGGAACAAGACATAATCAGTGTATAACTTAGCCGGATAGTAATCCAGATAATTGAATGATGAAAGAACCCATAGTGGCTGAATCAAGATCAGTAGATACTCTGATGTGTACACTGACATATGCAGATTCAAAAACTACATTTTTCACTATACTACCTCCAAAAGTTGAGGGAAATATTTTATTAATGGATACAACCTTATATTTTGTGTTTGTTCTCAAAAAAGGATTTTATAAACATTTATTAATGGTAGCCTATGGAACAGAAAAGAGTGACTTGAGGGACCATGCACAATGAATAATTCATCAGTTCCAGGACATGAAGAGAGCTTTTTGGTCAAAGGTGCTGGATTAAGCGATCAACAATAGCAGTATATCACATGTAAGAATACATGGAAATTAAAATAGTGTGATCAAATCCAAAAAAAATTAATAGGCTATGGTTGCTCAAAATACCTTGATCATTCCATTTTCTGCTGTAAATCTTCCAGCAGCTATGGTAGTGCCTCCTGCTAAAAAGCTGGAATGCTGAAATACACCTCTCTCTTTCTGGATGGACAAATCAGGTTATACAAATAGATTTAGTGGTGGTAACCGTAAATGAGACAAAAGATATATTATTGTTTCGGCAGAAATGCTAGTCCAAAGACCTTCTAAAAGTAAGAAAGTTACCATCCCAGCATAGAGTCTTTTTGCTGTGCTCATAACAAAAATCCATTTAGTCCCTTTAGGACCTTGGCTTGTATCAAGTGGTTCTCCAGACATTTTATGTATAATTTTTCCCTCATTAATGATGTATTCATAGTGCTCACGTTCTTGCTGCAAGACATTGGATGATTGTTAGAGCTTGGAACCATGTGGGAGGTTTCATAGCAAGAAAGAGATGAGTTTGCTAAAAGAAATTTCTTTTGCTGTGCTTGAATATGTATAGTATTTATTGTCAACTTACTTCTGTTAATGGCCATGATTCATGGTTTAAGTGGATAATATAGCATGGATAGAAGCAGGATAGTCCATACTTGAATCTACTCATGTTTGGAATGATAATTTAGCCCTGAGGCTGTGGCAAATGCAGTTCATATATGAACCAATTTGATATAATAGCAATATATTCAATACATGTTTTGATTTGAGAAACATATTTCTTACAAGTCAAACTTGAGGAAAAGGATGTTATAGTACAGAGATAATAATATATTTTTTTCTTAGAAAGATGAATCGCAAAAAGGTTCATGAAGCCAACATTTTTTCTGCTGGTGAAATTAATCGGGCAATCATAGAGCTCCTGACAGATACTTTCAGGAAAAATATATGGCATGAGTTGTTGTAGGTCTGCCCAATGAAAGCGTCCGCAACACTAGCCATATCATGAGTTCTAAGTAAATATAGGCAGACACTGTGGAACATTTCTTACCGGACCAAGGTACTTAATGCATTGCTTCCTCAGCTTTACTCTTGGACACTCTGGCAGGTCTATATCCTTCCCCTCTCCAACATCAAGCCTATATATATAACAAACACTGACTTAAACTGCCATGTAGTAAAATTGATAACTGAAATTCCTTTTATGAAGTATTAACAGAGATTCGACTCATAATTAAAATATCTGGTGTGAGCAGACATATATCCCATCTATTGGGCAGATTGCATACTTTGTTTGAACAAGAGAATCTGCAAATGCGACTAATTAGAAAATTGCAGCAAAGGTTTTACCAGTAGAAGAAGGGCTGGCCGGCCTGGCTTTGACACCAGACATCGTAGTAGAAGTGCAGGTTGTGCCCATATCTATGCCGAGGGTCGATCTATACAAGAACAAATGAATATTGCTGTAAGGCATTGCATTAGAGCAGCATTGGAAACAATAGTCAATGAGGAGATGGGCATGACTTGTGTGACGTCAGTAGTGGACCTTTTTGTGGTCAACGTTTACAGTTTCACACATGACTAAAACTCTTAGGTCAACTGGATACTGAAAGCTCCTTTTCACACACATGAAAGCATGCATCAATGTTCACATGACTAAAAGTGTTAGGCCAACTGATACTGAAAGTAGACTCATTTGACACACATGAAAGTAAAAGATTCCAATCTAAAGCAAATACTACTAAATTGACAAACAGTAGTATAGCGGTCGACTCAAAAAAGAAGAAGAAGAAGAGGAAGAAAGAAAGAAAGTAGTATAACGGGATTAGTACTCACTGCCTCGATCCAGTGCTGGA
This sequence comes from Echinochloa crus-galli, assembly GCA_900205405.1. Classification (NCBI taxonomy): domain Eukaryota; kingdom Viridiplantae; phylum Streptophyta; class Magnoliopsida; order Poales; family Poaceae; genus Echinochloa; species Echinochloa crus-galli. Next base: position 1,638,914 of record OAMR01000211.1, read on the forward strand.
AAGCCAGCTTGAGAGCCTTGCCGTCTCTGGATAAACCCTGACCCACCTGTTGCCAGCGACCAACATGAGCAACAAAGAAGAAATCCAGAGAAAAAGAATCGCTTTCCGGTGAAGAATAGGTGGCAGTCGAGCTGAGGGACCTTGGATGCATTGAGGCTGATGCGGTTCCAGCGTGAGGCGGCGGTCTCTGGCTCGGGTTCGTCGAAGAAGGAGACGGTGCTGTGGCTGAGGCGCGCGAAGTCCAGCGCTTGCCACCTTCATTGATCCAATCCAACAGAAGAAAAGAACTTTCAGTTTCAGTTCAAACTTCCCCCAAATATAGCCTCGGTGACATCGATTTCAAGACCCGTCATGGCGTCATCATCAAAAATCTCCAAGAAATGAGGCACCTTTTCCATGGAAACCACTGGGGGAAATAAAATTGTACTAATAACATGGAAGTTTTTTTTTCTCAAGAAAGGAACCGCTCTCCTTTACGAAATCAAACGGCAAGAAACCGGAGCCGCAAGAAGGGAAGGATCTGAGTAGATAGAAGAAGAGAAAAAAAAAACACCAAAGCTCCTCGGCGACGACGGCGGAGTCGGCGAGCTTCCGGCGGGTGCGGTAGCCGCGGTAGGCCTTCTGCAGCCTGGTGGCGGCGCCATTCTCGACGCCGCTTCCGTCCACCGGCGGGGGAGATTCCAGCTTATCCGGCTCCACCACCACTGGAGGCCGCGCCTCCTCCACCTCCATATTTCTTTTCAAGGCGGAGAGAGGAGCAGAGCAGTGCAGAGTGCAGAGCAGGTGGGAATTTAATCTTGGATTATTAGCACGCGAGGCCGAGATGAGATGGAGGATTCAGAGAGGAAGAAGGGGTATCTCGTTCGCGGGAAAAGAGAGTACGGGGCTACGGATACGACGCCGACGAGTAGTTGGCGCCACCTACCCTGCTACTACTGGCTCTGTTCCATTTCCATTCCATGGCACGCAGGACGGTGGCGCCATTACTGCGGATGGCCCCACATGTCAGCGAGTAATTTAGCGCATGACCAAGCCAAGGGCGTGTTGGTGCTAATGGCCTTCGAGTTGCTGTTGCAGAATAGGATATAGACAAGCCCTGGCTGAAACGATTATAGACACAACACAAGCACATCACCTGTGGACCTCCTACTCCATGTCTCTCGAGATTACAGCCTACACAGGCTCAACAACATATATATCGAGAGGACAAAGACGGCGATGGATACATTTGACACGCATTAGCGTCCTTGTCCAAGGTCTTACCTGCTCCCCAGAGGATTGGTCAATCAGTCCAAGCTGGTGAGCTGGACACAATCTTAATGATGCTATGCCCAATTGGCAGCTCCAATCCATCTCCCGGTAGATATTGCGCCCATATAGAAGCAATCCATCTCCAATCCACTTCTTTCTCTGTGTTGGCACGAGCTAATATGCATGTACCCCAGCGACAAAAGATTCAAGAATTATGTTCAAGCATAAAAAGATAAGAGCTATTTTACAATGCTTGGAGAGATATTCACCGGTTCTTGAAAGTACCTGATGCTTTGAGTACAAAATTAAAATAAATCAACGGTTGGTGTCAGTATATTAAATCAATGTTATTCATGATTTATATTCCCAATATTTGACTCAAACCTTGTCCAAAACGACTTTTAATATGAAACTGGAGGGAGTACCTCTACTTATGTACACGTACAACACAGTGTGTTTTTTTTCATCCAACATGTCCCAAAGAAAAACCATCGACCGATTCGTAAATGGAATATCTTTTATTTTTCCGGTATGTTGGGAGGTATTTTAGGTCATGTTTGTATCCTCTCAACTAAGGTTCTTATTGGATCTACGTAGTATCATCTAATTTTGACTGTAATACATCTAAACAGGATATAACTAATTTCAGCTAATTCACTCCTAACTAGTTGACACCCAACTATCCAATATAGTTAGCTAATTTTTAAAGATTTATATTAGTTAGCTAAAGTTTAGCTAGGGTGTTTGGATCCTAGCTAGCTAAGCTTCTATTTAGATCCACTTGGCTAATGCATTAGCTAGCTAATTGCTATATGTAAAGACTAGTCACCTAAAATTTAGCTAGCTAACAATAGCCGAGGGTGTTTGGATCTACCGGCTAATTATACTAGTTGGACTATTCTACCCTTATTAAATGGACTCATTAAATACACAGTAATGCCAAATGTATGTAATTTTGGTGAGAGTATAGGCCAGTTTAGCTTTGGGCTTCAATTAACTAGGATTAGCTGGGCAGCTAGCTAGCTAGTTGGAGGGTTCCAACTAGTATAGGCCAGTTTAGCTTTGGGCTTCATTTAACTGGGATTAGCTGGGCAACTAGCTAGCTAGTTGGAGGGTTCCAACTAGCTAGGAGAGGATTAGCGAGAATTAGCTATATAACCTGTTTAGATCTATCATAGTTAAAATTAACTGGCTAGGCTTTTTGAAAAAGAATTAACTGGCTAGCAATTAGCCAGAGGATCTAAATAGAGCCTTCGAGATCCAACCATGAGCTCAATGAGACTAAAACGACCTTGCTAGTTTCGAGAAAATTTAAAAAAGATCTCTATCCGTAAGCCATTGGAAAAGGCACTTCGAAAAATGTTTCAAATGTAAGAATAATTGAAGCAGTAACAAAGGATAAATGCAATAACCTCAGCAAGTATGATGCCAAACAAAAAGGTGGCAGAATGAAGGAGAGCAACAAGGGATCGAGTAGAGAAATAAATTAAAATAGGAGTACGGAGACATGGAATAAGGATGTTAACGTAGACATCAGAGAATTTTTTTCTTTATAATTAATTAGAGTCAACAACATATATATCGAGAGGACAAAGACGGCGATGGATACATTTGACACGCATTAGCGTCCTTGTCCAAGGTCTTACATGCTCCCCAGAGGATTGGTGGTCAATCAGTCCAAGCTGCGAGCTGGACACAATCTTAATGCTATGCCCAATTGGCAGCTCCAATCCATCTCCCGGCCCGGTAGATATTGCGCCCATATAGAAGCAATCCATCTCCAATCCACTTCTTTCTCTGTGTTGGCACGAGCTAAGGCCTCCTCCAATGATTGGCTCATAGCTAGCTCATAGAATTTTTTTAATTCATGAACAGTAGCAAAAGTGAAGAGCTAGCTCTTCATCAAGAGATAGTCTCATACACGTATTTTGAGGTTGTGTGAGGATGACGTATGGGGTCATTCATGTTATGAGCTATGCATTAAGAGCTAGATCATTGGAGGAGCTGTCTCTTAGAGTGCTTAGAGCTAGGTGTTGACTCTTGCCATTGGAGAAGGCCTAATATGCATGTACCCCAGCGACAAAAGATTCAAGAATTATGTTCAAGCATAAAAGATAAGAGCTATTTTACAATGTTTGGAGAGATATTCACCGGTTCTTGAAAGTACCTGATGCTTTGAGTAAAAAATTAAAATAAATCAATGGTTGGTCTCAGTATTTTTAGTATCTGGTCCCACAAATTTGATACTCCCTCCGGTTCTCAATTAGAAGTCGTTTAGGACAGCGACACGGTCACCAAAGCACAACTTTGACTTCTCTTTTTTATAAAAAATATTTTTTGAAAAGTTATATATGTATATTTTTATGAAAGTAAATTTTAAAACCAATCTATTTATATGATTTTCACATTTTAAAACTCAATGACTTAAATGTTATTCATGATTTATATTCCCAATGTTTGACTCAAACCTTGTCCAAAACAACTTCTAATATGAAACTGGAAGGAGTACCTCTACTTATGTACACGTACAACACAGTGTGTTTTTTTCATCCAACATGTCCCAAAAGAAAAACCATCGACCGATTAGTAAATGGAATATCTTTTATTTTCCCGGTATGTTGGGAGGTATTTTAGGTCATGTTTGTATCCTCTCAACTAAGGTTCTTATTGGATCTACGTAGTATCAGCTAATTTTGACTGTAATACATCTAAACAGGATATAACTAATTTCAGCTAATTCACTCCTAACTAGTTGACACCCAAATATCCAATATAGCTAGCTAATTTTTAAAGATTTATATTAGTTAGCTAAAGTTTAGCTAGGGGTGTTTGGATCCATAGCTAGCTAAACTTCTATTTAGATCCACTTGGCTAATGCATTAGCTAGCTAATTGCTATAGCTAAAGATTAGTCACCTAAAATTTAGCTAGCTAACAATAGCCGAGGGTGTTTGGAGTACCGGCTAATTATACTAGCTGGACTATTCTAGCCTTATTAAATGGACTCATTAAATACACAGTAATGCTAAATGTATGTAATTTTGGTGAGAGTATAGGCCAGTTTAGCTTTGGGCTTCAATTAACTAGGATTAGCTGGGCAGCTAGCTAGCTAGTTGGAGGGTTCCAACTAGTATAGGCCAGTTTAGCTTTGGGCTTCAATTAACTAGGATTAGCTGGGCAACTAGCTAGCTAGTTGGAGGGTTCCAACTAGCTAGGAGAGGATTAGCGAAAATTAGCTATATAACCTGTTTAGATCTATCATAGTTAAAATTAACTGGCTAGGCTTTTCGAAAAAAAATTAACTGGCTAGCAATTAGCCGGAGGATCTAAATAGAGCCTTCGAGATCCAATCATGAGCTCAATGAGACTAAAACGACCTTGCTAGTTTCGAGAAAATTGAAAAAAGATCTCTATCCGTAAGCCATTGGAAAAGGCACTTGGAAAAATGTTTCAAATGTAAGAATAATTTTAGCAGTAACAATGGATAAATGCAATAACCTCAGCAAGTATGACGCCAAACAAAAAGGTGGCAGAATGAAGGAGAGCAACAAGGGATCGAGTAGAGAAATAAATTAAAATAGGAGTACGGAGACATGGAATAAGGATGTTAACGTAGACATCAGAGAATTTTTTTCTTTGTAATTAATTAGAGTCATCCGTTTTAAAAAATCGGACAATAAAAATAAAAAGAGTACCAAGACATCATAGACCAGTCGTCTCTCTCACTGTATCACTGGATTCTCTTCGTCTCTTGTGATACTGTACTGTGTGGACAGGCATGCGCCGGTGGTTAATTACATTTACAGAGTGAAAATATATCGAAAGGCTGCAATCGTACAGTCTGTAACCCGATGCCGATGGCGCACCCACCGAACTAAACTGATGATTAACATCAAAATCGCATCACGGCGTGCGCATCACAGCAAATGTAAAAAGCCATTTTAACCACGTTTTCAGCTACAGTTGGGAGTTTGATCGACTTGGACACGGGCGTCTTTGTCCAATGGTGACAAGTGTAAGCAGCGGCAGAGCTGCTAATTAAAGTGGGTGGTATCACCACTCAATAATCTTCAGACATCTCGTCTTAAAAAAAATGTCGTTTAAAACATACTCAATAATCTCCAGACATCTCGTCTTAGAAAAAAAGAATGGCGTTTAAAACATTTTCTTTTTGAAACTTGCGTATCTCGGTTTTGCACACAACAATGCAACATTTTCCTTTTGAAACTTGCTTACCTCGGTTAAAACATTATTTTTGAAAGATCCGGTTGTCCGGCTTATATCGTCCTGTTCGTTTGGCTGGTGGCTGGCGCTGGTTTTTGCTGAGAAAAAAACACTGCTGGCTGGTTGGTGCCTGGTGGCTGGCGCTGGTTTTCGCTGAGAGAAAAACACTGTTGACTCGCTGGAAACAATCCAAACGAACAGGGCGTAAGTAGAGAGTAGAGTTTGCAGCGTAAGATGCGCTAATTACAACAAATTTGTAGGCAGACTGCCCACAAAAGGGGGACAAGAAAACTGAAACTGATTACTCGCGGTTAAAACATTTTTTTCATCTAATTTCTTCGGAATCAGCAAGACAAATTGATGGTGGCATCTTTGACGTCCGCTGTCGCGCGTCATCCATGTGTGGCTGGCCGGAACAGTTACATCAGTACAGTATACTGATATTTTCCGCAAGATATATTCAATCTCTCTGACACGACACACATTGACATCGCTATTAATAAGAGCCGAAAATGGCGAGCTTGATCTCCCCTCCCATCTTTAGAAATAGTCAGATTTATCATCGATTTCATACCTACTTACTCGATGTGAGCATACTGAAGGCAAAGACGACAAAAAAGGCCGGTTTGGTTTCGAGCTTGATGAAATCTGACGGTGCTTTGATGTAGAGTTTTGGAGTTGAGTGTGTTTGATAGTTGCTGCGGCTCGGGTCGATGTCCCAATTCAAGCGTAGAGTTGCTGTGAAGATGAGTTGAGTCTGGTGTGTATTGATGTCCCAATCCAACCATCATGTTGTTCGTGTAGACGTGCATACGACTGAGAAATTCAGATAATATGCATGGACACCACTCTCCCTGATCCCTGAATGCACGTCCAGTTTGTGCAAAGACTAGCATAGGATTACAGTATGCAATGCCACTCATACCCTGCACCTCTCCTTCACATATAAACTATGATGTCGTCGAGTTGTACCCGAGCATGTTTGCATGGTGATGAATTTCACAGAAATAAACTTGCATGTTCGTCGAGATGTGTTCAAGAGTGAATTATATTCTCATTTATGTTATTGGTGACACATATTTTCTTGCACTCTTTTTAAGTGAATTTTTCGAATATCGGAATGTGGTAATGAGATGTATATAATGGAAGTAGGCACGCAGCACAATATTTGTAAGAAAACTATTTTCAGTGCATTTGCACACCCTTTAGCAACAACGATTAAGACTTTGAACAATATTTCAGTGCATTTGCACAAAGTTGTAACTTTGGGGGAATGGGAGGAGGGAAAACAGAAGCAAGCGCCATACGCTTTATCCTGTGTGGGCTGTAGTGGGCCGATTCTAGGGTGGGCTAATTCTTTATTTTTCTAGTTAGCCCACTTTGTCCTTTTTTCCACTTTCCCGTTATACGCAGAGTTACTACTCTCTTTTCTGGTTCTTTTTCTTCTTTTCTACTTTTGAATAGTGGTAGAAGCAATATTTTTAATTTCATTTTTGTTCTGTATTTTTTTTGTCTTATCTCATTGTATGCCTTTTATGTTTTTAGCATATCTTTCACATGTTTATATACTATATTAAAGATACATTTTAAATGTGACCATTTTTATTAGTTTTGTTATTGTTTATCGATTGTTCCACAATATAAAGTTTATCATTCTGATAACCAAATTAGATTACTTTTAACATTTTTAAAGATGTTCTAGATTGTTATTTACCACTTTTAGGATGTTTCTTGCTATATCTTGAGACGGCAAACGATGCAAGACAGTGGACTCCTTGCTAGATAGATGCCTGACTAACTCCTTGCTAATCTGTAGTAGAAAATAACAGCACCTACTTAGTTTGACTAAGTCATTAGCGATGCTCTGTCAGTTCAACCTTCTCATCCCTGTATCTTAACTAAGACATAATTAATTAGTGCGCGAACAGAACGACCCGTGTTTAATTGTTGGTGCTCCAAATTAAGGAGCGGGCGAAGTATTGGAATGTTTCTTTAGTCGTAACCAGCGGACGGTGCTGAGCTGAGGATCGAGACCTTTTTTTAGCAACTCCACACAAAGCTCTCATTCATGTGAGGTGCAGAGAGCTGAGAATCGAGAACTATTAGTGCCTCCTCTTATACTTTGCGGCATCACACGTGTGGCTAAACAAATGGTGGCACTACTTAATAACAATGCTAATGGGACAAGCACATTTTGTAGGTCACGTCTGATAGCAGTTAGGATAACAGCAGGAATGGTCAATGGATGGAAAGAGCGAAACAAATCTCACCGACCAAGAATTCTCTTCAACTTTGCAACCACTTGAAGTATGAAAAGACGGCTCCATTAGTTTCCCCAGTTGTGAACAAGTAGCCAACGTGCAAAACTACAGATCCTCCAAAACTTTATCGCTTAAGGATCTAATATTCACATATTTTTTCCCTCAATTGATAGGACATAAATGGTGAGATGATTCAGCAACTAACCAATGTGATATAGAAATTACACATGTCATGGGCTCATGGCCATGTGTGTCGTTTTGATGGGGCACCTTTTGTAACAACTTCTTGTTTTTTGTGGATTTTGGTCTACAATGTCGGCCCAAATCTCCTCCAGTTTATAGCCATTCTGACAATATGAATATATGATGGTGCTTTCATTGCGCACGTTGCAAAGCTAGCTGTCTACTTGGCACCAACTAGGATCTGGTATGCTAATATTTTTGGACATGCTGCGTCACTTACGTTTCCCAAACCCCATCAATCACTAATTGTGTCGGAAGAAAGTAAACAATCAATAGTTGAGATCAGGTTTGCATAGATGATACGTTGTCTATGACGCAGGCACACTAACATCATTGAGCAGGACATTAAACTATAACAAAATGATATCAATTACTATACTTCAAGACATATTGTTCGAAATATGGAAACTGGAAAAGATTTAAGAAGATTCAAATAAAAAGGACACCAACAAATGACACTGGAGAGAAACAGGGTAACAGAAAACAGACTTTCATGTTGATAGCATATTGTTGACTTTCAGTCTGCAGGTTCAGGAGTGTGGGTGTCACACGTGTGGCTAAACAAATGGTGGCACTACTTAATAACAATGCTAATGGGACAAGCACATTTTGTAGGTCACGTCTGAAAGCACAACACCCATTCTATCCAGTTAGGATAATGAGCAGGCATGTGAGAGTGAGGCTGCAGGAATGGTCAATGGATGGAAAGAGGGAAACAAATCTCAGCGACCAAGAATTCTCTTCAACTTTGCAACCACTTGAAGTATGAAAAGACGGCTCCATTAGTTTCCCCAGTTGTGAACAAGTAGCCAACGTGCAAAACTACAGATCCTCCAAAACTTTATCGCTTAAGGATCTAATATTCACATATTTTTTCCCTCAATTGATAGGACATAAATGGTGAGATGATTCAGCAACTAACCAATGTGATGTTGTAGAAATTACACATGTCATGGCCATGTGTGTCATTTTGATGGGGCACCTTTTGTAACAACTTCTTGTTTTTTGTGGATTTTGGTCTACAATGTGGGCCCAAATCTCCTCCAGTTTATAGCCATTCTGACAATATGAATATATGATGGTGCTTTCATTGCGCACGTTGCAAAGCTAGCTGTCTACTTGGCACCAACTAGGATCTGGTATGCTAATATTTTTGGACATGCTGCGTCACTTACGTTTCCCAAACCCCATCAATCACTAATTGTGTCGGAAGAAAGTAAACAATCAATAGTTGAGATCAGGTTTGCATAGATGATACGTTGTCTATGACGCAGGCACACTAACATCATTGAGCAGGACATTAAACTATAACAAAATGATATCAATTACTATACTTCAAGACATATTGTTCGAAATATGGAAACTGGAAAAGATTTAAGAAGATTCAAATAAAAAGGACACCAACAAATGACACTGGAGAGAAACAGGGGTAACAGAAAATAGACTTTCATGTTGATAGCATATTGCCTTACCATCTTAGGAATCGGGTGTCAATTTTGCACGTGTAAGGTCTTTACTTTGCCAATCTAACCATTGAGTCTATCCTTTCGCAAAAAGGAAAAAAAAACTGAGTTTATCCAGTTTGGATAGAATGAAGCATGTGAGAGTGGAAGTGCAGTGGATGGAGAGAGAGTGAAATAAATCTCACCGACAGAGCATGATTCAAGTTTACAACCATTTAAACTTTGAAAAGATGGCTCGATTAATTGCCTTGAAGAGTTTTGAACAAGTAGCCAACGTGGCAAAATCACATGCCCTCAAACTTAAATCACGAAAGGATGAGCTAGTATCTCATCCTTTTCCCTTAAATGACTGGACACAAATGGTGAGAAGATTCAGCAACCAACCAATTTGATGTTATAGAAATCACACAAGTCCTGACGATGTGTGTCGTTTTTGTTGGCCCCCTTTCGTAACAGCTGGTTTGTTTTCCTGTGGATTTTGGTCCACAATGTGGCCCCAAATCCCTTCTAGTTTCTAGCCATTCTGGCATATATGATGGCGATTTCATCGCGCACGTTGCAAAGCAAGCTGTCGACTTGGCACAAACTAGGTCTGGTATGCTAATATTTTTTTTTTGACATGCTGCATTAGTTGCGTCCCCCGTATCCCAGCAATGACTAATTGTGCCGGAAGCATGTGCAAAAACAATAATTGAGATATCAGGTTTGCGTATAGTAGATGCTTTGTTGTCAATGATAACCAGTTATTAAACTAGGAACAAGATAATGTTGGCTACTATATTTCAAGCCATATTGTTTGAAACATGGAAGTTGGTAAAAGAGTTAAGAAGATTCAAATGCAGGAATACTGAAGAGCAACAACAAGCATCACATCTACTGACAACTGAGAAAGAGCGAGACAAATGCAGGAAACCATCGTTTTCACCACATTATCTCCGCAACGGCAAGCCCTGTTCTGCAATACCGCCAATGCTACCTTCTACATGCAATTCACTTGTCAGTACTCTGAAGATAAATCTGTATCGGCATCCGTATACAGAAAGAGACAGTCAACAACAGTCACTGCAGGTTCGCAGTTGCTTCTAGTGTGCAAACAGAACTGCTGTGTGGATCCTACATTGGATCTGGCAATAAAATTACCAGAGGCCTCGAATTGAATCAACATAGGGACCATTCCTTTGCTGTTAATGTACAGTTTGCTTCGTTGCACGATTAATCCTGTTCAGCCAATTGTGTCCATTGAACTAATTTTTCGTCAGAAATTCAGGATAGTCTGAAACTCTGAATCTGCTACTCCTAGGCAATTGACAGAAAATCTCTGCAGCTGAAGGTGGCTTCTTTTAAAATAAAGTAAACTGAAACAGATGTTCAGAAAGAAAAATGGAACCGAATCACTGTATAGAATGTGCAAGGTCCATATGCAACATTCTGAAGTTGATAAGAACTGTTAGATAACAGGCCAGTGGACTCATCAGACAGTGGTGATAACAGTATGGATTTCACAGTTAGCTTTCTGTTGCAGCGTCAGAAAAGGAACAAAGCGCACACCAAATGGATCGTGGATGGAACTTCTGAATGGAACTTTCGATTCAACTTGCTATTTCATTTCCTCTTCTTTTAATTAACTAGTCTATGTACATCCCATCGCCGTGAAAAAACTCTACTAATCCCTAACTCTTCTGATTTCTGAAACCAAGTCCAAGAGTCTCTATTTTCTAACTCTCCTAGTAATCCTGACTGGGAGCCCGCCGCTGATGGACGCGGTGAGCCCCGACACGAACTTTGGCGCGCCGCCGCCGCCACCCTCCCCGACGACCTCGACGTCGAACGCCCTCACCACCGCCACGGCGACCGCCTTCATCTCGGTGATGGCGAGCTCCTTGCCGAGGCAAACGCGGAGGCCCGCCTGGAACACCGGGTACCTGTACAGGCTCTCCGGCACGAAGGTCCCGCCGGCGCCGGTGAGCCACCGCTCCGGACGGAATACGGCGTGGTCGGCGCCCCAGATGCGCGGCTGGCGGCCCATGGCGTAGGGGTGGTACATGACGCGCGCGCCGCCGGGCACGTAGGTGCCGTCGGGGAGCACGTCGGCGGCGGCGCAGAACTTAGAGTCGAACTGCACCGGCGGGAACAGCCGCATGTTCTCGTACAGCACCGCGTGGGTGTAGTGGAGGCCCTTGAGGTGCTCGTAGGTGGTGGCGACCGCCGGCGTCGAGCCGTCGCCGTCGCCGTCGCTGTCGCCGCCGGCCTCGGCGCGCATGGCGGCGGCGACGTCCGGGTTCTTGGACAGGAGCATGAAGAGCGTGGTGAGCGCGGAGGACACCGTGTCGCGCCCGGCGAGGAGGAAGCTGACCACGATGTCGCGGGCCGTCGACGTTGAAGATGCCGCCGCCGAGGAGGTCGCCGAGGAGCGCGGCGAAGGCCTTGCCCTTGGGGAAGTTGTCGAAGTTGGTCTTGAGCATGTACTCGACGTTGGCCGGGTTGGCGGTGACGGTGCAGCCGAGGACATGGACGGCGACGGTGCCGGTGGGCGATTCCCGGAGGAGGTGGGCGTACCAGTCGCCGAGGTTGGTGAAGTCGCGAGCCCACGAGCCGGTGAGGTAGGCGCGGCAGACATGGCAGCTGCACCACGGCCACCGGCGGCAGCGCAGGAGGAGGAGCACCGCGGCCAGCGCCACCAGGGAGAGGGAGACGGCGGAGAAGGCCATGGCCGCGCACTGCGATGCCCATGGCAATAAGCTCGTGGCGTCCATGGCGCTTCTTGTTTCTTGTAGCTAGAATTAGCTAGTGGATCGAGCAGGTCGCAGGGAGCGAGAGAGAAGGCCGGAGAAGGAGAGGAAAATGTGAGTTTGTGCGGCAGAAGATGCAGGAGGCTTTGGCTATATATAACGTGGGCGTGGACCGGGAATTACGCACATGGCGCACGTGCGGGTTTGGATTCAGCAACGTTTGTCTGAAGTCTGAACCTTTCTCCCCTTTTTCCGTGTACTGTAGTACACACAGCTCATGTCCCCGTCATCGTGCAACAAGCTTACAGTTGATGACAGTTGGGTCCACATCGCCAAGGAGAGGAGCATGCCACCCAAGAGTGAAAATTAAGGTTAAGCTTTTTATTTTCTTTTTCAAATACAGTATAGATGTACAAGTTTATATACACGCATGGCATACAATACACTCGCTTACATGAATGCACAGTACCATCTGAGCATCTTTGATAAATAAATTATAAGAGTGATAAAATCAGCACGAGTTTTTTTATGAGTCGATAACTTAAACCCAGATATATAAATGATACAGTATATAACTGAAAAGTTGCTTTTAAATTCCCATTGTATATTAGTTGGAAGTACGTACCGAATGGGAGTGTTAGCTAGCTAGTAGTGCTTCATTATATTGGATTTTATGCTGTACATACTAGTGGGAGATGGATTATATATTTCCGGTCGAGATTCATATATATCATACAGTACATGCTGCATCTTGCACTTAATTTAACGTTACAAGTTGGTGTTTTGAGTAATCAAGTCGGCAGGCATGTTGGCTCGTGCTGCCAACATATCCACACGTATCCTGATCTATCCCCGACAACTGGCTTCCATGGTTCTTGGACTTGTTTTTCTCGCCCGTGCTGCACGTACAGGATGCGCACTGGCCGGCCTACCGTCTGGATTCCTGGGGGTGTTTAGTTCCTGGAAAAGGTAAAAAGTGAAGTGAAAAGGTCACATCGGATTAATAACTACATTAATGGACCCCTGACTTTGTGCCAACAGTCAACAGAACCCTATTTTGGAACGCGATTAATAGTAAGCGTGATCCGAGTATATTTGCCTAAATCGAACCGAATATTTTCAAATGGGTCCCTAGTTTTTAGTTGGAAAAATTGGGCCAGTACCATCTAAAAAACCGAGGTTTGGAAAAATAGCATCGAAAGTTTAGCACTTAGAAAACTACCATGGGGTGTTTAGTTCCAAAAAGTGAAGATGAAGTTTGGTCAAAATATCACATCGGACACTGTAGCACACTGTAGCATTTTTCGTTTGTTTATGGTAATTATTATCCTACCATAGCCTAACTAGACTCAAAAGATTCGTCTCGTCGTGTACATCAAAACCATATACTTAGTTTTTTTATTTACCTACGTTTAGTGTTCCATACATGAGGAAAGAGATTTGATGTGATAGGTAAATAGTGAAGTTTGGAGAGAGAATTTTGAAAAGTTGAAGGCAACTAAACAGGGCCCTCGCATAAGATCGATTATGATGTTCCCAAACGAGACATGAAGCGCAGTAGGGTCCCGTCCGTGCCCGTGCATGTGGTCCTCTCATCCTGCTCCTCCGCTTGACCTGATCAACTCGGGGCGGTCGTCAAGTCTAGCTGTGCAATCGCGAACCTATCATGCAGCTGCTCCGATCTTGCCATGATCTCGCGTGCGAACATGCATGCGCGCATATAAATGCAACCCTTAAAAGTTTCGCTGCACTTTCTCCTTGTTCTTCTCTCGGCTAGTATTCGATTTCTTCGATCGATTCCAAGGCGTGCGTGCTTCCACATCTCTCTCTCTCGATCGCAGCCGCCGCAGCGGTTGGTCGGGAGTGACCCAGTGCTCTGGTACCTGTGTCCTGATCCAGCACGATGCTGATGCATCATCCATGACGACGACCAAGCGATGGAGCGCAGGGCGCAACAGGCTCTGAATGTCTGATCTGAATGTCTGATATCGCTTCCGTCAAATCAACAAACTTTACTATTCACCTATCACATCAAATCTCTCTCCTTATGCATTAAACACTAAATGTGGATAAATAAAAAAACTAATTACATGATTTTGATGTACACAGCGAGACGAATCTTTTGAGCCTACTTAGATCATGATAGGACAATATTTACCACAAACAAACAAAAAATGTTACAGTACACTGCAGTATCGGATGTGACATTTTCACCAAACTTTTCCTTCCTCTCTCTCTCCTGGACTATAAACACACCCCCGCTTGAACGTGCATCTTCTCACATAGTCTGATCTGACATGTGGATAACTGCTAGCACGGCAGGATCACAGTCACATCTCTGATCGCTTTGGGTGGTTAATTAGTGTCGTTGCGCTCTATCGCCATGCCTCTGTGCTGTACTCCGATCCTCATGTACGGTGATCGGAGGTAATTAATATAACTTGCGAGCATTATATTAGCGTACGTGCCACACACTGACTTACTCTCGGTGTTACTTTTACATTTCTTTTCCGAAACACAATACAAAACTAATAAAGGTACATATATGCAAACCTGCCTCATGCAAAGGCATAGCTATTGATGGGTTAACTACTAATCACACATTAATCACGTGTTTATACTAATTGATCACGTGTCCTAATACTTTTAACAACTCAGACAGAAACCCAAAGCCAGCATCACGCTGCGTCCTTTGCGTGCGTATATAGAAGATTATGACGTACTGTACGTACGTACAAGCACACTAAGGACATCGATCTACCTTCTACATCTCTCCTTTAAATGGATGTATCAGAGACTGGGGAGGATGGGCACTGAAAATTGGCTTGGAGGTGGTTGCACTGCGACGTTAGCACTTGTGACTGTGAGTTGCGAAATTGACTTGTGTGGTGAGCTCCTGCACAGCACGATGCGGCATGCTGCCATTCTAGTCGATCTCTGGTCCGTGGAAAAAGTTCCTCTTGTAAATTTTCATGCTTTTTGTGAAGAAGTTCGACAAGTGCTCTACGAGAACGACATGGGCAAACTTAATTAGAACTAACTCAACATGCATGCATATATATGTAACCGTCAGAGACTAGTGAGCTTCAACTAGCACATGATAAGTTTTATGATGATTAATTTCTAGGCGCTTGAAATGAAAAGGAATGCTTATTTTAACTACGTCGAATCTCATCTGTCCTGTTTGAATGTTTGATCACCTAAACAAAATTTTGAGTCGTTTTATACATCAAATCATCAATTCACCCACTGATAAAAGTTCCCCCTCCCCCTAGCTTTATTTACAGATAGAAATATATATATATATAATTCGCTGCTATGCTTGAGTACTAACAAAATAATGACTGCTTGCAGATGGCTATGGCCCTGTTTAGTTCCAAAAACTTTTTCTCCAAACTTCACTATTCACCTATCACATCAAATCTCTCTCCTTATGAATGGAACACTAAACATAGTTAAATAAAAAAACTAATTGCATAGTTTTAATATACACGACGAGAAACTAAATACATGATTTTGATGTACACGACGAG
This sequence comes from Echinochloa crus-galli, assembly GCA_900205405.1. Taxonomy (NCBI): domain Eukaryota; kingdom Viridiplantae; phylum Streptophyta; class Magnoliopsida; order Poales; family Poaceae; genus Echinochloa; species Echinochloa crus-galli. Next base: position 1,654,617 of record OAMR01000211.1, read on the forward strand.
CCGAATCTTTTGAGCCTAGTTAGGTCATGATAGGACAATATTTACCACAAACAAACGAAAAGTGCTACAGTGTCCGATGTGATTTTTCTACCAACTTTTCACCTCTTTTCCAGGAACTAATCACAGCCTATATGACAATTGCCCTTTTATCTGGGAGTGGTCGCAATCTATGCACTGAAAATAAATTGAAATTCAAGCAAGGTTGCACTAACAATCAAATGTTGCTCTTCAATCATTTGTTCAACTCAACAATAAAGACAATAGCGATGCAACGTGCCTAACTGGCTACAGATACAACCAAAATCTTTTCTAGTTGGTCAATCGATGGAGTGAGCTTGTTCGTTCCAAACCACTCAGGTTTGATCCACAAGATGGATGCGATGTTGCACTTTTGGAACATTCAGCAAAGATGTGGTGATTAGATTTTAATTGGCTTCGGTACATGCATGAGAGCTCATGTTGGAAAAATACCACCGCCTCTAGAAGCCTATATTTCATTTTCTTTAGCCATATATCCTCTGCTGGATTACTATCTCGTATCGGTTGGAAAATGACTTGTGTGGTGATGAGCCGCTCCACAGTACAAAGGCCTCACGGCCGCATGCTCAAAATCAATAACAAGACAGAAGAGTGAAGTCCCATGAGTGACTGGAGGCAGCTAGTTAAGGTCTTCTCCAATGGTTACTGTTTAACTAGCTCATGAAATATTTTCTTATATTTTAATAGAAGAGAGAGAAAATCTATCATCTCTTGATCAATACATAGTTTTGTACATATATTTCGAGATTACGTAAGAATTATTACGTGTGGAATCATTTATATTATGAGCTGAGTGCTAAGAGTTAGATCATTGTTGCACTAACAATCAACTGTTGCTCTTCAATCATTTGTTCAACTCAGCAAACACAATAGCTACGTGTCTAACTGGCCACAGATACAACCAAAACCTTTTCTAGTCGAACAATCGATGGGACAAGCTTGTTCGTTCCAAACCACTCAGGTTTGATCCATAAGATGGACGCGATGTTGCACGTTTGGAACATCCAGCCAAGATCTGATGATTAGATTTAATTTGGCAGCGGTACATGCATGAGACCTTATGTTGGAAAATCACCACCGCCTCTAGCAGCCTAGTACATTTCAATTTCTTTAGCCATATGTCTTTAGCCAATTTCTTTAGCCTAGTACATTGTTCCCTCACGAATATCAAATATATTATTATTTTAGTCTACATTGTTCCCTGACGATTATCAAACATGTTATATTAAAATGATATCAATATATTTGTTTTCGTTTTGCAAGAAAAAATAATATATATATATATAGCACGCGACTATTGGGAGCCCAGGGCTTCCAATAGTTATTGGAAGCCCCGGCCAACCAACCCATCATCCTAGGGCTGTCTCTTATACACATCTAGGTGGTTTTTTATTACCGTGGCCTGCCATGCGAGCGCACCCATCATGGCAAAGGCCTCTCTCCAGGTCACATCTTTTTTTTTCTTTTTTTCTCTCGACGCACGCCGACTCGACCACTTTTACAAGCTCCACCTTACCTCGCCTCTTCAAGGCGGCATGGCTCACATCTCTTGGATCTAATAATTATCGAAGTTCATCCAATAATTATCAGCACAGAGAGATCATCACGCGTCATGGATCAGAGGAATAGATCTCGCCGGCCGGCCACGCCCCGTCAACTCCGCCGCTGGATATTGCATAGGAACATGTAAAAACATTGTATAAACCAGCACTATAGTCATATAATCCTCGCATGTGTGGATGTACTCAAACCAAACCAAAAGAGATTACCTGCCACCTGACGCGCCCTGTACACCATCTGACGCACACATGCATGCATGCAAACCAACGTGATTCCTACTATTTTCGCGATAATTCTTCACTCGAATCTCCAATTCACAAACGGGTTTCACCACTAGTTTCCTGACATTTTCATGCACAGTTTGAGATCCATTTTAAATATTTTTTTTCTGAAATTTTGAATTTAAAAAACTACGCATTTCAGTGGGATTTGTATGAAATTTTGTATGGTTTCTATGATTCCGCCGACATTCAAATCTCATAGGTACCTACTGAAATTGCATATCTACCTATTGAA
>OAMR01000211.1:1657116-1681855 GCA_900205405.1 Echinochloa crus-galli
CGATTAGATTAAATTTGCAAGTTTCTCAGCGGGGCATCGAACCCAACCCCGAAAAGGTGTCGGCCCTGGAACGAATGGGGCCGATTCGACCAGGGGCGGACTCCGGGCGGACGCGCCGTGCCAAGTCACCTCGGCAGACCTCAGCAAGCAGGACCACCTGCCCCCGTCATCGTCGTACGGGCTGGCAGGCGTCATTCGGCACCGCTGTTCCACCAACTCCCGGTTGTTTCCCGACGAGGCGGGCATGCCGCGCACTGTGGCCGGCAGGGGCCACAGTTCCATCCCCTGTTTCACCTGCTCCGGTCCTTTCCCACGGCGCCACCTTCAAGGGGGCATGAGGGAGCCTCGAAGGAGCGTACGGCCTGCAGTCAAATATCAACGGAAGCTCTCCCGGCCCCTCGAAGCCGCACCAAGACACGCATGGGGACGGCCGCGACGCCCTGTGCCACGCCCCACAGGACATTCCACTGTAGCAGCAAACAGTACCCGCATTTGTAATCCCCTCTCCTTGGTCTATAAAAGGAAGAGGCGGGCACCCTTTCAAGAGAGAGAAGAAAAAAGAGGACGGCCACATCCACAATAGAGCACACATACACACCCATCACGACATTGGCATTCTGCCTCAATCACCCACTCACACAGGGACTTGGAAGCCTCGCCTCCTCTCCCGCCGAGCTTGTAGCCCCCCACTGCAAGCACCCCGGTGCAAGATAGTATAGTGCCCAAGAGCACGCCTTGCTGGACGTACGGCCCCGTGGCCGGAACCAGGATAAATCCCTTGAGTTATTGTGCTAGCTCTTGCATCGACCGGTGAGGGATGGGACACAGCGCATTCTGTTAGGCGTTGAGGTTGGTCGGCCAATCTCAGCACCGACAGCTATTGACAATTTGCATTGTTTCTATGATTCCGCTGACATTCAAATGTCATAGATACCTATTGAAATGTGTATGACCATTACAGATCTAAAATCAACACAAAAAGTCATAGAAACATGAAAAAGAAAAATATCCTAGTTCACTTTTTGACTTTCGGTCTTGTACGTGGTTTTCACCTTCACCAAAAAAATATCGTAGGAAATATACAAGAATGCATAGAAACATCAACTTAGCTTCAAACATGTACATACATCAACCCGGTTTCAGATGTATGATTTTCATGATAATAATAGCATAGCAAAAATGCTGCATAGAAACCAGAAATTTGTATCAATTGGTTTAATTGTTCAAACAAATATTCAATTCAGTTCAGTATCAGTATAGATAGTTCTCTGATCCATTCATAGAAAACCGCACAAAATCATAGAAACCTGGTAAAGTGCATACAAATTGTCCATAGTATCTATGATACAAATTGTCAAACAAGACGCGGTACATGCATCTTGTGTCAGCCGATGAACCCTGGACGGAACTCCCACGCGGTGCCACCTCACCGATGCTGCAATAATTCGAATCCCACGCATATAATGCGAGAGAGGATAGAGAAGACACAGAAAGGGAAAATTTCTCCAAATTCAGCTAATAATCTCCCACCAAAAGCAACGAAACACAAGCAGAAAACCCACGGAAGCTCTTCACGGCGGCCGGCGTGGCGGACGACGGCGGCGGCACGCGGATCAGCCTGGCGTGCTTGCGAACGCCGTGGGAGCGGATCAGCCTGGCGTGCTTGCATATCTATCTATTGATATTGCATATAAACCTATGAAAAATTCATGCAGGAAATATCTATTCTAAACCAGGTAATATCTATGATTTTCTCCATTTGCATAGACAAACATATACAAATCCAGACAATGAATGGCATAGAAACCTAGCACATATTATAGTCTCACAATAAAATGTCATAGGAAATCTACCAGAAAATCATAGGGACTCAAATTTTGCACCGAATCAAAGCACGGATATGTGGAATAAGAAAGAATATTTGAAGTACAAAGTATCTATGCTAAAACAGACAATATATATGCTAAAACAAGCAAACACACATATCCATTGATTTTCAAAATTTGATGGACAGCAACAAGCAAGATCTGCTACAGACATGCATTTTCCTACTTACAGAACGAGCTGAAACATTTAAGATCTATTGGTTCTAATATCAGAAGCAAAAACACAAACAGGCGGAGGGCAATGAGACATGACAAGAGAGGCCACGGGTGTTCCTGCAGATTAGATAAATTGACATGAAAAGCTCGATCATCATCACCATGCTCGTGGTGTCCATGCGTGCAGTCAGCTGAAGGGAAAATCAATTAACACTAAAAAAGGGAGCTCGTCAAGAGGCATCAACATTTAAAATTTGCATAGGGTACAATCTCCATCTCTGGTGTTGACACAGGCATCGGCACCAGCCAGACAACCTTGCAAAACAAAAACATGCATAGAACTTTGTGAGAAAATCACAGAAAGCAGCAGTCCAATGTTCACGGGAATTTGATCGAATAGGTTACCTGCATGCATGCGAGCTGCTCGATGGCACAACTGGTAGGCGGGAGCTCCACCTTCTCTGGCCTACGGAAAAACCAATACAAATCAAACAACGCAGCTGTGTGCCAACGAGGTGAAAGAACAATTTTTTTTTCTCACAAATTACCTCAACAATCTCCATGCGTGGATTGGGCAACACCAAACACGATGACCTTGCTCGGGCCAGCACTAGCCCAAGCGCCTGCTACCTGCATCACCAGCCCGCTGGACGCCGGCAAAGTGTCGTCGGCTCCTATCAATGTGCTCTTCGCGGGAGGGAGGCAGCAGGCGCCAGACCGCACTGCCGCCGTCCCTGCTCCGCCGCCGCCCCACGCACTCAAATCTGCTCGGGATAGGGGACTTGCCATGGGGAAGGGGCTAGCCGGGTCCGCCTCGCCGGAGCGTCCTGCTCGCCTCCTCCTCGCCACGGGGAGCTCCGGCAGCCACATGCGAGACCGGTGCACGTGAAGCGCGTCGTTCCTCCCCCGGCCCCGGAGGTGAAAGGCGGTGGCGTGACGGAGAGCGAGACACAGCACAGCGCGGCGGCGAAGAGCGGGATGCACGAGGCGCAGGGGGTGGGGGGCCAGCGGACGCACCAGATCTGAATGGTGGGGGGCGGGGAGGGTCCACGCTCGACGCGGACGCACACGCCGAGGCAAAAGGCTGGCGCGGAGGGCAGGGGCACGGCGCCGGAAGGGACACCGGACGCGGGAGCGGGGGCCGAACAGCCGCCCCCGACGCCGTCGCCGTCGCTGGCTTCCGGCAGACTACATCCACCATGCCAGCAGCCGGCGGGATCTGGGCGGGAGCGTCGCCGGCAAACTGGCCGCTCCGACGTCGCTGGTGCTGGCCGCTCCGACCTGCGCGGTCGTGCCATCGCCGGCGTGGGGTGGAGGAGAGGAGAGGAGAGAGATTTGAAATAATTTGAAATTGAGACGAGAGATGATAAGAGTGCAGGGGATTCAATATTAGCGCTGGGCCCACGTGGATGACGGGGACAACTGACTGCGGATGGGGGCGACGGGACCAACCTGACCGGCAGGCACGGCTTGCTGGCTTGGTCGGACCAGGTGCCTGTCGGTTGGCCGGAGCTTCCATTTGTTATTGATAATATATATATATTATAAAATTTTACATAAAGTCTAGACCCACGAGGGACCGTCGCGACGAGTTCGTCAGAGGGCCTTCAAACTCCTAGGACCGGCACTGTTTGTTCCAAACCACTCAGGTTTGATCCATATGATGGACGCGATGTTGCACGTTTGCTGGAACATCCAGCCAAGATCTGATGATTAGATTTAATTTGGCTGCGGTACATGCATGAGACCTTATGTTGGAAAATCACCACCGCCTCTACCAGCTTAGTACATTTCAATTTCTTTAGCCATATGTCCTCCGCAGCGTTGACCATTCTGGCAGTTATTTCGAATTAAATGGAAAGTTGTACACGACTGAAGAGCAAATATTAGTAACCTGTAGCAGCAAATAAAAAAATTGTTTTTATCCGCCTCTAGGACGCAACATATTTCCTCTACTTTCTCCTTTATACTCTCTCTATCTTTTTCATGTCACACTTTTTTTGTACTAAATCAAATTTATCTGACTTTGAATAAATTTATAGAAAATATAACAACAACTACAATTCCAAACATATGCATTATCTTTTTTTTCTGAATCAAACAGATATCAAAATATATTTCATAGTGAATCCAATAAAATATTTTTTTGTGAAAACCAATTAAACAAATTCAGCATTATAGATAATTTATATTTTTTCTATAAATTTAGTTAAAGTTCGACAAAATTGATTTAAGACAAAACAAATGTAATATATTAGAAAGCAAAATCAAAATCAGTACGACACAGACGGAGCCTGGGCAATTGGACACATACGCTTGTGGTTGCAGGTAGCGGCCGGAAAATGTCTTGTGTGGCGAACACACATATATAATATGCACAGAACAGAGTCCCCCGGCCGCATGCTCTATTATATCCAAAATCAATACGGTAATGCTTGTAATCTGGCGTCCGACGCTCGTCCGTCCATCGGACGTTCTCACCCCGACCGCACGTTAATTTTATCCACCAACTAGCGCTTCTCCTCCACATGTTTCTCTCCATCTCTCTCTACACTCTTGACGAGCACGCCCAGACAGCACTGAGCAGAGAGAGGGGCTCGCGTCACCCTAAGACAGCGCAGGCTTCACTTCTCATCCCGCAACGTGCTTCCGCCTTCCCCTTTCCTCGCCGCCGTCACCAGTTGTATTCCGTCGAATACCTCCGCCGCAGCATCCATGGCCAAGCTAGCGCTAGCGCTGCTGCTCCTAGCCATGGCGGCCTCGGCGTCGGCTGCGGCGTCCATCGACCTCGACCTGGGCTTCCTCTCCGCCGGAGGCCCCAGCGCCGGTGCTGGCAGGAGGGAGTACCGGAGTAGTGCCGCGGCACGGTGACGGAGTGCCTTGCGGAGGAGGAGGACCTCGAGCTCGGGGGCTCCGCCGCCGCCGAGTCCCACCGCCGTGTGCTCGCCGGCCGCGGCTACATCAGCTACGGCGCTCTCCGTCGGGACAACGTACCCTGCTCCCGCCGCGGGGCCAGCTACTACAACGTTGTCCGAGCCACTGGCCAGTCCATCGATCTATCGGCTTCATTCTTCGGTTTCATGCAGCGAGCTGCTGCTGGGCGCTGCATCTGGCGCCGGCGTCGTCCTTGAACAGGCAGCAGTACCAAAGCCTCGGTGGCGCCTCCGCAAACAGCAGCCCTGACTGCAGCACGGTGCAGTAGTCGGCGAAGGTCTCCGGCGCCACGATTCAGGTCGAATCCGACGCCGAAGAGGAAGTTCACCTCCAGGTAGTTCATCTCCACCAGGCTGATGCAATTATTATCTATCGATGTTGCATCTGCGTTCTTGGCATGTTGCGGTAACATTGATTTTTGTGTGTTGATTTTTGTGTGTTGCAATAGATTTTGTTTCAGTATGTATGTTGCAACAATTATTTTTTAATGTTCTATCTGTTGATTTTTCATGTTGCAACCTCCGGGTTTCAATGTTTCACCGTGCTATAGATGTTTGCATTGGTTACAATGATTTTTTTCAATGTTGCAGTTACATAATTTTGATGTTGCGATAGCCTTATCTTGATGTTGCATGAAGTTTGATTGGATGTTTTATGTGAAATTCGATTGGATGTTCCATCTGAATCGGATGTTTCATGGAACATGCTACAATGTTGCGGCGGGAATTTTTACTCAGCTCCGGTAGCAACTAGATGATATCCGATGACGTGAGTTCTGTGCGTGCCCCCGATGTTGCAACCGACCGCTTTTTATGTTGCAGATATTGTTTTATGATGTTGCATACGCTATTTTTAAATGTTGCAAAAAAAATTACATGTTTCATGTAACATAATACCCATGTTGCGGCGGGAGTTATAACGTTACACTGCTATTAGAGAGAAATACTTGACCCAGGTTTTGCCACGTCATCCGTCCGATTTTGCACCCGGATCGGACGTCCGGGCGCTAGCAGTACCGAAATCAATAACAAAGTCACGGGCGGCCTGTGCAGTCAGACAGTCAGACTCAGACATATACATGCACGTGTGTTTTTGACGCGTATTCCAGAGAACTGACTGAAGCCAACTGGTTATAGTCTGTGTACAGTATATATATGGTATGTATCCGTGGTGGCGGCCGTAGCTAGCGTGCTATGACTTGGATATATACTGACTGAGATTTGATACGGTCTTGAAGACTCGAGAGCGAGGTTATCAGCTGCGTGAAAAGCATCGTCGGGGAATGGATTGATCGAGATGTGCCGTCGCGCTCTCAGCTCCGCCAGCTTCTTAGCTTGTTTGTCTTTTTTATAAAAAAAAATCATATCACTTCTCGTTTGTCTTTGTCGGCGCCGCACCGGCGACAAGCCGTGGCTGCTCATTCAGCGGCAAGATTATTTCCGCACGTTTTGAGAACAAGGCCGGGCACACGTCCCCAGCAGATCAGATAGGAGATAGCCGCTCGCTCATCTGTACATTTGTACGTAGGTAGGAGTACATCTCTTCGCCGATTCTCCCTTGCTATTTCGCTCGGAGTAATAATACAGAGTACTGTACTGTATTTGCCAACGATTTTGAGCCCACCAAAATGCCGCCGGCACCGGCTAAGCGTGCTTTCTCGAATAATCTTACGGTCGTCGGGCGCAAACATTGCATCATGTCATGCCGGCGCGCCATCATTAACTGAATAACAGATCATCATTAACTGAAAAAGGCAGACGAGTAAGCCCTGGCGGCGCACATTTTGCTCGTGCTGAAAAAGGCAGCATAAAAGAAATAACAGATCACCATTAACTGAATCTTCGATATACATATTATTAAATTCGTGTTACCCCCACCACGAATAATCCACTACCACAGGATGCTTGGGCACCAATTAAACTCCTCGTCCGGCGACGACGCCGGCGATCGATCATCATCAGTTCATCACCATGGGGTCGCTGGTCGCCGTCGCGTCAAAGATCCCGCGCGACGGCCAGTACATGCCCCATCCGATCGGATGAGCCGGTCCGCGTGGTCCTGCATCACTTGCGCTATCCTAGGTTTTAGATTTCAGTTTTGAATTTTTATTATTAAAAATAGAAGGATTTATAAAATTTTACTGAAATATTTTTAGAGTCTTCGTCAAATTGTATAATTTTGTAAACAAGTAATTTAGCGTGATCTATGACTAGATGTGTAAGTGTAATAGTAAATATACATAAAAGGTATTGTATTTATAATGAAATAGTATATGTGTAGTAAGTGTAATAGTGAATTTTAGATTTTTCTTCGGTCACCACCAAAATTCGTAAATTCTGGGCGAAAATTTTAACGTGGCGCTAGCTCGCTCGCTCATCGATTGTTCGTTCATGCGGCCGGCTGCGGCGCCGCATAACACACAGGAGGCGTGCATGCGCATGATGTGCTCGTGGTCTCGTGCACATTTCCGCAGGCCCCATACGTGCAAATGTGCAATGCATGTCATCGTTGTCGGCCACCACATGCTGTACTGTATGTTAGGTGGTCGACACGTACGTACGTCATCGTAGCAAAATTAGCTGCCATATAATCTCGTAGACATGCATGATACTTATTGCAAGTATGGACCTGCTGGGAACTCGTACAGTACTTACTAGATAGTGTGTGTGCTTAATGTGGCTGCTTGTTGCATTGATGTGACACTTGTCGATCCCACACCACTATCAGAATCCTGAAATTTCGTGAGAGCCAAGAACAAAATAGTGAAAATCACCCCGAAAATGATTCGTCATGTCCAACTCCTATGAAAAACCTCTCACGAATCGGGCTTCACAAAAATGTCATTTTCATGATTGTGAACCACCACGATATTTTTTCATGACAGTAATTCGTATTGACAACCTTACTAGCTACCAGTTGTTTTCCTGAGTCAAACATCATGAAAAAACACCAGGAATGTTTTCCTATAGGCCTACAAAACCCCTCAAGAAAATACATTTCATGACAGGGTACTAACCACCGTACATTTCGGCTCATGTCTTTCATGGGAGACTACTGCACAACCACCGCACCGATTCCCTAAAATAATAGCGAACTTAGCACGCTTGCAGTAGCCCTGCAGCATGGGCGGCGGCACGCATGATGTAAGGGTTCACGTAACCAACTAACCATGCACATCATATCTGCATTTCTTTGACCTCGCCTCTTTCTCCTTGTAGGTGTAGAAACAACAACGTAACATGCTAGCTGATGCATATGTACGTGCTTTGGGCAAAGAATTTCCTTTCTTCGCATCTCGTTGCTTTGTACCAACTTATTTATTCCAACTAGGTAGGTGTATGTCCATCGCATGCATTTGATATATCCTCCTCCAGCACAAATTCAGAATACAACCCAAAACTGGATTCTGATTAATTGCTTCCAGGTCAATCAATTGTGACATGGTAGGATTGAATTCAGTATTGTGCTCCGATCCTCTTGACATTTATGCTGCTGAGGAGAAAGTCAAGCGCATTTCGAAACGAGCTCATTTAGACGGCACCGAAAACTGAGAAATGAGAGCTTTTAGCTTCTATATAAGATACTTTCCTCTCAGGCTCATTGTTGACTTTTAAATAACACAAGCATGGATAAGCCAGTGGCTAATAAGTCGTCTATCTAGTTTGGATAGGTTAATTGAAGCATGGAAAAAATATTGCTGTGTGTTTACTAGAAGTTGATTAATATCTTAGTAACTCCATCTGGAGTGGTTAGGAGCAGAAGGAGAAAGGGGGTATAAGAGCACATGCCTTGCACTGTTAGTGCGTCCGCTTTAGGATGCCAGGCCGCATTTCGAGTTACAGAACAAGCACATTTTGCAGGCCCTGTCTGAAAACAACAGCATCTCTATCTTTCGATGATAAGAACAAATTAAAAATAATTGACGTATACATACATGATTGACAGATTGTGTAAATCGTTGGAAATTGCAAACCAAATCTTCTTCAAGCCTTCAAAAGTTATTTCGTTGTTTGAAAAGATGGCCTTAATTAGCTTACTCTGCCTGAAAGAGCGTTGTGAACAAGTAGCTAACCAACCAGGTCATCAGGTCACACAGTCCCAATAGCCAGCAGAGGAGGTGCACCATGTCTTTTCCTTTTCCTCGAACGACTTAACACAAAAAAAAAACACAACACCAATGTACGTATAGTGTAAATAAGCATCACCACGTGCCATGCTGCAAAGTGTATACCATGTCATTTTCATCCAATAATATCTTCTGGCTGATTTCTTATCCGTATTTGTGGACTGCGAGCCATACTGTGGACCCAAATGTCATCTCGATTCTTGCCGTACCGGCAATGCCAAGGTGATATATTATTACACGCACGTTGTAAATCTGACATGTTGCGATGTGGACGGTGGTATAACCAGATAAGGACTACGTACGTGTTAAAAATACTGAAGTGGTGCTCCATTGTTGTCGCTCTAATTCCGTCAGTGGTTAATTATGTCGGGGCAAGATGCCACTATAAAATTTAATAATGCAAGCATGGAGCTTACATAGGTGATGACGGAGGTGCTGGACTTTTGTGACGGTCGGAACATGAAAATGAAAGTAATATATAAGAAACACGTACCTAGGCGGCATCAGACTGAATGCGAACAGCACACAATGTGGTTCTCTTTCCATCCTTTTATTTTCCTCCAACTTAAAAAGTATGTCAAATTCCGTTCACCTCTATCTTAATCTCTCTAATTATAAAACAAGGATTGATTCAGCTGTACGTCATAATTTTATAAAAAACTCCATGATCTTTAACTTTATTACCTAATGATAAAGTACGGAACCAATCTTTACATGTTTTACCTTCACCGTCTGTGATTCAGCCTTTAAGAGTTTGAAACCAGTACGATCGCAGGAGTTTGTAACCATCAGCCAAAATTTTTTGCAAGTTGTAAATAAGATCGATTTAAATACAGCCTTGTTCGGTTAAATGGAATTAGATGTACTGGAGACCTTTTACTAAAAAAAATATATAGTGGAGAATTGCAGCGCCAAGGAGAATATACAAATGTAGCCATGTAAATATTTTCACTCATGGGAGATTTGCAAGTAGCATGCAGGCATGCAACCGCACATATATGATTAGAATATTTAGTTAGGAGGCGCGGAGTGATTTTTGTGCTCACTCTTTCAACTATCCAAAAATACCATAAAAAGATGCATATAATGTACAACATATCATATTTTTTTACAAAATCATATTTAATATTATAGGATGGCCTTCTCACATTTAATATTATTGGATGCCGAATTATAGTATGCCTAATTATCTTTGTCATGCTTCTCATCTATGCGGAATCGTGGCCGTCCTTTCAGAATTAACCTCTATCAAGTATCTCTCTTTATTAAGCTCCTCATCAATGCGGAATTGACGGCATCCACTCGCCTTCGCTTACAAAGTCCCCTTCACCCGCATACCCATCGTCGACCCGACATCATTCCCCGGTATAGTGTCCGCTGAGGATCTCTTTTTCGTCGTGCTTCTCATTGGATGTGAAATCAAAGGCGTCCATTGCTTCCACACGTCTTCGCTAATGAAGTATCCTTCACCCCTAGCAACGCACGGGCACATTTGCTAGTTAATTCTAAAAAACAATTGTTGATATGGGAATAAACACACAAACACACATGACACTATGAATTAAATGGACTTGGGGATCTATTATATTAATACAATAGAGTTAAAAGGAGCCACCACGTTCGCCGAGAGGGTCAAGAAATTCCCACGTTAATCTAAACAAGAGAAGGATATATGCCGTCGGATTCTATGAAGATATAACAGCCCATATTATTTTATTGATTAAAAAAGAAAAACATATAAAAATATAGGCTGTCAGATTTTATGAAGATCTAACGGTCTACATTGTTCCGTTAATCTAAAACAAAGAAGAATATATGCGTAAGATTTGACGAAGATCTAACGGTCTATATTATTTAGTCCGTTGTCACCCCTCCACAGCCGCCGTGAGTCCGTTCGCGGCCGCCACTATGCAGTCGTCCGTGGCCATTGTAGGAGGCTTCCACCGTCGACGGCAGCCCTCCAGCGCCGCTGCCTGGTCGTACGTAGCCGCCACAGGAGTCTTACGTCGTCGCCGCGCGACCGTCCGCCACCGAGAGGTCGTCGACCGCCGTGAGAGCCGCCCGCGTGACTTCGGAGTTCAGAGTCTGGCCGCTCCACGCACCGTCGGAGGACGGCGGGGCTGAAGATTTAACGGTCTATATTATTCCGTTCGCCGTCACCTCTGCAGTCGACGCGCGGCTGTTTGCGGTCGCCGCTGCGCAGCCGTCCGTGGCCGCCGTTGCGCATCCATCCGTGGCCGCCGTAGCAGGCTTCCACCGTTGTCGAGAGGCCGTCCGCGGCCGCCGCGGGAGCCCTCCACTGCCGCTGCTCGACCCGGCCGCCGCGGGAGTCCTTCGTCGTCGCCGCGCAACCGTCCACTGCCGGGATGTCGTCCGCCGCCGCGGAAGTCGCCCGCGTGCCTTCGGACTTCGGAGTCCGGCCGCTCCATGCGCCACCGAAAGATGGCGGGGCTGAAGACTGCCAGCCTGGGAGACCGGCACCCCTCACCGCCGCCACTAGAGACGGGGTGGAGATAGAGGGAGAGAGATAGAGTGGGGGAGTGGTGGCATCGGTGAAAGAAAAGGAGAAAAAGAGGTGGGTGGGCTCAAGTGTTGGTAGTTGGTATAGAATATGAGATATAGAGAATGACAGGTGCACTTAAGATGAGTGCGGACAGCCTGAAGCCCTGTGTGCCCTTCCACGTTCCTCTATATAGGAGGCAACATTCAACAATGACTGGAGGACAACATGCCAATATGCACATGTACCTGATGAGAGGAGCTCGGATTTAGGGCGTTCAAAAAGATTGTGAGCACAATAGGAGAGAATGATTCTCTCTATCTGATGGGAGCAAATCGCTGGCAGAATTGAGTACCATGGTCGCGCTCAGCATTCAGTGTCTTTACCAACGCAAGTGGAAGATCATCAAACGGGTTACCCGTGCTCAAACCCTTTTGATGGTGTTTGTTAACGAGTTAGTGCAAGAAAGAGCAGAGAGAGCAAAAACAAAGCAGAGAAGGTGGTGTACCGTTCGACAATGAGTGGAGAACACCACGTTGATTTGCACATATAACTGATGAAAGGTGCTCAGATTTAGGGTGTTTACCAAGGTTGTGAGCACAACGAGAGAGAAAAATTCTCCATGTCCGAAGGGAGTGAATCGCTATCGGGATTGGTCATCACCATGGCCATGCTCAGTACTCATGAAAGATCATCAAATGATTTGCCCACACTCAAACCTGTTTAATAGTCTTCGTTAATGAGTCAGTGCAAGAAGAAGGAGCAGATTTAGGAAAAACAAAGCGAAGAAACTCATATGTCGTACAACTTTGATGATGGACGTGCTTGACGTGCACATGCGTTGACATGGAAGTTGGGTAATAACATGCTGGGCAACGAAATGCTTCTCTTAATGCCCAATCGTGCAACCGTAATCTATTGTCGATCATTCACTGGATCGGGCATTAACCATATCTATATATTACTCCATCTTTTACCGAAGGAGGAAAAAGACAAAAGATTGATCCATAATCGTGATAGGAACCCATTCGTTACTGCAGCCTAAGTTCTCAACTTTAGGCCATGCAATCTATTATCTTAGAGCAACTCCAGTAGACCCAACAAGCCACTCCAGCAAATCCAACAAGCCCCTGTCCCAAGTTTAAAGAGTCCAGAAAAATGTTGCACTCCAAACCCAACAAGCCCCTTATCCCAAACTTAGAGGGTCCAGAAAAAGATGAACTCCAGGAGGCCCTCTACTCCCCCCCTATTTGGGTGGCTTCCAAATCCACCCTCCATTCTCAGGGGTCTATAGAAAACCCTATATTTATAAGGGCTATTGCTGGAGTTGTAGTGTTTTTGTGGCCCTTAAAAAATAGAGGTGGTCTCCATTTAGTATTTGGAGAGTCTGTTTTGAAAGGTATTGATGGAGTTAATCTTAATAATATAATATTATTACCATATTGATTGAAATAAATATAATACACAATATTGGTTTCTTAACCCTTAAAGTCCATTAATTAGAGTAAATAAATAGTTAAATTCTAAATTAAATGAATAAGGAAATTATAAATTGATCAAATAATCAATGTCAAATGCAATTAGTAAATATAAGCTTGCATCATTAATTCATATCATGTGCCAGATATGTGATGATAACAAATGATAAGTTTGGACACACTTGGATAAACTGTATTGACAATAGAACAATAGATATTTAAATAAAATTATATTTAAATTAAAGAAATCTAAATATTAGTATAAAAACTAGCTAGCCGCGCAAATTTACGCGGGCCACTTTGCTAGTTTATTTGATTTAACTGACTTAAATGGTCCCATGGCAAATTATGTCTAACAAATCTAACACCACTCCATCCATGATTCTCTAGCCTATGGAAATGAAATAGCTTAGTGAACCTAAAGTAAAAGTATATAAATAAAAAATATAATAACTATTGGCACTACAAGAAATCGAAGATGTCATAATTGTGTTTTGAAGGATAGCATGCAGGAAATTATTGGACATCTTGAGAATTTTCTCAAATAGGTAAGGGGGTTTTCTAAGTCTGACAAATTCAAGTTTGATCAAATTTATAAAATATATTAACATTTATGTCTTCAAACAGGTTTGGTATGAATATATATTTTATAATTAATATAACAAAACTTATTTTTTATAATAAATGTTAGTACTATTTTGTATAAATTTAATCAAACTTAAAACTAGTTTATTTCTAAGAAACAAGAATGGTAATTTTTTTAGAGTAAAATTTATGGGCGCTTCCTAAACTTATATAGGGGTGTTACCTAAGTTTCTAAACTCTCAAAATGCTTTTTTTTTGTCATTCATATTGTCTTGCTATATCATCCAGGTCTATAAACTCCAAAAAAATATTTTTTCATGAAGTTACCATGGTTATCAGCACAAGTCTAAACACGCTGGAAGATGAGGACTCCATCTTATTCTCGCGCAATCTCTCTCTTTTTCATCGCATTTTTAGAGTTCGAGAGACCTAAATAATACATTGGGATATATTGGGGTACTTGAAAATAAATTTTAAGAGTTTGCGATCTAAATGTCGCCATATGAAGTTTAAACACCGCTCATGTATTTATTTGTTTTTAGGATGGACGCTGGCCCGGCCCACAGCGCATGTGTTTGTTTGAAGACACTGTGCTACACGATCTTTCCTTTATCTTGCAGCTGAGCTACCCGCCAGTCCTTGTCGCGGCCGCCGAATTGGCTAGCCAACAACAGCACTAGCTCGTTGCGGTCCCCCGTACGTGCCACACGCTGCGGTTGCCAACAAATCGATCAGTGTTCAGCGGCAATATTTCTGCACATTTTAGGCACCCAATAATGCAAATGCAATGTCCCACTCTTTCTTGTGTGATCTTGTCGTCCTGCCGACTACTCCAACGCGCCATGTCGCTAGCTCGCCCGTGGCAAGTGGTTTAATTTATGACAATATTACTTTTTCTTCTGTGGGACCGGCATATATTACGTTTAAAGGAAAATGGCCGGGTTTCTTAGTAATGAAGGCCAAAAATGGTTGATCTGAAAACAAGCCATCATGTTCATATTTCTGTTATTTGTCCAGCGAGATCTCTAGAAGCTTGTGACTATTAATAACTCGAGTTGCTTAGACAATAAGCATCTGAAATTGGATCAAGGAGATACTTCAAATTGCTGCGTGCAGTCACAAATGAGGCTGCCAAGAGTCGATCTCGCGACGTCGGGACTCGCTATGCTAATCAGTTGAACCTGTGTTGGATTGTTGTCTAAGTACCCGCGATCGTTAAAAGAGCAAGTAGGAAAAACTTTACCTAATTAATGAATTAGCACCTTATCCTAAACGACCTTATTTACCAAACCGGAGGGAGTATATGTTTTATATATGTTTTACGAACATGTACATATTAATATTCAAAGAGCCCTGTCAGAGTCATGCTTTCAAAACCTTGTGAATGTCCAAATTAAAACACCACTGGTTTCAGGTTTGTGATTTGAGGTAGTAGTCACAAAGAAAACAAAGTTGCACCTCCAAAATCACTGCGCATGCAGAAATTTGGGAGAAAAATTGAAGGGCCATATATGCATGGAACAGTCGCAGCACATATTTTGCTCGTGGTCGGATGGCAGATCGAAGCGAAGAAATTGTGATATGTGGGCTCCGAAAAGCAAGCCGAGAATTGAAATTTCCGTGCACGTTACTGAGCAAAACACGCGCTAGCTAGCTACACTGTCTGCAGGAGCATTCTTTTTCCGCGTACTTACTGGCCTGTGCGTCGGCATTTTCGTGTCGTCCCCGCCGCCGCCGCGCGTGTGGCGCCGCCGATGATGGAGCAACACGTACGAGTACGACGCGTCGCCGCCGTCGGGAAATCTCAGGCAACGGCGGCGACCGATTGCATTAATTTGTTCCGACGAGGGGTACGGTGTACCTTGACCTTCCGCGCAGCGGCGGCGCGGGCCGGGCCGGGCTGGCATTGGCATGTGAACACGCGCATGCGCTGGCCTGTGCGTGTTCGTTTTTGGCACGCGCGGCTGCGTTAGAAAGCATGAAAATCATACCATGCAGGCCTCATAGGCACGCACATGCATACATTAGCTAGTGAGAAGCTACTCCTTAGTGGGTGTGTTTAGTCTAAGAAAAGGTTGATAAAATTTGGCAAAAAGTGCTATTACAATGCACTATAGTGTCTGATGTGACATTTTTACCAAAAATTTCTCTTTCTTTTTGGGTTGTTTAGTTCCTGAAAAAAGGTAAAAAGTGAAGTGAAAAAGTCACATCGGACACTATAGCATTTTTGTTTGTTTGTGATAAACATTGTCCTACCATGACCTAACTAGGCTTAAAAGATTCGTCTTGTTGTGTACATGAAAACCATGTAACTAGTTTTTTATTTACCCACGTTTAGTACTTCATGTATGAGGAGAGAAATTTGATGTGATAGGTGAATAGTGAAGTTTGGAGAGAGAATTTTTAAAAATTTGATGATGTGACCGGGAACTAAACAGGGCCTTGGAACTAAACACACCTATGGGTGCTCATTTTAGTTGCTTGATGGGACACTTTCGGCCTTTGTGCTAGCTATAGCTGTGATAGGCCATGACGCGCAACATAATAAACTGCACTGCTAACTACTACGGAGTAAAGAATCATAAGCTGCTAGTCCGGCCTAGCACAAGATCGATATTATTCAAGTTATCCACTGCTGATTGTTCGTTCGCTTTTTGAATATACGTATACTCCACTAAATGTCTATATATGTAGTGTAGACAGATATATCGTGCTTTGACTTGCTTAATTAATTATACTACCTCCGTTTTCTAATACTTTACGTTCCGGACAGCATTTTTAGCCAGAAACAGTTCCTTTTCGTTGTCTGCAACGACAAATAAAAAAAACGGAGGTAGTATTTATTAAAAAAGTAGTTCCCATCGAGAATGGGCTTTCGGTCCAGCAAAAATAATACCGGACCAAATTGGACCGTACCGAGCACCGCAGGCTCGCTTTATGTCGGCAGCTGTGTTTCCCTCGTACAAGCCCATCCGGCCGCATTGTTCCCTGATTTCTCATCTCATCAAGTACTAACCCGGCTCTTTGCTCAAAAAAAAAAAGTACTAACCCGGCTCTGGTTTGCGTCGCCATCCGTCCGTCCGGCCTTGTGGGCTGCAGGTTTCCGGGCCCGTCCACCGCCGCCCTCGCGCTCGTCACCGATGCAAAAATAAAAAATTGATTTCGACCGGACTCGAACCGGAGACCTTCAGTGTGTTAGACTGAAGTGATAACCAACTACACCACGAAATCTTGATGTTGACGTAAAGGAAAGTTTATATATAACATTTATAGTTCCTGCTCAAGACAACACAACAACCAGCATAAGAATGAAACCCAAAACAAACAATCTACTGCTAACTTTTAAACGATGATGCCTAATCTGCAACCGATTTCTTCTTCAATTACATGTAACAAACGCGCCATTCCTAGTTTGATATACACTTTGCCAGTTGGAAAAACATTATAAGCAGATCATCAGGAATACATACATATGTACATGTATGAGCTGTAATCCTGCTTACTTCTACGACAGAATTCAGTGAGCCTAAATGAGGGACATCTACAGCCAAGCTGTGGGATAAATAAATAAAACACAAAAAGATACTAAGGCTGCCCGCACTGGACTTTGCTAAACGCCAGCTCAGGCTCCTTGGGGGAGCGTTTAGGGGAGAAACGAGCTGCAGCGGGCTCCTCCAAACCTTCCCCAACGGGAGAGGAAGGCCCGCGTTCCCCCAGATCCAGGGGAGGCAGCAGAGCTCCTCGAAGCGGACACCGTGGCAGCAGGCCCACACGAGCCAACCGCCCCCGCCTGCGCCTGTGCTCTCCTGCCGCGCCAGCGAGGGACCTCCGCCGCCGCGCCGCTGCTGGATTCCTCTGTGCCGCCGCCCGTTGGAGCCCGCTCCGCCGCCCGTCGTCCACCCCGCATCGCCAGGCTCCAACGTCGAGGTCGAGCGCCCACTGTCCCACCGCATGCCGCGCGCGCCGTCCGCCGGCCTCCCACCGCGGCCCTGCGCCCCTGCCTGCTGCCTGCCACTCGCGCTCGCCTTCGCCCGCCGCTCGTGCTCGAGCCGCCCGCATCGCCGCCGCCGCGCCATGGCTGCCAGCGTGGACCTGCTCCGCTTGCTGCCGCCGCCCACGGTCGGCACGGCGAGATGGAGGCGGCGCGGCGAGGAGGAGGAGGCGGCCGTCGCCGTTCACCTTCGTGATGCCGCCGCCCGCCATCGAGTCGACGACGCCGCCGCTCCTCGTCGTCGTCGTCGTAGTCGTCGTAGAGGGGGAGGCGGGCTAGGCAGGAGGAGGCGGCCGCGGCGGCGATGGAGAGGCTTTGATCCGCGGTGAGGAGCTCGTCCTCGATCCGCCACCGAGTCCCACGCCGAGGCTTCTGGAGCTCGTCGCCGTGGTGCTCGAGGCGGCCGTGGAGGTGAAAGGACCTTGATGTTACCTAGAGGGGGGGTGAATAGGTGAATCTGCAATTTACAAAACTTTTCACACTGTCAGTACCAAAACCGGTCAGACCGGTTTCCCAAACCGGTCAGACCGGTTTGGGGTCAGGAACTCAACTCAGTACAAAAGCGGTCAGACCGGTTTACCAAACCGGTCAGACCGGTTTCCTGCAGAAACACACAAATATGTATATGACCCCTCTACGAGTTCTAGCACAAACCAAACTTGTTTTGCAGCTCCTGTAGGTGATTTCTAGCAGGTTCACAAAGTCCCTGCACACAAGTAGAGCACAACCAAGTAGATCGAAGCGGAAGCAAATATAAATGCTAGAATTGAACTTGTGAGGCAAACCAATAGAGAGACACGATGATTTGTTTCCCGAAGTTCGGATTCACCAATGCCACAAAGGCCGTCACAAAGACAAGGTGAATCCTACTCTCCGTTGAGGGCCTACGAAAGGCGGGCTTATCCACTCCAAGCCACTTTCCTCGGTTCCACTAGCTTGTGGCCCTTTTCCACGAAGGAGGCAAGGCCGGCCTATACAAACGATCCGCGGCTTACCACAAACACGGTAGCTCACCGGCGACGCCTAGCCGTCTAGGAGGCTTCACCTCCAAGAGTAACAAATGCTTCAATGGTTGCTAGACTTCACCGCAAGTGCTCAAGCTATGGATTCACTCTTTGCTGTTGCAATTAGCTCTAGCAAGCTTTCTCTAGCTCACTCACAAGATCTCTCTCAACCCAAATCCAAGGATATGAACAAATCAATCAACTCTCACAAAGAGAGGTTTTGGGGAGAGTTTGCTGGTGCTTGGGAAGGCTCTAGGCGTGCAAGGAAGGCAAGGGAACCAGCATCCCTCAAAGGAGAGGGCCAAGTGGTATAAATACCCCAAACTCCCAAACTAGCCGTTATAGCCGTTGTAAACCGGTCAGACCGGTTTTCCAAACCGGTCAGACCGGTTTGGGTCCAGACAGCACACTAACCCCCAAACACTACACTCTCAAGGCTATCTCACAAGGGTTGATCTATTGAGCACTTTGGTGTCATCCCACAACTAAATGTTGCATCCCTCTTGATAGTACGGCATTCCTATACTCAAGAAATTAAATAGCAAATAAATCTTCCTCTTGAGCTTCTAAGTCTTTGATGATGCCATACATGATCTTAGAATAAATGCAAAAAATTAAGATCCAATATGTGTATAATCTATTTCCGCTTTATTATTTTAGAATAAGAATGTATTGTGTTGGTATATTGTTTCACTATCTTCATATAAATATTGCATTAGTTAATCCCAAAAATTGAGTAATGTTTCTTAGATTGTTAAATCAGACTTTTAAAAAATATTGAAGCACATGTAAGTTAAAATATCATAACCTAATAAACACAATTAGTTATACATATTAGAATAAAGAAACAAACAAAAAAGAAAAAACAATTACATATGTGATGTGATCTATTGTTTGTGGGCTCGAATAAATAAATGACCCTATTTGATTGGAAGTTACATAGCTAACCATCATATGCATTTTAGCTATTTTGTGTCATTTGTGAGAATATTCGATTGTCAGTCTAGTGACATTTGAGGGCCCTTTTGCAGCGCTTGTGTTTCGTATTTGCACCAATATTCTAGTGGGAGATACACAGCATTGCACACCAAGACAATATTTGGTTGGTAACGAAATTTGACATGCTAACTTTAGGCAGGCATCATATTACTTAGGTAGTGTGTTTAGTTCTTACCATTAACTTAACCTGACTAACTTAATTCCCGGCCCCAAAGTGGTACTCGTTGTCTAAGGTTAGATGCTCACTTGTCACTAGGTGGTTAATTTTAGTTTTGGCTTATTTTTATGACAAGAAAAATAAGCACCTAACTTTAGGTAGAGTTAAGCAAACAATTTAAGGCCCCCTTTGGAACAAAGTAAAAATAGAGAAAATCTGGAGGATTTGGATCCCATATAATCATGTCCTTGTTTGCTCTCATGTCATTTATACCAATAATGAGCGTATATTCTTCAACATCCATATTACATGAATATCCATTAGAGTAAAACCCTGCTCATATACTTAAAACAAACAAGTTAAAAACAAATCATGTTGTCATCCAAAATCACCAAAACACTTAAGTGCCTAGATGCACTTTCAGGAGGAGGCGGCGACCCTGCTCCCGCTCGGCGCCTTGGGGGAGGAGAGGACGGGGGAGGAGAGGGCTGGAGGGAGGAAGCTCGGGCCGGAGGAAGTGGGGAGAGGCAGAGGAGGAGGGGAGGAGGCGAGGGAGGGCGCGGCCGGGCGGAGAGGAACTCGAGGAGGGAGAGGGGCGGCAGAGGAGGGTGGGGGAGAAGAAAGAGAGAGGTGAGAAGAGAGAGAGGGGGGAGAGAGAGTAAAAGAATAATAAAATATGTGGTAGTTGGGATAGGGGAAGGTGATAGAGGAGAGATGGATGCGGAAGAAATTGGGATAGGGGAAGGAATATCGATGACCAGGACAGAATATTCCGTTTAGAGGAGGGAAATAGAGGAACACGAGTGCGAACAGCCTAACCGGGTTGTGGTTTGCGTCGCCATTAAACAATTTGAGACGGCTACCGTCCGTTCGGCCTTTTGGGCTGCAGCAGGTTCTCATTAATCGCCTTGTTCGGCCGGATGATTTCCATCCGGCCAGCAGTGTTTTTTTGTCTCAGCAGAAACCAGCACCAACCATCAGTCAAATGAATCACTAAAGACCACTGCCCTTCGCTCTGCTCTCCGCACTCCACGGGAAAAAGGGGACGCGTGTCCGTCCAGAGGGTGTATGGCATTTTTGCAAAAAAGCCCTCCTATTTATAAGAATCAACCCTAAGTCCAGATCATCACGGCTGCACAGTATCCGCGTTCTGATAATTTTCATGTAGGCCCTTGAGGTAAAATTTATTTTCACGCGAAGAAAAGAAAATTTCATAATGTTGTAGTTCTTATGAAAACCCCCTGGCAGTTTTTTGAAAACCCCCCAGCTCAAACCCTACCTCTCGCTCATCCTCACTCCTCTCTCTCCTCCCCGCGTGCCACCCCTCCCAGGCGACACGCCGGCAAGGAGCCGCCGCCGCCGCCGCCGCTACGGCGCGTGGCCACGGTGGCCCCACTTCTCCTCTCTCCTCTTCTCCTCCTTCTCCTTTCCCTCCTATCCTACTCCTCCACCGTCACCATCCCTGGCCGAGCCGCCGCCCGTCCCTGCCGCCGCCGCTGCCCCGTCACCGGATCCTCCGTCCCCGCCGCCGGATCCACCGCCCCTATAGCCGGATATGCGCCGCCAGCCTGCCGCCGGGCGGCGGATCCGCGCCGACAGCTTGCCCTGGTGCGGCCCCGCGGCGGGTTCGCCTCCATCTCCGCTCCCTCCTCCAGCGCCGGCGGTGGCGGGGGCCGCTCGGCTGTGTCTTCCCTGAGCTCCTCGCCTGCAACGGCGTCAGGTTCGGTGAGGTCGTCTGGTTCAAGGCCGGGCGCTCAGATCTTCAGCGACGGCGGCCTGGACTACCTGGGCAACCCCAGCCTCGTGCACGAGCAGAGCATCCTCGCCATCTGGGCATGCCAGGTAGATACATTCTTACAATCCACTGGTCTCCAATACAGCCATGGTAAAATTTCTGCTCTGATTTTACACTCTGAATGAATGAACACTTTCCACTGCTTGATCAAGTTATCTTGTATATATGCAGGTTGACTTGCTGCTTGATTGGTTGCTAATCCAATAGAAAAAACTGGAATTTAGCTTATACGAAAAGCAACTATACTAATTAAGTCACTGTTCTGATAATATTCCCAAAGATTAAATGCTTAACAGTGTTATACTATGTGTGTATCTGCAATGATGTAGTTCCCATGGCTTTGTTATTGTCAGAAAGACCAATCTAGGCAGTAGCTAGCCTTTTAGTTTCTAGACAGATCAGGAAGCTGTATGTCTGAGTAGTACCCATCAAGTGAACTTTCCATTTTACAACGACAATTTATGAATTGAAAGGTCTACAGACATTAGTCTCAAATAATATGCATTCAAACTAATTTTTCCACAGGCACAACAACATGAAGGTGGAGGTGGTGATGAAGTACTTGGCCGAGAAGCTAGGGATCTCACAATCTCATCATCAGGTAAGCAATAAATGTCTTAAAATGTTTACCTCTCAAAAATTGATGAGAATCTCATTTCCTTGTGAATAAAATTATGCTTTCACATTTAATATGTCCAGTTTTCAGCTATGGAGATGCACTTAATAAATATGCATCATTTTGCATTTTCATAAGGTTTTTACAAACTATGTGCTTTTATGCTTACAATACTCTGAGATGTATTTGTGTAATGCAATATATAGGGAAGAATTATAGCTCAACCAATATCTGTTCCACATGGACTCTTTAATTTCAGAGAAGTAAAAATGTTAGCTGATAAGTAAAAAATGCTGGCTGATAGAACGTCAACAGAAGAAGCTTTCTGAGTGTATGTTAGTTTACTGCTTAACCTGGCGTGTTTGTGATCTCAGACTTGCACTGATACAGGCTTCTGAATTGGTTCATGGTGGTGCTATTAGTAGATATTGATATTAGACTATTAGAAGATAGAAAACAGCTCCTGAATTTTTAGGGCTTAGCATCTGTTAATATCCATGGGATGATCCTTTATGTGCTCTCGGTTAATGCATGGTGGCATTTCTCTCTTCTGTAAATCAGTTAAAGCCATAGTATTCTTTTCTAAATTGAAGTTATTTTTAAATTTGATCAATTGAAGCTGTTTGTTAGCATTTGTGTTCCATGTTTGTTGGGAATTGTGAATTATGGCACTGCACTCTCTGCCCTGAAATTATATAATTCCTAAAATATATTCAGCTTGAGATATATGATATTGTATTATTGTATTTCATTGTTGAAAGGTTAGAGCCTTGTCTTTTGATAAATCAAATTAGTTGTCCATTCATGAAAACCTGCTGGCAGTTTTTTGAAAACCCCTAGGCAGTAGCTAGCCTTTTAGTTTCTAGACAGATCAGGAAGCTGTATGTCTGAGTAGTACCCATCAAGTGAACTTTCCATTTTCAACGACAATTTATGAATTGAAAGGTCTACAGACATTAGTCTCAAATAATATGCATTCAAACTAATTTTTCCACAGCACAACAACATGAAGGTGGAGGTGGTGATGAAGTACTTGGCGAGAAGCTAGGGATCTCACAATCTCATCATCAGGTAAGCAATAAATGTCTTAAAATGTTTACCTCTCAAAAATTGATGAGATCTCATTTCCTTGTGAATAAAATTATGCTTTCACATTTAATATGTCCAGTTTTCAGCTATGGAGATGCACTTAATAAATATGCATCATTTTGCATTTTCATAAGGTTTTTACAAACTATGTGCTTTTATGCTTACAATACTCTGAGATGTATTTGTGTAATGCAATATATAGGAAGAATTATAGCTCAACCAATATCTGTTCCACATGGACTCTTTAATTTCAGAGAAGTAAAAATGTTAGCTGATAAGTAAAAAATGCTGGCTGATAGAACGTCAACAGAAGAAGCTTTCTGAGTGTATGTTAGTTTACTGCTTAACCTGGCGTGTTTGTGATCTCAGACTTGCACTGATACAGGCTTCTGAATTGGTTCATGGTGGTGCTATTAGTAGATATTGATATTAGACTATTAGAAGATAGAAAACAGCTCCTGAATTTTTAGGGCTTAGCATCTGTTAATATCCATGGGATGATCCTTTATGTGCTCTCGGTTAATGCATGGTGGCATTTCTCTCTTCTGTAAATCAGTTAAAGCCATAGTATTCTTTTCTAAATTGAAGTTATTTTTAAATTTGATCAATTGAAGCTGTTTGTTAGCATTTGTGTTCCATGTCTGTTGGGAATTGTGAATTGTGGCACTGTACTCTCTGCCCTGAAATTATATAATTCCTAAAATATATTCAGCTTGAGATATATGATATTGTATTATTGTATTTCATTGTTGAAAGGTTAGAGCCTTGTCTTTTGATAAATCAAATTAGTTGTCCATTCATGAAAACCTGCTGGCAGTTTTTTGAAAACCCCTCTTTAATTTCAGAGAAGTAAAAATGTTAGCTGATAAGTAAAAAATGCTGGCTGATAGAACGTCAACAGAAGAAGCTTTCTGAGTGTATGTTAGTTTACTGCTTAACCTGGCGTGTTTGTGATCTCAGACTTGCACTGATACAGGCTTCTGAATTGGTTCATGGTGGTGCTATTAGTAGATATTGATATTAGACTATTAGAAGATAGAAAACAGCTCCTGAATTTTTAGGGCTTAGCATCTGTTAATATCCATGGGATGATCCTTTATGTGCTCTCGGTTAATGCATGGTGGCATTTCTCTCTTCTGTAAATCAGTTAAAGCCATAGTATTCTTTTCTAAATTGAAGTTATTTTTAAATTTGATCAATTGAAGCTGTTTGTTAGCATTTGTGTTCCATGTCTGTTGGGAATTGTGAATTGTGGCACTGTACTCTCTGCCCTGAAATTATATAATTCCTAAAATATATTCAGCTTGAGATATATGATATTGTATTATTGTATTTCATTGTTGAAAGGTTAGAGCCTTGTCTTTTGATAAATCAAATTAGTTGTCCATTCATGAAAACCTGCTGGCAGTTTTTTGAAAACCCC
>OAMR01000211.1:1683528-1694267 GCA_900205405.1 Echinochloa crus-galli
ATGTTTGTTGGGAATTGTGAATTATGGCACTGCACTCTCTGCCCTGAAATTATATAATTCCTAAAATATATTCAGCTTGAGATATATGATATTGTATTATTGTATTTCATTGTTGAAAGGTTAGAGCCTTGTCTTTTGATAAATCAAATTAGTTGTCCATGCTATTGTAATCTGATACTTGAGAAGTTGAGGGAAAACACCATCATTTCAATTGATGTTACATAAACTTGTTTCTATTGCTTGCAAATTCATTTTTTATTGTTATGTTGTGATAGGCCGCGTAGCAGTGAGGCAAGTGGGTGGCAGAAATCGGTAACCCGCAATGGCTCACCGTCAAGGGCGCCATCAATTTCCGGAGCAGCCGCGCCAAGATTTCTCAACTGAAGCCGTCATGGGGCTGCTCGTCGCCTTTGCTTGTGCATAAGGAGCCGGTCTCCCTCCAGATCCAGGGATCCTCTTCGTCATCAGCCATGTGCGCTACTACATCGTTGTTGACTGCACCCAGTTCTAGATGGTGAGTTTCTCTTTCTCCCTCCACCCCCCGCTTCCCGGTGCTGTACTTGGATAACATTCTCTCCACCCAGTTTAGTATTTAAATACATGAGATAAGGAAAAGGCTATGATGCATCAATGCTAGGAACTTTATTACGTGTTTGGGTTACTCACAGGCTGATTAGTCTATTTTCAGTCCACATTATTTGATGCATTCTTACTGCACTATTGTGACATTTATATTTTCTAACATCTGAACTTCAACCAGCTCAAGATTGGGTGTATGCCTGGTGAGAAATTCAAGCTTCGAGATTTCAGCCATACTATAAATAACATTTCTCTGCATTATGTTTGTTGGGAATTGTGAATTATGGCACTGCACTCTCTGCCCTGAAATTATATAATTCCTAAAATATATTCAGCTTGAGATATATGATATTGTATTATTGTATTTCATTGTTGAAAGGTTAGAGCCTTGTCTTTTGATAAATCAAATTAGTTGTCCATGCTATTGTAATCTGATACTTGAGAAGTTGAGGGAAAACACCATCATTTCAATTGATGTTACATAAACTTGTTTCTATTGCTTGCAAATTCATTTTTTATTGTTATGTTGTGATAGGCCGCGTAGCAGTGAGGCAAGTGGGTGGCAGAAATCGGTAACCCGCAATGGCTCACCGTCAAGGGCGCCATCAATTTCCGGAGCAGCCGCGCCAAGATTTCTCAACTGAAGCCGTCATGGGGCTGCTCGTCGCCTTTGCTTGTGCATAAGGAGCCGGTCTCCCTCCAGATCCAGGGATCCTCTTCGTCATCAGCCATGTGCGCTACTACATCGTTGTTGACTGCACCCAGTTCTAGATGGTGAGTTTCTCTTTCTCCCTCCACCCCCCGCTTCCCGGTGCTGTACTTGGATAACATTCTCTCCACCCAGTTTAGTATTTAAATACATGAGATAAGGAAAAGGCTATGATGCATCAATGCTAGGAACTTTATTACGTGTTTGGGTTACTCACAGGCTGATTAGTCTATTTTCAGTCCACATTATTTGATGCATTCTTACTGCACTATTGTGACATTTATATTTTCTAACATCTGAACTTCAACCAGCTCAAGATTGGGTGTATGCCTGGTGAGAAATTCAAGCTTCGAGATTTCAGCCATACTATAAATAACATTTCTCTGCATTGCTTTATTAGCTTCCTGGCCAACATGGTGGGTCTCTGCTTACCCAGAGGTAATGGCAATTTTATTGCTTCCATAATCTTCCATATATGAGAAATTTTGCGAGGAGAGTGAACATCAGATGGAAACTTGCCTGATTATATTTCATTGTATGAGGGGCTTCACTTTTCCAACAACATTATAGACAACAATGTTGCCGGTTGATGTTGTGCTTCTACTGTTTGTGATGATTCATATATGATGGATTTGTGTTGAATCTATCTTAAATCATGCATATATATATTGTCGCCTTTTATTGCTTTATACTCCCTCCGTTCTGAAAAACCTGACGTTTAGGACAAGGTTTGGGTCAAACATTGGGATTATAAATCATCAATAACTTTTAAATTGTTGAGCTTACAAATGTGAAAACTATATGAATAGATTTGTCTTGAAAAATACTCTCATAAAAGTATACATATATCACTCTTTGATAAATATTTTTATAATAACAAGAAGTCAAAGTTGTGTTTTGAAGACCGTGTCGCTGTCCTAAACGTCAGGTTTTTCAGAATGGAGGGAGTAATTACTTGCATTTTAATTGTTCAAATGGTAGGGCGCACATCGCGCGTTGAATGTTCTAGTGTCAAATGAATGGGGGCACGGCCTAACCCACGGCCACGGGCCTGCTGCTGCTGATCATTTGCACGGCCTGCACGGGCCATGATCGCCGAACAGAAAGCCTTTAATTTTGCTACAGCCTTTAATTTTGCTTTGCAGTCTTGATTTCTGAAGCACGAGTTCTCAAGTGCATGACCTCATACATAATCTCAAATGCGGAAGCAGTCGAACAGAAAGATTACCACCTCAACTCACAAGATGTTCAGAGAGAAAGATAAAAGCACAGAAGAGCACATGTGCAACTGTGGAAATACGGCCGCTTTGCGGTTCGAATCCGCGCTACTGTATATATGAAACAAGCACTTACATTTTCCAGGCATGTCTGAGCTGAATACTGATAGTGTACGTGGGATCACACTTTCGAGTCGTGCTGCGGCACCTGATTAATCTCTTGCGTTCTAATCTCGCTTCTCTTGCTGATGCAGGAGATGGATCACCATGTAGGCTAGGAGCCTAGGACCAGCCCCAACACATACACGGACGTCTTCCACCGTACCCCCTGCTTGATCCTGCTGCGTAGGAGCCCAAGCAAATCCAGCACAGTCGTTGTGCTCATCACCACGAGCCAGCTCTGGTCGTCGTCAACCAGCTTCTTGTTGGGTACCAGCAGGGTTAGTGAGTAGGAGACAAGAGATTAATTAACCCCTTGGATCGCAGTTGCGACGAGACGCCCGCCCCGGTAAAAAAACGGCCAGGAAAGAGCTGACACTGACACGACAAACGTATTAGATGCAAAAAAAAATACAAGGAGTGGTGGAGCACCTGACAACGCTGAAACCTCTGAGATTACAATGCTTAGCACTGCATAACATGCTTTAATTAAACGGCCGTGGCAGTGTAGAACAAGGGGAGCGAAGCTGCTGTGTGCTCGTGTGCCGCCGCACTGCCGCAGAGAGAAAATAAACAATGCAAAAAATAAAAATTGATTTCGCCCGGACTCGAACCTTCAGTGTGTTAGACTGACGTGATAACCAACTACACCACGAAATCTGGATGTCGATGTGGATGAAAGTTCGTATATAATATTTATAGTTCCGCCTGCTTAAGACAACAAAATGACTAGCATAAGAATGGAACCCGAAACGAACGATCTACTGCTAACTTTTATACTCTGCAACAAACAATGACGCCCAATTCTGTAGCCGAATTTTTCTTCAATTACAAGTAACAGACGCACCATTCCTAGTTTGATATACACTTTGCCATTTGGAAAACACTATAAGCTGATCATCAGGAATACATATGTACATGTATCAGCTGTAATCCTGCCTACTTTTACGATAGAAATCAGTGAGCCTAAGTGAGGGACATCGCACTTCCTACGAACACATCATTCCTAGTTCCTAGTTTGATACTTTGATATGTACATGTTCTTCAATTACATGTAACAAACGCACCGTTCCTAGTTTGATACTTTGATACACACTTTGCCAGTTGGAAAACATTATAAGCAGATCATCAGGAATACATATGCACATGTTTCAGCTGTAATCCTGCCTACTTCTACGATAGAAATCAGTGAGCCTAAGTGAGGGAGATCTACGGCCAGGCTGTGGGATAAACAAAAAAAAATCTTCAGCAAGTTTGCATTTTTTTAGATAATGGAAATATTTCCGGCCTCTGCAACAAA
Organism: Echinochloa crus-galli; assembly: GCA_900205405.1. Classification (NCBI taxonomy): domain Eukaryota; kingdom Viridiplantae; phylum Streptophyta; class Magnoliopsida; order Poales; family Poaceae; genus Echinochloa; species Echinochloa crus-galli. The sequence continues at coordinate 1,687,493 of OAMR01000211.1, forward strand.
TGTACACAGCCAAAATCTTACAAAGTCTTCAGCTCAAAAGCTGAGAAAAAAAGAGAAAGAATATATAGGAAGAGAAAATAATCATAAGCAATGTCTAATATTAATATTGCCTATCCATCCATTCTTGGAGAAAATATCCAAAGCTTCTATTGCTTGGCTCGTGGAATAGACGGTCTCCCTTGTGTCTTCATGCTGTATTGATAAATCACAGCCAATATGTTCCCTTAAAAGGTAGCTTTCAAAGCAACGTAGAAGATCGCCCACGAACATCCGAAATCACGAACAATACTGAAACACCATATTGATCTCCACGACAACGTCTTCAAGAAGAACATGACGCCAATGGCACCATCATCATCGGTCCGAGATAGGGCTTGGTTTTCACCGAAGAAACAAACATGTGGCAATATATTGAGGGAAGTGTACACGAAGTCGCCTCCAACGAGGAAGTGGCACCCGCAGGCGTCATCGACCAGGCTTTCGCTTCAACCTCTATTATGCCATGGCAGCAACCGTTTGAGCTAGAATATGCCTCACCGAGCTGCTGATGGTGCCTAGCATGACCGCGATTGTTGATGTTGTGACGTATGCCCATATATTGTCCACTGCTGGCCTCTGTCATCGGGCCAGGGAAGATGACATGAACGACCTTCGTGCCAGTCACTGCCCCAGACTCGAAGCTCCTGGCATAGGAGTGCCAGATCTGGGCGTGGCAACGCTTGATCCGTCGGAGTTGGATCCGCGTCGCTAGCTGCCACCACGCACCGCCAGTTGCAGTCTTCATCGACCGCGCGCCGTCCGGAGATCTAGGCTGGAAGTGGTGGCGAAGGAGCCCGACTGCTCCAATTCTAGTCTCAAGGCATGGCTCGTTACCTAACCGAGAAAACGACCCTGCTATCATGGCATTGTAAACCACAACGTTCTGGTCCAGAATGCAATGAAACACCTTGACAGGCTCCTCCACTCCAACCCACCATTCTTCGCAATTTCGCATACATATGTCCACCATCGCACTCCCTAACACATCCTCCAAGTCCAAGCCAACCTTGGCCACACAACCATGCAGCATTGTGCGAACATCCTCCGAATCTTCGAGCTCAGACCAAGCAAGCCTTCAGGATCCCACCCAGAGCAAAAGCGTTCAGCTTCACTCCTGACCCGGCAGAGCAGAGGCGGCGTAGTGCTTGCCACGACCAGCGGGCGGACGGTGGTGAAGACATCGGCCAGGGGGTGGATGGTATTTCAAATACCGACCACTCTGGGTCCCTGACAGCCATCCGATCCAAATCATGCGGCCCAGAGCGGCGTGGATTGAGCTCGCGCGCCGGCGGAGGGTCCAGCCCAGGACGGACGGATCACAGCGCAATGTTGTTGGAATCATTTATTTTTCAAAGTTATCGCAGAAATGTTTGTTCTCTATGAGTTTTTTCTTTTTTGTTTCTTTTTACGGGGACACATGGCTGACCGCACACTGGGAATGATGGCGTAGGGCCACAGACATGACTTGAGTGGACTAGCACGCGCACGGAAGAAAATTTACGGTCAGACCGCAAACTAATGATGCCCACACAGATTCGTGGATCAACATCAGCAACCGACCACCCCTAGCACTTCCGTTTTGGCCATTGGATCGAACTCGTGCGGCCCAAATCGAGTATCCCGGCCGATCGAGAGGTGCCCTCACCGTGCTCGAGAGGTGCCGGGCCAGCGTGGATCGGATCGTATGTACTATGGAGGGCCCAGCGCCAGCGACCGGCTCCGCGACGCGCACCGTAGGACTGTAGGAGGTATCCAGCGCGACAGCAGGTTCAATGTGCAAATGTTCAGAGAACACAAAAGTCGATCGCCATGGCCTGCAAGACCAGCGACGGTGAGCGCACAACTATACAGCCGCCGGCCGGATGGATCATTATATATTTGAATATGAGGATTAAGGAATCCGAACTGCGGTGGGATTCCCTCTTCAGTCCCGCCGTCGTTCAATTCTGCCCTCCGTCCTGCAAGCTCTCTTGCTTATCAGTCTCTTCGTCATCGCGATCAGTCCTCCTTATTGTCGCTTCTTGTTCAGAGACACAAAATCGGCAATGGCATATGCACGGAACGGCCCATCTACATGATACTATACCATTACATGCAACCCAGCAGTAAATAAAATACATGCCATAAAGTGAAGGAAAATTCTGAACTTGAGATGAAGGCATACCATATAAGATGTGGCTTTCCCCCTCTTTCTTATGCAATGATAGGCACGGGCGCTTTGCTGCTCGGTCAATGTGGAAAAACTCAGCAACATCAGGATTTGTAGTCTGGTAAAAGGTGACACGGTTTTCCAACTTTGAAGCAGCAGCAAGTTCATCACTGTACGAATCCTGTCATATTTTTGGGACACAATTACAAGAAATATTCAAATTGCCCCCAACGTCTAAACATACAAGTGCATCACTGCATCCAAAAATTACTAATAGCATGTCGAAACAGTTGAGTTTGTGGTTCGTTCTAGCTAGGTAGTGTTTGGATCAGCTTAGATTATGTAAAATCAGACAAAAAATCTATAATCTATCCAAATAGCCCAGATAATTGAGTAGATTATAGAATCCAACCACCCATATTCGCATAATCTCATTATCGCCATCAACCCTGCTATTTCAAGATTATAGGTACAACCAATCCTCAAAGCATCCTATATATTCTATGGATCTAAACAATCCAGATATTTATAATCTATATAATCCAGATTCTGATATTCTATAGATAGTATCTAGATTTTTATAATGTCTGTCTCATCCAAACATGCCTTTAGAAACCACCATCTTCATTGATAATTGGTTTTGAAAGGGGGAAGTTGACTAGAAATTTGACACAATAATAAGGAAAGAAAGTAGTATTTGGGTGCTCTTGATTACGTACTGTCCGTGTTATAGAAGCATACCTTTATTTTTATTTTTATCTAATAATAACAGTGTAAAGATTGATTCAACGATAGATCACACGTTAGCAAAAAAAGCTTAATGTTTGAAATCAATCCGTAGTATTTTGCTACATTGTAATACTTTTAAAGAATTCATGACGTTTCATCTAACCAATCCACGGTACTTCGTCTCCTCTCGTCGTCCCGCACCACTGCAGGCACCTCTTCATCTTCTCACATCGCTTGTATCCTCATCGTAGATCTGTCGTCGTTCCCGGCCACAACGTGAGGATCTTTACATTGTCATGCTTCTTGTTGGACGCGGAATCTATGACATCGAACGCATGGCTCTCGCGTGGTTTCGCTAACAAAGTCCCCTTCACCTATAGCAACTAACAGACATTAATCAATACGTATTACATTGTCTTCTCTCGCTGTTCCGCACTGGCCCTCTTTGTCTTCTCTCACGCTGGCCGCAGTGGCGGAGCTAGGATGCCAGGCTAGGGTGGCCGCCGTCCGCCATCGTGTGTCCGAGGGGATGCAAAAAAACAGCCGTAGGGAAAGTCTAGGGCACGGGAGATTAGCGAACTCACGAAGAAAATCAAGAGCAAAGCAATCAGGTGCACGCACACTATAGGTCTAAAGCGATGTGTCTAATTACTTGATAAAGTGTCAAATATGCCAGCCAAATTCCTAATGGGTAATGAGCTCTGGCCCTAAATTCCAGGGTGGTCCCTGACCCAACTGGACCACCCTGTGCCTCCGCCACTGACGGGCTGCATGCTTGTCGTTAACCCACTGTCGTTCCTGGGCGTCGGCGGACACGTCTATAGCTCCCGTGTTCCTTTACCCACCAAGTTCTCTTCACTCATAGCAAGATACACATGTATTCGCTAGTAATAAGTAATGCAAATAAGACAAAGGAAAGGTTCGTACGGATAGAGTGTCGAGGAAGGCGATGGCCTGGGCACCGTCCGCGTGTATCCACCCATGCCTAATAAACTCGGCAAAGATCCTCTCAGCATGGTCGATGGTGGTGATGTTGTGTAGGTTCGTCTCTGGAAGTTCCCACCTGCGGATGTCGAGGTGGTAGAGCAAAGCCGATGAGTGATGAACTCGCCACCCTGTGAGAGCCGCCGCATGTGCATCTCTGGGTTGCCATACGGCGCCGCGTAAACCAACATCCGGACCCATACATTGGCCAGTGTCTCCCAGGGGTCAGAGCGACGCGTACCTTCACCAAGCGGAGGGCCATCATCGCCGAGGAGCACCAGGGCCAGACTCGCACTATCCCAAAACAGATGTCGCTCGGCCAGCTTGAGGTTCGTTTTGTACAGATTTCTCCATATTTCAGGGCACGCCATTGCCCTAAGATGTTTATCCCCGCCAGCATTCAGAGATAACCATGCCAATTTGTACATAGTGATTGTACGAGGTTCTCGTGTCTGATACCTGCCCGGGGAGTAATTCTGGCGCTGACACCATCAAGTAGGCGCAATACTTGGACAGAGCCTTGACCACGTGGCGATGATTCGAGTGCCGATTATTCATTTCTTCTTCTCCTGTGTTTCTTGCTGTTGAACATTCTTTTTCGAAACAACCTGCAACTGCTGTGGCTATTTCTTTTGCTGCTGCATCTACCTTTTTGAATCTGCCTGCAACTGCTGTGCCTAATTTTCTCAAGTAACCCGCTATTTCTTTTGCTGCTCTTCCCTTGCAGCCTATGACCTCCTTCGCATTGCTCAGGCCATTCTCCTTTTGCAGCTCCTCCTGCTCTACTAGTTCGCAGTACCATGTCGCAATGTACCACATCATTACACAGCTCGTATATCTGTAACCATGTGATTGCCATTCAAATCGATATATGGGTCGTGGGGAAAGGATAACCAACTCCCATCTGATCCGTCGTTAGTCTTGATCTGACCAAGAAATTCAACAATGGATGCCTTCACGTCGTCGTCCAACTTAACGGCACCTCTTTTGTTTGTGTCGCTGCCCCACACGTCCCAGAGAACCTTCCAAATGTAATCCAACCCAAGCATCTTAACCAAATAATGTTTCCGTTTCCTGTATATCACTTCAGCATCTTCTTTTTTAGCTTTGTCCCCAGTTAATAATCTCTCTTCTAGTGGTATTGAATACTGTCCCATCTTATCTTGCCAGAGGTACTTGTGAAACCAATTAGTGCTGGTGGCTACAAACGCTTTCAATTTCATCCACCATGGCCACCAGTATGGCGTTTTATACCCACCCAACATTTTCTCCTTCTTTCGATTCCTGGCGTAGGCGCAGACAACGGCGATTCTCGCCAAGTTTGATGTCCAGCACTGAGAGGGTGTTTGGATCAGAGTGACTAAAATTAGCCTGACTAATTTTAGCCTCTTGCAAGAGCTAAACTTCCAAACAGGTGAGGCTAAAAAGGGACTAAAATTAGTCTTGAGGCTAAAAATTACTAGTAGGGGTGGAGGAGCTAAAAGAGACTAAAATCCCCTCTTCCTCTCTCCTCATTAATACTTTTGCTCTATCTCTCCTCAATTGAATACCACTTTAGCTCTTGCTTCTCTGATCCGTCGTTAGTCTTGATCTGACCAAGAAATTCAACAATGGATGCCTTCACGTCGTCGTCCAACTTAACGGCACCTCTTTTGTTTGTGTCGCTGCCCCACACGTCCCAGAGAACCTTCCAAATGTAATCCAACCCAAGCATCTTAACCAAATAATGTTTCCGTTTCCTGTATATCACTTCAGCATCTTCTTTTTTAGCTTTGTCCCCAGTTAATAATCTCTCTTCTAGTGGTATTGAATACTGTCCCATCTTATCTTGCCAGAGGTACTTGTGAAACCAATTAGTGCTGGTGGCTACAAACGCTTTCAATTTCATCCACCATGGCCACCAGTATGGCGTTTTATACCCACCCAACATTTTCTCCTTCTTTCGATTCCTGGCGTAGGCGCAGACAACGGCGATTCTCGCCAAGTTTGATGTCCAGCACTGAGAGGGTGTTTGGATCAGAGTGACTAAAATTAGCCTGACTAATTTTAGCCTCTTGCAAGAGCTAAACTTCCAAACAGGTGAGGCTAAAAAGGGACTAAAATTAGTCTTGAGGCTAAAAATTACTAGTAGGGGTGGAGGAGCTAAAAGAGACTAAAATCCCCTCTTCCTCTCTCCTCATTAATACTTTTGCTCTATCTCTCCTCAATTTCTGATCCGTCGTTAGTCTTGATCTGACCAAGAAATTCAACAATGGATGCCTTCACGTCGTCGTCCAACTTAACGGCACCTCTTTTGTTTGTGTCGCTGCCCCACACGTCCCAGAGAACCTTCCAAATGTAATCCAACCCAAGCATCTTAACCAAATAATGTTTCCGTTTCCTGTATATCACTTCAGCATCTTCTTTTTTAGCTTTGTCCCCAGTTAATAATCTCTCTTCTAGTGGTATTGAATACTGTCCCATCTTATCTTGCCAGAGGTACTTGTGAAACCAATTAGTGCTGGTGGCTACAAACGCTTTCAATTTCATCCACCATGGCCACCAGTATGGCGTTTTATACCCACCCAACATTTTCTCCTTCTTTCGATTCCTGGCGTAGGCGCAGACAACGGCGATTCTCGCCAAGTTTGATGTCCAGCACTGAGAGGGTGTTTGGATCAGAGTGACTAAAATTAGCCTGACTAATTTTAGCCTCTTGCAAGAGCTAAACTTCCAAACAGGTGAGGCTAAAGAGGGACTAAAATTAGTCTTGAGGCTAAAAATTACTAGTAGGGGTGGAGGAGCTAAAAGAGACTAAAATCCCCTCTTCCTCTCTCCTCATTAATACTTTTGCTCTATCTCTCCTCAATTGAATACCACTTTAGCTCTTGCTTC
>OAMR01000211.1:1694809-1739079 GCA_900205405.1 Echinochloa crus-galli
ACCTTGTCCTAAATGTCAGTTTTTTCAGAACAGAGGGAATATAATATAAGTTTTCTTTTTCGTGGGACATAAGGTTTTATAACATCATTGAAACGCTGATATTGTACATAAAACATCATAGTTTACTGATATATCTTTGTAAAATGGAAACAATTTGGCGCTCCAATAGTTTCGAGCATCTGATAATCTTGACACACTAAGAGCATTTTCAAGAGACTCTTTATATTTAATAGAGATATTGTTAAAAAAATGCTCTCTAAAAATCTATTATGAATTTCTCACTAGTCAAGGATGGAACGAGTTTTAGATTGCGTACAAAATATAAAAACTGTTGAAAAATATAAAAATATAGAAAATAACTTTTATTCAAATGACTTTGGCTCTCGGAGATCATCTCTACGCTGGATAACTATTTGTATCCGATTCGTAATTACTCCCTCCGTTCTGAAAAACCTGACGTTTAGGACAAGGTTTGGGTCAAACATTGGGAATATAAATCATCAATAACTTTTAAATTGTTGAGTTTAAAAATGTGAAAACTATATGAATAGATCTGTCTTGAAAAATACTTTCATAAAACCATACATATATCACTCTTTTGATAAATATTTTTATAATAATAGAAAGTCAAAGTTGTGTTTTGAAGACCGTGTTGCTGTCTTAGAGGGTGTTTGGATCAGGGTGACTAAAATTAGCCTGACTAATTTTAGCCTCTTGCAAGAGCTAAACTTCCAAACAGGTGAGGCTAAAGAGGAACTAAAATTAGTTTTGAGGCTAAAAATTACTAGTAGGGGTGGAGGAGCTAAAAGAGACTAAAATCCCCTCTTCCTCTCTCCTCATTAATACTTTTGCTCTATCTCTCCTCAATTGAATACCACTTTAGCTCTTGCTTCCAAACAGGGGGGTGACTAAATTTTCTTAGCTTGACTAATTTTAGTCATGAGACTAAAGGTGATCCAAACATGCTCTGAATCAACTGCATCAACTGCAACAGAGCCAGGGACACCAATATAACAAATGTGATAACAAGATCTCCAGTTGTGGTGTCCAGAACGTTGGTGCAACCACCAGAACCAGAAGTAGTATGGTGACTATTAATCATTGTCCCCGGAATGGCAGCTGCTACCCCAACAAAACATATCCCAATGAATGATGCCAATGCCCACAAACTAGCAGCTTTTGCTTGATAGTAGTGGAAGAATGCGTTACCACTGAAATACACCTCATACAGGAGAGCCAACTCAATCTCAATCATCTTCAAGACCCACCTGTAGTTAATGCTCTCGTCCAGGGTTTCTGGTTTTGGTGTATGATACTCCAGTCCAAGAAACCCCTGTTGCAAATTATGAGACAGACAGAATGCAACACACGCATCATAACATGAGCGCAACTCATGCTTTTCATTTAATAACTCATCCACCTCAGTCAGAGTGACACTATCCCAACCGGTGATATACGTGCCAGTTGCAAAATCGACGATCCCTTTAGACCGTGACTCTAGTATCCTTGAGTTGTTATGATGTGCTAGATCGGTGCCATAATGAGATCCTAAGAAAACCCATGTTTCTCCACGGTCGTCACGACCAGCTTTTTGCACCATTTCTCTCATCCTTGTTTGTTGCACAAGCGCCAATGACCTATGAAAACCTTTGATGAAAGTGATGCTAGCCAGGACGCCGATGGCTGTCTTACCAACAACACTGGGGATGGTTGAGAAAGTCATCAGCAGGACATATCCAAAGTGGAGGAAAATCCCATATACCACCTTTGAGAGCGGGCCCTTATAGTCAAGCTAGAGCGTTGTAGGCGGTGACTGGATCAACGCAGCCAAAGAGGGTGAACAAAGACACAGTCCATATGGGATACATCTCGCTCTTTACCGATGAAGATTGCATTAGACCAATGCTGTATGTTCCAAGAGATAGAGATAATACTTGTGCAGCAAGGAAACCCTTTTGAACTTTCCAGCTATTGGACCAACGGCGGCATGACCCAAATGCAATAAGGAAGAAAGTGATGATGATGGCCCCAACTGCTAATGCCTGGATACGGAGCACAGTCCCTCTTGGGCTGTTCCACAGATTTCTCGAATGATGAGGCGTGGAGATTGTTGACTTAACATTTCCCAGTTGCCGCACCATATTTCCCATGCGGCGATAATCCACCTTTGACAAGAAAAGATCTTCCTTAAGGCAGGGTGCCAACATATATAGATAATAAAGTATAACCACAGATAATACCAATCACCTTTTTGACTGCCTATTAATGCCAATCACGTCTTACCAAGCAATAGGACGGATAAAACAAGAAACAACTAATAATAGGATACGACATTTGTGGATTGGTATGGGCATTAAATTCTGGTAGAACGGAATGGGCCATAACTAGAACCGAATCCAAAATAAGAAGAAAAGAAATGGTACTGGTACCGAGTTATTCGATGGCTAGATAAAGAGAGTTCCGTAGGTGCTAGTGGCAACAACTCTGGAAGTGTTGTTTTCTAACTAAGATGAAAAGGAATTGAAAACCAAAGAAGTATCATTGATTTCTGCCGCTGCAAACAAATTTGCTGTGCATTATAAAGTCCATTGCAGATCGAGCTTATCCGGCAAAAATACACAGAATACGTTTTCCCCCCTCGAAAGACCACTAATACCTTTCCATTGCGACAGATAGATTGTTTTGAGTCACGTACCATGGCTGCAGTTTTCTCTGCGAGGAAGAGTGTTGAGCTTCCCTGTTGCAGGAGGCTTCTCCTTGCTTCAGAAATGCTACAGGGCGGCACTCCTCAAGATGCTGCAAGAGTCAGGTCGTTCCTGCCTTGGTTGACTGCCTTGGTTGTTCAAATAAAAAAAAAAGAAAACGCACTTTGATGAGGACATCACTTACAACACGAGTACATCTACACCAGCAGCACCTTCTCCTACACTCCAAACGCCACATCCTAGGCCAATCACGAGGGCCCATGCAAGAGAATTTAACTTCGTCATGCTACTGAAGAATGAAGGCCTAAAAGATCTCAAGTTCGAATCCAGTTCGGAGTCCAGGAGCAGCACGCATAAAAAACGACGCCCCGGCCACTCTTCTAGGATGGCGGCTACTGAGTACGTAAAGAGGGCGTCCTAGGGTTGGGGCGACCAGAGGTGGGCGCCCCCAACTTGGGCTTAAGGCCAACAAAATTGTCGACGCAACACTTTGGCAGATTCTGGACGTCAACTTGTTTCGACGATTTCCGTTGACTCCGGACGAATTTGGGCATGAGACCGGTGCCATTGGAAACTCCTTGAAATTAGCTTTCCATCCATATAAAGAACATCCAAAACGGACTCGGTATGTGGCCGGGGCGTCGTTTTTAATGCACTTGAGTTTTGTTTTACATCTAGCTTTAGCTACTCTCGAACACGCGCAAATCAGCGCTGTCTCGTGTGATTCAGAACTCCACCTTCGAGTGATATTAAGATTGCTCGCCTCTTTTTCTTGTTCGTTCTTCGATTGCGCACAGGAAACGATCTTCGTGATCAGGCTGATCTTGCAACCGCAAGTTCGGTAACCACAGGGAGTTGGTTCAGCGATTGCATTGGCGCTACGGGTTCGCTCGACGTAGTCGGATCGTGAGGGTCAACATCCACTAAGTCGAATTTATCTCCACTCACCGAAAGATCGGGCACTTCAGCTCTATCACACTTGCCTCGAGTTATTTTCTATACTAGTCGTCTCTGTAATGGTGTATCCCGAGACTCAATCAAGTGATACAGATCTGATTCGTATTTGTAAATTTCTTGACTTGCACTGACCTAGGTCTTGTTCTTTAATTTATTTCTGTCAGAGATGGGATTGGGTAAATACTAGTCGAAGTCCTCCAGTGAGCACTTTCTTTTTTTTTTAAAAAAAAAGCACAAATGTCGAAGGATTTTGGGATTAATATAATAAAGCCCAGTGGCGGACCCAGCCCTCAAATTTAAGCTAGGCTGAAGTTGCATAGGAAGCATAACAAACGACGAAAATGATCTGCATTTTCAAATTGCTTGTAAAGAAATTAACTCCTCAAATCTACACAATCGAGAAATGGACTAATGAGAAATCAATTTTTCTACTCAGTTTCTAAATCCACAATCCTCGTTGCTGCATAAATGCATGACAATTAGCCTTTGTTTGGAAAGTAGTGGAATGGAGTGGATCGAAGGGGTTTGGAGTGGAACAATTTCCCCAACTAGTCAAAATCTCAATCCATTCCATTCCCCCTTAAATACTTTTCAACCCTCCACTACCCAAACAAAGCCTTACCTGCATTTCTGTACCGCTTCTTGCTCCTCGTCGTTGGGGATGGGGTGACCTTGCTTCCTACTGCTGGCACCTCAGACATCGTTTGCCCTCCTGCGGCATGCCCACCCTCTCGCTCTACGCTCTTCATCTGCGTCTGCTGGACTGGAGAGCGCCGCCCGCCCCCAGCGCCGTTGCCGGAGCCGAACCCACCTCCCACCATGTCACTGTCAGTATGGCACCGATGACCGGCGGCAACGGCGACGATTGCTCTCCTCGACTCTGATTTCTACCTCGTCGTTTCGTCTGTCTAGGCAAAGGCAATGAAAGGGCGCTGCTTTGGCTTCCTTCTGTTCAAGGGAACAGAAAAAATCGCTGGCACTAAACAGACCAAATTTGGGCCACCAAGCTAATAGTATTTCAACAATTGGGCCGGCCCACCATAGCATACCCTTTCGCTTTCATCTTCTTTCAAATCTATCTATCTATACGCTAAAAAGATCGCGTACAAATGAAACTTTTCTCACTAAAAAATTTATACCCACACCTCACAGAGGACCCACCCGTCAGATCCGGTGGGGGAGAAAAGAGGCGAAAGTTTTTCATACGTCAAGTTTGCTAGAGGATTTTTCTGTTTTGGCATTACTTTTCTCACCAATGGCTCACGTACCCACACCCCCTCACCCCACCTATATATATATATATAATCCTAATTTTTAACCCTAAATTGGCGTCTTCTCCCTTGCTCGCCCGACGACGTGCTACTCGACGTCCGCCACGCCCTGCTCCGCCACGCAAGGGGGGAGGGGTCCAGCGTCGACGTCCTCAGGCTCAGTTACAGCGCCGGGGACCCCCGCATGCGGCGCCACACCGACCGCATCATCGCGCTCACCGACGCGTCGGACGTCGTCCTCTCCGTCCCCTTCTTCGGCGTACGCCCCGGCCGCACCACGGCGGCCTCTTGGACGCTGGACGTGCCGCCCTCCACGCGCTACCTGGAGCTCCACTGGAACGACTACGTCGCGCCCGCAATCACCGACCCGACCGGGCGCCGCCGTCTCACGCTGAACACCGTCAACGTCAAGGGGATGGTCGCGCCGGCCGATTGCTACCCGCTCCTCGAGGACTTGTACATGCGCGCCACCACCAACGTCGAGCACGTACGCCCGCGTCGACATCCGCCTGCCGGCGCTCAAGAGCCTCGACATGGACGACGTCGATGTTAGCGTGCCCGGCGATCGCGACGACGACGGCCCGTGCAGAGGCGACATCGCCGTCGACGACCCGCTACTTGAGGAGCTGGAGGTCAAGGGCACGACCGAGTGGACCGTGGAGTACAAGTCCTCTTCTCCCTGCGCGCGCCGAGGCTGCACTGCTGCAGCGTCTCAGCTGGTACGGCCAGTACGCGGAGCGCGTGGCCATCGACGCCGGCTGGCTGGGCGGCGTCTCCAAGGTGAAGATCCAGTTCACGTCCAACGGAGAGCGCACGCGAGGAGCTATACAGCCGCGACATCAAGTACTACCGGGCGCAGATGCTCCAGATGCTGCAAGGGCTCCTCCCTGACCTGCCGCCAGAGACCATCGCCAACGTTGCAAGGTCCGGCAACTCATCCTTGGTTCTCTCCCCTGACGATCAATGAGCTCTCGTCTGTTGTGATGTGAACCGTGGTGCGCTGTTTACAGTAGGCCTTTTCATGACCTTGGACACGTACACCGTGGAGGCAGAAGGCACCGGCGAGATGATCCCGGAGGAGAGGCTCACCTGCAACCTCACCGCCCTCATGGCATCTGAACCTTGCTGAGCTAGCTTGGTGCTGCAAGCAGAATTCTGAAATTGTGAGCACGCACATGTACAAAATAAATCATGCATAGCATACAAAATATAAACATCCAAAATAAAACTAAGAAACATCATAATACTTAATGAGTTGATAGATGCAAAAAAGAAAATACCTCCGTAGCAGGCAATTGTAGATTCAAGGACTTTGAAGATCCAAGTACTAAGTCTTTGGATCTTCAAATGATTACTATTATTTTCTTGTATATCCGATTTAAGTGATTCTAGTGGTCATACATTCATAATGATGAGCTTTATCTTTTAAAGTCATGGACATATTATTTTCTAACTGTTTGTTTTACTTTTCTTATATAGATGTTTTTCCACAACAATATAAAATAATATATTAAATAGTTGTAAAATAGTATAAGACTATTTTAAAAGATAAAAGCTCACTGTTATGAATATGTGACCGTAAGAATAAGCTAAATCGGAGGTACGAGCAAAAATTCATAATCATTTTAAGATCTAAGGACTAATTTATAAATAAAAAAGTTAAAACCACCCATCAAACACTACGGGAAACCATATGTTTGCCGAGTGTCCAAAACACTCGGCGAAAGCCTAAAAACACTCGGCAAATTCTTTGCCGAGTGTTACACTCGGCAAACAGCACTCGGCGTATCTGGTTACGGCAAAGAGCCATTTGCCGAGTGTTTTTTGTTGGGCACTCGGCAAAAGGTTTGCCGAGTGCCAAGACAACACTCGGCAAACACTTTTTGAGAAAATATAAAAAAAGGTGGCCTACACTCGGCAAACAAATTCCGAAAAAATAAAAAAAAAACAGCCGCGCAGCGCTGAGCCGCCGGCGACAGCGCCGCCGCACGCCGCGCCGCCCGGCCGCATCGTGCCTCCACCCGGCCGGCCGCCCTCGCCGGAGCTTGTTTGCCGAGTGTCAAGAAAATACACTCGGCAAAGAGCTATTTACCGAGTGTATTATATTTGACACTCGGCAAAAATTAAGTTTTTTTATTTTTGAACCGCAAGTGATTCAAATAATAAAATATAAGGAATAGAAAAAATATATGCATGTTGTTTGCCGAGTGTCAAATAAATACACTCGGCAAAGAAGCTCTTTGCCGAGTGTAATATAATTGGCACTCGGCAAAGAATTAAGTTTTTTTTATTTTTGGACCGTAAGTGATTTAAATAATAAAATATAAAATAATAAGTGATTTAGAAAAATTGTATGCATGTTGTTTGCCGAGTGTCAAAAAAATACTCTCGGTAAAGAACCATAAAAAAATAAATAATAAACTTGTTTGCCGAGTGTAAAATAAAAACACTCGGCAAAGAGGCTCTTTGCCGAGTGTCAAGAAAAATACACTCGGCAAAGAGGCTCTTTGCCGAGTGTTTTTCCTTTGACACTCGGCAAAGATGAGAGTTAAAAAAAGAGTGTATATTCTAACAAAGCAAATTAAGTCTAAAAATCATGGATTTTGATATGAAGTGATTGTATCACATATAGATACTATGATAAAAGGTTGAGCACATTTTGCACATTTTGTCATAACGATGTTTACAAAATCGAAACATCTCACAAGAAGTGTATTGTAATTGTATGTGAAATGTTTAGTGGATGTATGTTTTGAATACAAACTTTTTTATATGATCTCATATGAAAAAACACTTTATACCAAAGTCGTACACCTCGAAGAAATATAAAACTTTGTAGTTGACAACTTTTATATTTGAGATTGTTTAACACCTTAAAATATTATTATAAGTTATCTAATTTGAAATTTGAAATTTAAAAGTTTTTAAATGACCTCGCATGTGAAAAAGTTATATATGAAAGTTGTACATATCCATAAAATATAAAACTCTGTGGTTGACAACTTTTTAATTTGAGATTGTTTATTAGTTTAAAATATACTTATAATGTATCTAATTTGAAATCTTAAATTTTTGAAATTTCCAAATGACTTTGGATGTAAATATATTCTATATCAAAGTTGTTGGTCTCGAAGAGATATAAAAGTTTGTAGTTTACAACTTTTTTATTTGAAATTGTTTAACCATTCAAAAATTCGTTACAAACACGTGGAGAAAACACAAGTGAATAGTTGTTCGCCACGTCAGCGATCCAACTCCATCAAATGGAGCTCTCCCATTGGCTCTTCTTTTCTAACAAAGCAAATTAAGTCTAAAAATCATGGATTTTGATATGAAGTGATTGTATCACATATAGATACTATGATAAAAGGTTGAGCACATTTTGCACATTTTGTCATAACGATGTTTACAAAATCAAACATCTCACAAGAAGTGTATGTAATTGTATGTGAAATGTTTAGTGGATGTATGTTTTGAATACAAACTTTTTTATATGATCTCATATGAAAAAACACTTTATACCAAAGTCGTACACCTCGAAGAAATATAAAACTTTGTAGTTGACAACTTTTATATTTGAGATTGTTTAACACCTTAAAAATTATTATAAGTTATCTAATTTGAAATTTGAAATTTAAAAGTTTTTAAATGACCTCGCATGTGAAAAAGTTATATATGAAAGTTGTACATATCCATAAAATATAAAACTCTGTGGTTGACAACTTTTTAATTTGAGATTGTTTATTAGTTTAAAATATACTTATAATGTATCTAATTTGAAATCTTAAATTTTTGAAATTTCAAATGACTTTGGATGTAAATATATTCTATATCAAAGTTGTTGGTCTCGAAGAGATAAAAAGTTTGTAGTTTACAACTTTTTTATTTGAAATTGTTTAACCATTCAAAATTCGTTGCAAACACGTGGAGAAAACACAAGTTTGTTTGATAATTTTATATTTTTTTTATGCATGCTGGATTTTTTACCGAGTGTTTCCCCAAACACTCGGCAAAGCTGCCATGTCACCGATCCAACCTTTTGGAATGCTCGTTTCCTATTGGCTCCCACCCTCTCCACCGGATTGCTCCCACCCCTCTCTCTCACCCATGCGAAAGGATAAGGCTCCCCCTCTCTCTCCTCTCATCCTCTCTCCCTCCCTCCCTCCCCCTAGCGGCGGCGCCGCGCCGCGCAGGCCGGCGCGGCGCGCCTCCAGCACGACTAGGCAGGCGGCGGCCGGCATGGCGCAGGCACATGGCGGCGACGGCGGCGGTGCGGGCCTGGCCGGCGGCCGGCCGGCGTGGAGGCGGCGGCACCAGGCGCGGCGGCTCCAAGGCGGGCGGCGCGAGCGGCTCCAAGGCGCGTGGCGACGGCTCCAAGGCGGGCGGCGCGAGCGGGCAGGTGACGCGGGTCGGCGGCGGCGGCGCCAGGCGGGCGTGCGGCGGCGCGAACGGCGAATCGGGGTCCAGCGCCGGCGGTCGGCTGGGCGCGGCGTAGCCTGCCTGGTAGGGCCCGGTGAGGGCGGCCGGCTGGGCGGAGGCGCGACGCGGCCAGGCGGCGCGAGCGGGCGGATGGCGCGGGTGTGGCTTTGCCGAGTGTTTTTTGTTTGCCGAGTGTCAAATAAAATACACTCGGCAAAGAGCTTGTTTGCCGAGTGTCCGAGAAAATACACTCGGCGAAGAGCTAGACACTCGGCATATACGGGA
This sequence comes from Echinochloa crus-galli, assembly GCA_900205405.1. Lineage (NCBI taxonomy): Eukaryota > Viridiplantae > Streptophyta > Magnoliopsida > Poales > Poaceae > Echinochloa > Echinochloa crus-galli. The sequence goes on from OAMR01000211.1 coordinate 1,704,447, forward strand.
TTTCCCGTAGTGAAAACCGCTCCGATGGCCGAATTTGAACGGTTTTGATAGTTGGATGGCCAAAGATATCCGGTTTTAGAATTCGATGGCCAAAACCAAACTGAGGCAAGAGTTGGATGGTCAAAAATGTACTTTTTCCTATATATAAAGTACATACAATTTAAAGCAAGATGGACATTTGCAAAAAAACAAAGGAGATGTCAACTTACGAACCAACATGACGGATGAAACAGAAAAAGCTTTGGCCTAAGTGCATCTTATTGCCTCGTCAATGATCTGTTCTGACTTCTGCACTGTAAATAACATGCTGGTCTCTCTGAATCCCGTCTGCCGTGCAATATAAGCAATGAGAGGGAAATTTTATTTGCAATGGTAAGCGGAATAACAAAGCCATAATCTATACAATTCGAGATGTATATGTACGTACAAATTAAATGCAACGTTAAGAGCCTTAATTAATTAAACCTATATCTCTATGAACCTACAAAGTATAAGAGGTTTCTTTCAGCTAAAGTTTGCAAAGTATATATATATACCACCATGTAAATCCAGTGTAATCATGCAGCAGATGATGACATAATTGCAGGACCAATGCCAGATTCACACTTACTTTGTCCGATTAAAAAAAAATCAACGAACTGAATCGATGAGTTCATATCCACCGGGGCACCGGTTCGGAAGACCTGAACTTCTCTGATAACCTCAAGCTGGGCCTATCAGAGGAGCTAGGAGAGAGACACTTTTGCACTCAAACTACTCAATAGTGAAGTCTGTATTTGTACTTTTGAGACCGAGTACCGCCGGTGCTTAATCTCTATGACAAAGGTTGAAATGATAACGAGCTTGCAGGCTGTAAAACACAGGAACCTATATGAAAAAAAGGTAGTAAGAACTAGATATATGTTACACCTAAGACAACCATTTCAGTACTAGCTGAAAAAAAATAGTCTGGAGACAGTATAAAAAACAAAGCATAAATATAGAGCAAGGAAGCGGTGTATGTAACTTGCTACCTTCTCGTGATCCAGATCTAGGCGACGCTGCGGCAACCGCGCCCCCAGCAGCCTCCCCACCGCACACCTCACTGAAGCTTGCAGCTCCCTTCCTTATGACGGCGCCTCGCCGCCTGTTCGCCGCAGCTGGGAGGGACGGGTAAATGGCAGCCACTTGGTGCGGAACCAGCTCCTTGTCCTCGCCCATTTCCAAACAACCATCTCATAAGTCTTGCTCGTCACTGCCTTTTCCCTCGTCAGTCTTTTCCGTCCGTCTACGAGGAGGTCACGTGACTCTCTCATCCACATATTTCCACCCACCATTCTATCCTTATCTCCTCGTTTCTCTCTCCCACAGGCTCCCAAGCCACTGCCGCCAGCTCTCTGCTCCCTCTCTTTTCCTTCGTCCACCGTAAGAGCAGCAAGCAAGCTCTCTCTGCTTGATCCCTCCTCTCTGATTTTCTCTCCACCGAAGCAACCAGAGCAAGTCCACCTGCACCTCCTCCAGTTTTCTCTCCACCGAGCAAATCAAGGTCCAGTGACAGCCTTCCTCTCGATTTTTACACCTGCGCAAGCAATCCGCGACACCTCATTCCAAATCAGAAACTCGCCTATTGTGCAGCTGTACTAGTAGGCCCTCGTTTCCTCTGCGCGGGGAAGCTGGTGCCTTGGTGCGATGTCGTCGTGCTCGAGCTTCTAACGAGGAGCGCTAACACCACGACGACCAGGATCTACGGTGCAATGCCACGCCTAGGAGCACCACCTCAAGGACGGGAGTACGACTAAGCCAAGCTGAACCGCAAGCTGATGCCTTCGCCGGCCTCGCCTGCGAGCTGTTCGATGGAATGCCCAAGACAAACCGCGCAAGCCTGCCTATACCGCACCAAGCCGCCACGGCCGCGCCCCAGAGGAGCTCCAGGCGACATGGCGTGCAGAAGATAGGTTTTTGTGCATGTTGGTAGGGTTTGCCCCATGTTGCAAGAGCATATTTCGTGTGTTTCAGATGTTCTACATAAATGTTGCAACTATTTGATGTGAATGTTGAATAGTAGATCTAGAATGTTTAGGGTTTCGCTTCATGTTGCAACAGCAAGTTTCACATGTTTCGGATGTTCCAGAAGAATGTTGTAACTGTTTGATGTGAACATTGCAAAAATAGATCTGGGATATTGTGATGTTGTATATATTTCGCATGCATGTTGCAAGTGTTTCATCCGGATGTTGCATTTTCATTGGGAATTTTTCGTCCGGTGCCGTGCGTGGCTGAGTGTTGTGAGCACGCCATTTCAATGTTGCAAACGTTGATTATTCATGTTGCAGATACTATTATTTGATGTTGCATACGATATTTTTGAATGTTGCAAAATATTTTACATGTTGCATGCAACATCATGCCATGTTGTGGCGGGATTTTTTTGCCCATGCTGTAGTACTGTTGGAGAGGAATACTTGACTGTGGTTACGCCATGTCACCCTCTTTTTTTCCCTCTGTTTTAACTCCCGTGTACGGACTTGAATACTTGACCCTCGTTGTGCTACGTCACCTGTCTAATTTTTTATTTCGCGTCAGACGTCCAGGCGCTAGTGCGACTGTTAATTATTCTAGCACATGAATATTGCAGCGGAGACAAAGTAGATGCGATGCGACAGTGCGGCACAATGGTATTCGCGCACTAGGACGCCATGAAATTCTTTCAGTTCAAGGAGCAAGCAAGGGGAGGGAGGCACAAAACGGTGTGCGTGCAGCGGAGGGGCTCACCGGCGAGCCACGGTGTGCGTGCAGCAGAGGGGCTCACCGGCGAGCCACGGTGTGCGTGCAGCAGAGGGGCTCACCGGCGAGCCACGGTGTGCAGAAGCAGTAGTGCTTGCCATGACCAGGGTGGACGGTGCTGAAAACATTGACCCGACCACCCCTTAAGGTGAACTAGGGTGCCCGATCATCCGTCATGTGATGGATAACTCGTTTTGGGCAGAACGCAACACACCGATCCAGCTTCAAGTCAGCAAACTTGAACCATGCAATCTTAGCACCACGACTCCTCTGGTTATCAACCGTGTCACAACCTGGTTGACCTCGCCAAGAAGGTTAATCCCTACCTATGAAACGAAGAGCACAAGCGAGAACTCGAAAGAACACAACTCTCAATAGGAAGTGACACTGCAGATGAATAATTAAGCATGATAGTTGGGGTTTTACAAACCGATAACGGCGAAACTGTTCTTGATGGAATAATCTAAGCAAAACCCAAGTTTCTAAGGCGGCGGCTACCGAATTTATGAGAGAAGGGGCGCCCTAGGGTTGGAGGCGACCAGGGCTGGGGCGCCCACAACTTGGGCTTCAAAAGACCCAATAAATTGGTGATGCAGCACTTGGCAGATTCTGGATGTCCATTTGTTTCGTCGATTCCTGACGACTCAAAAGGAATCTTGAGGTGAGACCGGTTCCATTGGAAAGCTTATCTCCTTAGATTTCCATTCATACATAGAACGTCTAAATCCGAGCCCGTATTCGACCTGAGCGTCTGTTTTAGCGCTGGCTTCCCCTAGACCCCGAGGTGGACTTGAACTTGATTTATTTTAGGCCTCCACCCCTTGGCGTCTCGAACAGATAAGCTTCGGGCCTTCTTGACTTGGACACCCTTGCTGGTCGCCTTCAACTCTATGCCATCCACTAAGCATGGTGGTATGCATGTCAAGTCCTCATCATCCCAGGGTCCCTCACAGCCATCCGATAGAACTCATGCGGTCCAGATCGGTAGTCAATTGCGCTTGCAGCTGATCGCCCTCGTCCGGCAGGCAGCCGCAGGAGCGGCACGGTGGCAAGGCGCCACGGCGGAGCCTGAGTTCTTGGTTGGATGGATCACTGAATCGTGAAGCAGCAACCGACGACGTTCCCAGACAGGCGATGAAGGACGCAACGTCGAACGGTATGGAGTAAACGTGGGCGTGCGGTGGCGCTCCGGCGACGCGAGCCGAGGCACGACACAACTGGGCTGCCTGCGTTCATGGGGCGCCAGCCCGACCTGCTGCGCGGTCGCCGTTCGAAACACCGGTGGTCAAGACATGGGCGCCCGCAGGGACGTGTGGTGCGTGTGCTTGTAGGTGACACCAAACCGGCCCTAGTCTGTTTGCAAGAGAGAAAGCTCATTGTAATTTTGTCTTTCATTGTCGCCTCCTTGCTGGGTAGCCAATTTGATAATTTTACGTACTTGTCGACTTCGGATACTAGGGGTGGGGTGTTGATTGCTGGGCGTGGTGATGTGGTAACGCTATCTGATGAGCACATTGGCTGCTACTCACTCACTGTCAAAGTCACCTAGCTGGTTGATGACACCAGCTGGTGGTTGACTTTGGTGTAAGGGCCGCAGGCTAAAAGCGAGAAGGTTTTGTTCCTGGATGAACTGCAGCCAACGCCGCAACGCGTGACGCCTGTCATGGCAGATGGGCAGTAGCGACGGACTTCAACCTCATCTTTGAGGCTTCTGAGAAAAACAATGAGCATGTGGACTGATGCAACATGGCGCTCTTCACAAGGGTGGTTGACGAGCTCGAGCTCAAGGACATGCACCTGCATGGTCGTAGATATACTTTGAGCAACGAGCCCGTGTCGCCCACCCTTGTCAAGCTGGATCGGGTCTTGGTTTTTGTTGATTGGGAGGAGCTCTTCCCTTACTGCTATCTGCAAGCCTTGTCTTTTGATGCTTCAGATCACTGCCGTCTGTACATGCAATCCAATGCTGCAATCCGATCGGCGCAAGATTTCACTTTGAAATCTTCTGGCCTAAATTCGATGGCTATCTGGAGGTGGTGGCAGAAGGCCGGACGTGTCCTGATGATGTGTAGGATCCCTTTCGTCGCCTCGACTGCCTCATCCAAAATGTATGCAAGCACCTCCAGAGTTGGGCGGACAAGAAGATTGGGAACGTGAAGATGCAACTACTGCTGGCTAAGGAGGTGATTCTACACTTTGATCAGGCGCAAGAGTAGCACTCACTCTCGGACGAAGAGCTGGAGCTTAGGAAACAGGTGAAAGGTCTCTGCCTTGGTCTTGCATCCCTCGAGCGCACCATCACCTGGCAATGCTCACGCATCACGTAGCTCCATGAGGGTGATGCGAACACGCGATTCTTCCACATGCATGCGAGTCATCGCAGGTGAAAGAACCACATCCGTAGCTTGTGCATCAACGGCGTCATGGCCTACACCCCAGACGGAATGGCGGACATGTTGTTTGATTATTACAACAACTTGCTGGGAACTGAGGCCAACCGTGAGTTTACAGTAAACTTTGAGGCTATCGGCATCGCGCCGGTCGATCTGTCTGTGCTTGAACTACCATTCACGGAGGACAAGATCTGGTGTGTCATACGGGCATTGCCGGCGGACAAGTCACCGGGGCCGGCTGGGTTAACTGAAGCGTTCTACAAGAGTGCTTGGTTCATCATCCGGCTTGATGTGGTTCGTGCGATCAACGCGTTCTGCGCCATTGATCGCCGACAGTTCCGTTGCGTGAATACGACGTTACTCACACTGATTCCCGAAGAAGCCAGATGCTACCGCGCCGCAAGATTACAGGCCCATAAGCTTCATACACAGCTTCCCCAAGCTGGTGTCCAAAATGCTTGCGTCGCCTCACGCCACTGGATACGCTGATCCAACACAACCAGAGTGTGTTCATCAAGGTGCACTCCATCCTTGACAACTTCAAGTATGTGCAATGCGTGGCAAAGCTACTCAAGAGGAGGAAATATACCAAAGGTACTTCTCAAGCTCGACATCTCGAAGGCATTCGACACTGTCTCGTGGCCATTTTTGCTAGAATTGTTACAAGCCTAGGGGTTCAGAAGCAGATAGCGCGACTGGGTCGCCCTACCATTGTCCACGACATCCACGAGAGTGATGCTCAACAGTCAGCTCGGCAGAAGGATATACCATCTGAGGGGGCTGCGGCAGGGAGACCCGCTCTCACCAATGCTCTTCATCTTGGTAATGGATGTGTTGAACAGGCTGTTGGGGAAAGCCAGTGAACAAGGCCTGCTGCAGGCGATTGGTCATCAAGCCATCAAGTATCAATGTAGCATGTATGCCAACGACGTCATCTTGTTCGCTTCGCCAACGGTATGGTGTCAGAAGCATAGACCATCTCTTGGGTGCTAGGCATATTTGGAACAGCCTCAGGACTACAGACCAATCTTGTCAAATGCTCCATTACACCGATCTTTGGTGTCGACGATGCTCTACAAGAGATACAGGCCATTCTACCATGTCAGATCACCTAGTTCCCAATTACATACTTGGGCGTACGTCTTTCTAATGGTGCATTGCCGAAGGCGAGTCTGAGGCCGGTGGTGGAGAATGTGGCTGCTAAGCTACCTCTTTGGAAGGGCCCCCTAATGCAGAGGAGTGGGCGGCTGATCTTAACCAAAGCAGTGCTCTCTGCCATACCCATTTATTGGCTCATGGTGGACCAGCTGCCAACTTGGGCCCTAGACGCCATTGACGCCACCAGAAGGAAGTTCTTTTGGGCAAGGTCAGAGGTCTTGGTCAGAGGAAAATGCCCGATGGCTTGGGAATCAGTTTGCTTACTAAAGCCGAATGGAGGTCTGGGTGTCACAAATTTTAGGCTGGCCGGTCATGCGCTCCGTGCAAGATGGTTGTGGCTACAACATACGAATCCAGACAGGGCTTGGTCGGCATTGAAAATCCAAACTAGCCCAGAGGCACAAGCCCTATTTGATGCCTCCATTGCTATCTAGGTGGGCAATGGTGAGCAAACTTTGTTCTGGACGGATAATTGGATCGATGGTCAGTCCATCTGTGATCTAGCCCCGGCGTTGGTCAGTGCGGTTGGACCTAGAATCAAGAGAACCAGGACGGTGGCACAAGGGCTCAGTCAGCGACACTGGATACGGGACATCTCCGGTGGGCTGTCATTGGTAGTGGTGATCGAGTATCTTCACCTATGGAATAGGCTTCAAGCAAGTTCAATTGAAGATGTAGTGCGGTGGCGATGGACGTCGACTGGCCAATTCACGATCCAATCTGCCTACCAAGTCCTACACCTGGGGAGGACATAATTCTATGGCGCCGACCGCATTTGGAAATCCTGGCGCTGCTGCGTGTAAAGCTCTTCTTCTGGCTGGCGTCTTGAAGGAGGATCTGGTCGGCGGGTCCTTGACGCCCATGATAGCTGCCTCATGTGTGATCAAGCCGAGGAGACTGCAGACCACCTGATTGTCTCCTGCCCGGTGGCCAAAGAGATTTGGTGGCATATCCTCACCTGGGCGCATTGCACATGCATCTTTCCTGCTGAGGAGACCTCCAACCAGTGGTGGAGTCACCTGATTTCCATTCAAGTCGCAAACTGCCGCAAATTAAGGGATCTCCAGCGTGTTCATGGTGGTGGGATGGCAAATTTGGAAAGAGAGGAATGCACGTCTTTTCGAGGGAAACGTCGCAAGTAACTTCTGTAACCGTGTCGAGGATTCAGCGAGAAGTGGAACTTTGGGTAGAGGCGGGTGCTAGAAGCCTAGGTCGTTTGTTTTGCGAGTAATCCGTTTTGTTTTGGCTTGCACGCTTGCGTGCTTGTAATTGACTTTTTCTCTGCTTAATACAAAGATGCGCAGCTCTCCAGCGTGTTCGAGAAAAAAAAAGGTATGTAGAAATTCATTTAGAATTGTGTGAGGGTCCGTTTGCACAAGTATACAAGCAAACTTGTGCTATTGATGCTTACGTGGTTGCTGAGTTGCAGGTACTCAAGTGATGCATGGCCTCATACATAATCTCATATGCGGAGCTAGCAGTGTCCAACGGAAAGATATATTAACTCTAACTCACAAAATGTTGAGACAGAAAAGATAAAAGCACAGAACAGCTATGAAACAAGCACGTACACACATTTTGCAGGGATATATGATGTCTGAAGTGAATTCTGATAATAGTGTCTGATATCACACTTTCGAGTCATGCTGCGGTACCTGATTGTTTTCTTGCGTGCTCTCCTCGCTTCTCTTGCTGATGCAGGACAGCGCGAGATGGATCAGCATGTAGGCCAGCACGGCCACGACTAGCCCCAACACATACACGGACGTCTTCCACCCCCTACCTGAGCCTGCTGCGTAGGCACCTAGGAGCCCAAGCAAATCCAGCACGATCGTAGTGCTCATCACCACGAGCCAGCTCCTGAGCCATCTCTGGTCGTCGTCAACCAGCTTCCTGTTGGGTACCAGCAGGAGCAGGATGACGACGACGGACGCCATGAACTAGGTGGAGTTGCTGTAGAAGAAGGCCAGGTACCGGGGCCTCCTGTTGCCGTGCATCACCGGGTCTCCGGCCTCGAACCCTAAACCGCTGGCCTGCCATTCTCCTCCTGGTGGTTCTAGGCCGGCCTGGTAGGTGACGCTCGCCACAAGGATCCCTAGCAACATCAGGTACTTGCGCTTGGCATGTATCCTCTTCTTCTTCTTCTTCTGTTCTTCGTCTCCGCCTTGTACGTGCTGTGTTGTTGTTATTGATGTTATTGTTTCTGTTGCCGTTGCTGCTACTGTTGCTGGTCATCTGGTCTTCTTGTTTGCGGCGGCGGCCATACGTGAGCAAGAACACCAGGAACAGTAGGGCTACGGCGAAGAGGACCACTGCTACCAGCACGAATATGTAGATGGAGGTCTTGAAATGCTGCGTGCTGCCGGCGGCGTAGGCGCCCATGAGGCCGAACAGCCCCGCCGCCGTGCAGACGGACAGCGCGTGGCTCCGTATCGCCGGCCTGTACAGGTTGGGGTTGACGAGCAGGATGATGAGGGCAATGGACAGCATGAAGCTCACCGAGATGCAGTAGAAGAAGGCCTTGTAGCGGCGCGGGAAGTTGTACAGGAGCACCGGGTCGCCGGCGGCATGGTGGCCGTCGTCTTGGAGCAGGAAGCCTCCCGGAGGAGTGAGGCCGGCTTGGTATGTGATGGTTGCCGCCAAGATGGCGAAGAGGAGCAGGCGCTTGCGCGTCTTCTCCACAAGGTCATCAGCCTTCTCGTTGTCCTTGCTGCTGCTGACGACGGCGTGTCCCGTTGTTCCCGTGTGGCTGTGGTCCAGCGTGATGAACACGACATGGATCACGACGTAGACGAGGACGGCGCCGGCCAGGGCCATGGCGTAGATGGAGGTGCTCACGTCCCGGCAGCTCCCGGCGGCGTAGGCGCCGATGAGGCCGAACAGGTCCAGGATCATGACGGCCTCGAGGACGTGGTGCCGGAGCAGGAGCTTCTTCTGGACCAGGACGATGGTGACAAGGGACGCCACGAAGGCGACGGAGTTGCAGTAGAAGAAGGCCTTGTACCTCCGGGCATTCGTCGTCAGAAGGATCGGGTCGCCGGCCTTGTGGCTGACGCTGTTGTCCTGCCAGACGCCGCCAGGTGGGTCCAGCCCTGCTTGGTAGGTGATTGTCGCAGCAAGAGTGGCAAGCAGCAGGACAAGAGAGCGAGCGTTTTTTTTTGAAAGGAACAGGAGGGGCAAGCCCCTGCTGGTTAATTTCATTAAAAGATGATAAATTAAACAAGAGTACAAGGCCTTAGAAGACCAAAAGAAAGAAGGGAAAAACAACAAAAAAGAAGGAAAAAAATGAGGGGGACAAGAGCTACAGGTTGTTCAGCCAAAACTCCATGTGAGGCAAGAGGCTTGGTTTTGCTCGAAGAAGGACCAACTTGAATTCAGCAGCAAACTTCCTTCTGCAATTGTCTATTGTGGGATCGATATCATTAAAGATCCAATCATTTCGCACTGTCCAAATGGCCCAAGTCATAAGCACTATTATCTCCATAAAGAAAGGAACTCCAAGCTGCTGCTTGATCCTTGTGAAGATCTGAAGGACTGTTCTAGTTGATGGAACTGTGATTCCAATGGACTCCCAGCAGGCTTTTGCAAAGCTGCATCGCAGGAAAAGATGTCCTGATGTTTCATTCCTCTGTAAGATGCATAGATCACATGTGTATGATTCCAGTATCATTCTTCTTCTTCTTAGCATATCTCTCGTGTTGACTCTGTCCTTCAGTACCAGCCAAAAAAAAACTTTGTGTTTCATTTGGCATTTGGATCTCCAAATCCATGAGAAGGCTGGGTGTATAGGTCTGTGTCCAATGAGATGTTTGTAGGCTTTTGATGTTGAGAAGAGGTCATTCCCCCAAAAATATGTCCACTGATCCTTTTCATCCTGAAATTGAGTGTTCTGTATTATGGTATACAGTTCCTGAAACTGTTCATGTGCCTGGATGGATAGTGGCAGGTGGAAATTTTGTGATAGGTTTGTCTGGTTCAGTACTTGTTTGAAGGTGGTGTTTGTGTCCTTTGCAAAGGAGTAGAGCTCTGGGAATTTTTGCATGAGAATCTGATCTGTCCAGTTATCCTTCCAAAAGAGAACCGAAACACCATTTTGTACTGTGACTTTTGCAATCTCTTTGTATGAGTCCAATAACTTGACAACATCTCTCCACCAAAAAGAACCTTTTTTCTGTTGACCTGGTAGCTTGCCATTTGAATAGTAGTTTTCCCATACGAGATTGACCCATGGTATATTTGCCCTTGAGTAAAACTTATGAAGGAACTTGAGAAGTAGGGAGTCATTATGCGTGGAAAGGTTAATGACCCCTAGACCTCCTTCTTTTTTGGGCAAGCACACCATTGTCCAGGCAGCTTTGGGGGCCTGTTTTGAGTCTAGGTCTGAACCTCTCCACAAGCAGTGCTTCCTATATTTGTCAAGCTGTTTGATCACTCCTTTATGTAGCTTCATTGTGCAACTATAGAACACAGCAGATGAGGAGAACACTGAATTGACCATCTCCAATTTTCCTCCAGGGGAGAGGAAGATAGACGTGGAGAGGAGTCTTCTCTCAATTCTCTGAACCAGAGGCAAAAAATCTTCAATGCTAGGTTTTGTGGTGCCTAAGGGGAGGCCCAAATATGTGAAAGGTAAACTGCCTTTTTGACAGTTGAAGGTGTTTGCTAGCATCTCTAACCTTTCTTCTGACACATTGATGGGAACCATCATTGTTTTGCTATAATTCACTCTAAGTCCTGTAGAATTAGCAAAGGTAGTCAAGATATCTTTGAGGACTAAGAGCTGTCTTGGGCATGCTTCCATGACAAGCAAAGTATCATCTGCATATTGAACAATTGGGAAATCAGTGCCAGCCTTCTCTGGGAGGGGTAGGTTGAGAGACCCTTGTTCTTTTGCTTTGTTGACTAAAGATTGCAATAAATCAGCTGCTAGCACAAAGAGGAGTGGAGACAATGGGTCACCCTGCCTAACTCCTCTTCTACAATGAAAAACCTTCCCTGGCACTCCATTAAGAAGAACTGAAGACGTTCCTGAACTTAGAATGGCTTTGATCCATTCGATCCACTTATCCCCAAATCCCTTATGCTTCAGAATCTCTAGTATGGCCTGATGTTCAATTCTATCAAAATCCTTTTCAAAATCCAGCTTTAAGATTATCATCTCTCTTCTTGTTGATTTGCATAGAAACAAATATTCAAATGCCCATGCTAGGCAGTCATGGATAGTTCTAGATCTGATGAAACCATATTAGTTATCATGAATCAAAGAAATGATGACCTGTTGCAACCTTTCAGAGAGTAGCTTTGTGAGCAGCTTTATGGAAGAATTTAGAAGTGATATTGGTCTGAAGTCATTTATCACCAAGGGCGTATCAATTTTGGGGATTAGTGTGATGTAAGATCCGTTGATGCTTCTGATGCAGATCCCTCCTTCATGGAAACCTTCACAAAGTTCATAAAACTCTTTGGATATAGTGGACCAACACTTTTTCATAAATTCTCCATTGAAGCCATCTGGTCCAGGAGATTTATTGTTTGGCAGTTCAGCAATTATTCTATCAATTTCTTCTTTTGAAAATGGGCTCTCAAAACTGTAAGATGCATAGATCACATGTGTATGATTCCAGTATCATTCTTCTTCTTCTTAGCATATCTCTCGTGTTGACTCTGTCCTTCAGTACCAGCCAAAAAAAAACTTTGTGTTTCATTTGGCATTTGGATCTCCAAATCCATGAGAAGGCTGGGTGTATAGGTCTGTGTCCAATGAGATGTTTGTAGGCTTTTGATGTTGAGAAGAGGTCATTCCCCCAAAAATATGTCCACTGATCCTTTTCATCCTGAAATTGAGTGTTCTGTATTATGGTATACAGTTCCTGAAACTGTTCATGTGCCTGGATGGATAGTGGCAGGTGGAAATTTTGTGATAGGTTTGTCTGGTTCAGTACTTGTTTGAAGGTGGTGTTTGTGTCCTTTGCAAAGGAGTAGAGCTCTGGGAATTTTTGCATGAGAATCTGATCTGTCCAGTTATCCTTCCAAAAGAGAACCGAAACACCATTTTGTACTGTGACTTTTGCAATCTCTTTGTATGAGTCCAATAACTTGACAACATCTCTCCACCAAAAAGAACCTTTTTTCTGTTGACCTGGTAGCTTGCCATTTGAATAGTAGTTTTCCCATACGAGATTGACCCATGGTATATTTGCCCTTGAGTAAAACTTATGAAGGAACTTGAGAAGTAGGGAGTCATTATGCGTGGAAAGGTTAATGACCCCTAGACCTCCTTCTTTTTTGGGCAAGCACACCATTGTCCAGGCAGCTTTGGGGGCCTGTTTTGAGTCTAGGTCTGAACCTCTCCACAAGCAGTGCTTCCTATATTTGTCAAGCTGTTTGATCACTCCTTTATGTAGCTTCATTGTGCAACTATAGAACACAGCAGATGAGGAGAACACTGAATTGACCATCTCCAATTTTCCTCCAGGGGAGAGGAAGATAGACGTGGAGAGGAGTCTTCTCTCAATTCTCTGAACCAGAGGCAAAAAATCTTCAATGCTAGGTTTTGTGGTGCCTAAGGGGAGGCCCAAATATGTGAAAGGTAAACTGCCTTTTTGACAGTTGAAGGTGTTTGCTAGCATCTCTAACCTTTCTTCTGACACATTGATGGGAACCATCATTGTTTTGCTATAATTCACTCTAAGTCCTGTAGAATTAGCAAAGGTAGTCAAGATATCTTTGAGGACTAAGAGCTGTCTTGGGCATGCTTCCATGACAAGCAAAGTATCATCTGCATATTGAACAATTGGGAAATCAGTGCCAGCCTTCTCTGGGAGGGGTAGGTTGAGAGACCCTTGTTCTTTTGCTTTGTTGACTAAAGATTGCAATAAATCAGCTGCTAGCACAAAGAGGAGTGGAGACAATGGGTCACCCTGCCTAACTCCTCTTCTACAATGAAAAACCTTCCCTGGCACTCCATTAAGAAGAACTGAAGACGTTCCTGAACTTAGAATGGCTTTGATCCATTCGATCCACTTATCCCCAAATCCCTTATGCTTCAGAATCTCTAGTATGGCCTGATGTTCAATTCTATCAAAATCCTTTTCAAAATCCAGCTTTAAGATTATCATCTCTCTTCTTGTTGATTTGCATAGAAACAAATATTCAAATGCCCATGCTAGGCAGTCATGGATAGTTCTAGATCTGATGAAACCATATTAGTTATCATGAATCAAAGAAATGATGACCTGTTGCAACCTTTCAGAGAGTAGCTTTGTGAGCAGCTTTATGGAAGAATTTAGAAGTGATATTGGTCTGAAGTCATTTATCACCAAGGGCGTATCAATTTTGGGGATTAGTGTGATGTAAGATCCGTTGATGCTTCTGATGCAGATCCCTCCTTCATGGAAACCTTCACAAAGTTCATAAAACTCTTTGGATATAGTGGACCAACACTTTTTCATAAATTCTCCATTGAAGCCATCTGGTCCAGGAGATTTATTGTTTGGCAGTTCAGCAATTATTCTATCAATTTCTTCTTTTGAAAATGGGCTCTCAAAACTGTAAGATGCATAGATCACATGTGTATGATTCCAGTATCATTCTTCTTCTTCTTAGCATATCTCTCGTGTTGACTCTGTCCTTCAGTACCAGCCAAAAAAAAACTTTGTGTTTCATTTGGCATTTGGATCTCCAAATCCATGAGAAGGCTGGGTGTATAGGTCTGTGTCCAATGAGATGTTTGTAGGCTTTTGATGTTGAGAAGAGGTCATTCCCCCAAAAATATGTCCACTGATCCTTTTCATCCTGAAATTGAGTGTTCTGTATTATGGTATACAGTTCCTGAAACTGTTCATGTGCCTGGATGGATAGTGGCAGGTGGAAATTTTGTGATAGGTTTGTCTGGTTCAGTACTTGTTTGAAGGTGGTGTTTGTGTCCTTTGCAAAGGAGTAGAGCTCTGGGAATTTTTGCATGAGAATCTGATCTGTCCAGTTATCCTTCCAAAAGAGAACCGAAACACCATTTTGTACTGTGACTTTTGCAATCTCTTTGTATGAGTCCAATAACTTGACAACATCTCTCCACCAAAAAGAACCTTTTTTCTGTTGACCTGGTAGCTTGCCATTTGAATAGTAGTTTTCCCATACGAGATTGACCCATGGTATATTTGCCCTTGAGTAAAACTTATGAAGGAACTTGAGAAGTAGGGAGTCATTATGCGTGGAAAGGTTAATGACCCCTAGACCTCCTTCTTTTTTGGGCAAGCACACCATTGTCCAGGCAGCTTTGGGGGCCTGTTTTGAGTCTAGGTCTGAACCTCTCCACAAGCAGTGCTTCCTATATTTGTCAAGCTGTTTGATCACTCCTTTATGTAGCTTCATTGTGCAACTATAGAACACAGCAGATGAGGAGAACACTGAATTGACCATCTCCAATTTTCCTCCAGGGGAGAGGAAGATAGACGTGGAGAGGAGTCTTCTCTCAATTCTCTGAACCAGAGGCAAAAAATCTTCAATGCTAGGTTTTGTGGTGCCTAAGGGGAGGCCCAAATATGTGAAAGGTAAACTGCCTTTTTGACAGTTGAAGGTGTTTGCTAGCATCTCTAACCTTTCTTCTGACACATTGATGGGAACCATCATTGTTTTGCTATAATTCACTCTAAGTCCTGTAGAATTAGCAAAGGTAGTCAAGATATCTTTGAGGACTAAGAGCTGTCTTGGGCATGCTTCCATGACAAGCAAAGTATCATCTGCATATTGAACAATTGGGAAATCAGTGCCAGCCTTCTCTGGGAGGGGTAGGTTGAGAGACCCTTGTTCTTTTGCTTTGTTGACTAAAGATTGCAATAAATCAGCTGCTAGCACAAAGAGGAGTGGAGACAATGGGTCACCCTGCCTAACTCCTCTTCTACAATGAAAAACCTTCCCTGGCACTCCATTAAGAAGAACTGAAGACGTTCCTGAACTTAGAATGGCTTTGATCCATTCGATCCACTTATCCCCAAATCCCTTATGCTTCAGAATCTCTAGTATGGCCTGATGTTCAATTCTATCAAAATCCTTTTCAAAATCCAGCTTTAAGATTATCATCTCTCTTCTTGTTGATTTGCATAGAAACAAATATTCAAATGCCCATGCTAGGCAGTCATGGATAGTTCTAGATCTGATGAAACCATATTAGTTATCATGAATCAAAGAAATGATGACCTGTTGCAACCTTTCAGAGAGTAGCTTTGTGAGCAGCTTTATGGAAGAATTTAGAAGTGATATTGGTCTGAAGTCATTTATCACCAAGGGCGTATCAATTTTGGGGATTAGTGTGATGTAAGATCCGTTGATGCTTCTGATGCAGATCCCTCCTTCATGGAAACCTTCACAAAGTTCATAAAACTCTTTGGATATAGTGGACCAACACTTTTTCATAAATTCTCCATTGAAGCCATCTGGTCCAGGAGATTTATTGTTTGGCAGTTCAGCAATTATTCTATCAATTTCTTCTTTTGAAAATGGGCTCTCAAAACTGTAAGATGCATAGATCACATGTGTATGATTCCAGTATCATTCTTCTTCTTCTTAGCATATCTCTCGTGTTGACTCTGTCCTTCAGTACCAGCCAAAAAAAAACTTTGTGTTTCATTTGGCATTTGGATCTCCAAATCCATGAGAAGGCTGGGTGTATAGGTCTGTGTCCAATGAGATGTTTGTAGGCTTTTGATGTTGAGAAGAGGTCATTCCCCCAAAAATATGTCCACTGATCCTTTTCATCCTGAAATTGAGTGTTCTGTATTATGGTATACAGTTCCTGAAACTGTTCATGTGCCTGGATGGATAGTGGCAGGTGGAAATTTTGTGATAGGTTTGTCTGGTTCAGTACTTGTTTGAAGGTGGTGTTTGTGTCCTTTGCAAAGGAGTAGAGCTCTGGGAATTTTTGCATGAGAATCTGATCTGTCCAGTTATCCTTCCAAAAGAGAACCGAAACACCATTTTGTACTGTGACTTTTGCAATCTCTTTGTATGAGTCCAATAACTTGACAACATCTCTCCACCAAAAAGAACCTTTTTTCTGTTGACCTGGTAGCTTGCCATTTGAATAGTAGTTTTCCCATACGAGATTGACCCATGGTATATTTGCCCTTGAGTAAAACTTATGAAGGAACTTGAGAAGTAGGGAGTCATTATGCGTGGAAAGGTTAATGACCCCTAGACCTCCTTCTTTTTTGGGCAAGCACACCATTGTCCAGGCAGCTTTGGGGGCCTGTTTTGAGTCTAGGTCTGAACCTCTCCACAAGCAGTGCTTCCTATATTTGTCAAGCTGTTTGATCACTCCTTTATGTAGCTTCATTGTGCAACTATAGAACACAGCAGATGAGGAGAACACTGAATTGACCATCTCCAATTTTCCTCCAGGGGAGAGGAAGATAGACGTGGAGAGGAGTCTTCTCTCAATTCTCTGAACCAGAGGCAAAAAATCTTCAATGCTAGGTTTTGTGGTGCCTAAGGGGAGGCCCAAATATGTGAAAGGTAAACTGCCTTTTTGACAGTTGAAGGTGTTTGCTAGCATCTCTAACCTTTCTTCTGACACATTGATGGGAACCATCATTGTTTTGCTATAATTCACTCTAAGTCCTGTAGAATTAGCAAAGGTAGTCAAGATATCTTTGAGGACTAAGAGCTGTCTTGGGCATGCTTCCATGACAAGCAAAGTATCATCTGCATATTGAACAATTGGGAAATCAGTGCCAGCCTTCTCTGGGAGGGGTAGGTTGAGAGACCCTTGTTCTTTTGCTTTGTTGACTAAAGATTGCAATAAATCAGCTGCTAGCACAAAGAGGAGTGGAGACAATGGGTCACCCTGCCTAACTCCTCTTCTACAATGAAAAACCTTCCCTGGCACTCCATTAAGAAGAACTGAAGACGTTCCTGAACTTAGAATGGCTTTGATCCATTCGATCCACTTATCCCCAAATCCCTTATGCTTCAGAATCTCTAGTATGGCCTGATGTTCAATTCTATCAAAATCCTTTTCAAAATCCAGCTTTAAGATTATCATCTCTCTTCTTGTTGATTTGCATAGAAACAAATATTCAAATGCCCATGCTAGGCAGTCATGGATAGTTCTAGATCTGATGAAACCATATTAGTTATCATGAATCAAAGAAATGATGACCTGTTGCAACCTTTCAGAGAGTAGCTTTGTGAGCAGCTTTATGGAAGAATTTAGAAGTGATATTGGTCTGAAGTCATTTATCACCAAGGGCGTATCAATTTTGGGGATTAGTGTGATGTAAGATCCGTTGATGCTTCTGATGCAGATCCCTCCTTCATGGAAACCTTCACAAAGTTCATAAAACTCTTTGGATATAGTGGACCAACACTTTTTCATAAATTCTCCATTGAAGCCATCTGGTCCAGGAGATTTATTGTTTGGCAGTTCAGCAATTATTCTATCAATTTCTTCTTTTGAAAATGGGCTCTCAAAACTGTAAGATGCATAGATCACATGTGTATGATTCCAGTATCATTCTTCTTCTTCTTAGCATATCTCTCGTGTTGACTCTGTCCTTCAGTACCAGCCAAAAAAAAACTTTGTGTTTCATTTGGCATTTGGATCTCCAAATCCATGAGAAGGCTGGGTGTATAGGTCTGTGTCCAATGAGATGTTTGTAGGCTTTTGATGTTGAGAAGAGGTCATTCCCCCAAAAATATGTCCACTGATCCTTTTCATCCTGAAATTGAGTGTTCTGTATTATGGTATACAGTTCCTGAAACTGTTCATGTGCCTGGATGGATAGTGGCAGGTGGAAATTTTGTGATAGGTTTGTCTGGTTCAGTACTTGTTTGAAGGTGGTGTTTGTGTCCTTTGCAAAGGAGTAGAGCTCTGGGAATTTTTGCATGAGAATCTGATCTGTCCAGTTATCCTTCCAAAAGAGAACCGAAACACCATTTTGTACTGTGACTTTTGCAATCTCTTTGTATGAGTCCAATAACTTGACAACATCTCTCCACCAAAAAGAACCTTTTTTCTGTTGACCTGGTAGCTTGCCATTTGAATAGTAGTTTTCCCATACGAGATTGACCCATGGTATATTTGCCCTTGAGTAAAACTTATGAAGGAACTTGAGAAGTAGGGAGTCATTATGCGTGGAAAGGTTAATGACCCCTAGACCTCCTTCTTTTTTGGGCAAGCACACCATTGTCCAGGCAGCTTTGGGGGCCTGTTTTGAGTCTAGGTCTGAACCTCTCCACAAGCAGTGCTTCCTATATTTGTCAAGCTGTTTGATCACTCCTTTATGTAGCTTCATTGTGCAACTATAGAACACAGCAGATGAGGAGAACACTGAATTGACCATCTCCAATTTTCCTCCAGGGGAGAGGAAGATAGACGTGGAGAGGAGTCTTCTCTCAATTCTCTGAACCAGAGGCAAAAAATCTTCAATGCTAGGTTTTGTGGTGCCTAAGGGGAGGCCCAAATATGTGAAAGGTAAACTGCCTTTTTGACAGTTGAAGGTGTTTGCTAGCATCTCTAACCTTTCTTCTGACACATTGATGGGAACCATCATTGTTTTGCTATAATTCACTCTAAGTCCTGTAGAATTAGCAAAGGTAGTCAAGATATCTTTGAGGACTAAGAGCTGTCTTGGGCATGCTTCCATGACAAGCAAAGTATCATCTGCATATTGAACAATTGGGAAATCAGTGCCAGCCTTCTCTGGGAGGGGTAGGTTGAGAGACCCTTGTTCTTTTGCTTTGTTGACTAAAGATTGCAATAAATCAGCTGCTAGCACAAAGAGGAGTGGAGACAATGGGTCACCCTGCCTAACTCCTCTTCTACAATGAAAAACCTTCCCTGGCACTCCATTAAGAAGAACTGAAGACGTTCCTGAACTTAGAATGGCTTTGATCCATTCGATCCACTTATCCCCAAATCCCTTATGCTTCAGAATCTCTAGTATGGCCTGATGTTCAATTCTATCAAAATCCTTTTCAAAATCCAGCTTTAAGATTATCATCTCTCTTCTTGTTGATTTGCATAGAAACAAATATTCAAATGCCCATGCTAGGCAGTCATGGATAGTTCTAGATCTGATGAAACCATATTAGTTATCATGAATCAAAGAAATGATGACCTGTTGCAACCTTTCAGAGAGTAGCTTTGTGAGCAGCTTTATGGAAGAATTTAGAAGTGATATTGGTCTGAAGTCATTTATCACCAAGGGCGTATCAATTTTGGGGATTAGTGTGATGTAAGATCCGTTGATGCTTCTGATGCAGATCCCTCCTTCATGGAAACCTTCACAAAGTTCATAAAACTCTTTGGATATAGTGGACCAACACTTTTTCATAAATTCTCCATTGAAGCCATCTGGTCCAGGAGATTTATTGTTTGGCAGTTCAGCAATTATTCTATCAATTTCTTCTTTTGAAAATGGGCTCTCAAAACTGTAAGATGCATAGATCACATGTGTATGATTCCAGTATCATTCTTCTTCTTCTTAGCATATCTCTCGTGTTGACTCTGTCCTTCAGTACCAGCCAAAAAAAAACTTTGTGTTTCATTTGGCATTTGGATCTCCAAATCCATGAGAAGGCTGGGTGTATAGGTCTGTGTCCAATGAGATGTTTGTAGGCTTTTGATGTTGAGAAGAGGTCATTCCCCCAAAAATATGTCCACTGATCCTTTTCATCCTGAAATTGAGTGTTCTGTATTATGGTATACAGTTCCTGAAACTGTTCATGTGCCTGGATGGATAGTGGCAGGTGGAAATTTTGTGATAGGTTTGTCTGGTTCAGTACTTGTTTGAAGGTGGTGTTTGTGTCCTTTGCAAAGGAGTAGAGCTCTGGGAATTTTTGCATGAGAATCTGATCTGTCCAGTTATCCTTCCAAAAGAGAACCGAAACACCATTTTGTACTGTGACTTTTGCAATCTCTTTGTATGAGTCCAATAACTTGACAACATCTCTCCACCAAAAAGAACCTTTTTTCTGTTGACCTGGTAGCTTGCCATTTGAATAGTAGTTTTCCCATACGAGATTGACCCATGGTATATTTGCCCTTGAGTAAAACTTATGAAGGAACTTGAGAAGTAGGGAGTCATTATGCGTGGAAAGGTTAATGACCCCTAGACCTCCTTCTTTTTTGGGCAAGCACACCATTGTCCAGGCAGCTTTGGGGGCCTGTTTTGAGTCTAGGTCTGAACCTCTCCACAAGCAGTGCTTCCTATATTTGTCAAGCTGTTTGATCACTCCTTTATGTAGCTTCATTGTGCAACTATAGAACACAGCAGATGAGGAGAACACTGAATTGACCATCTCCAATTTTCCTCCAGGGGAGAGGAAGATAGACGTGGAGAGGAGTCTTCTCTCAATTCTCTGAACCAGAGGCAAAAAATCTTCAATGCTAGGTTTTGTGGTGCCTAAGGGGAGGCCCAAATATGTGAAAGGTAAACTGCCTTTTTGACAGTTGAAGGTGTTTGCTAGCATCTCTAACCTTTCTTCTGACACATTGATGGGAACCATCATTGTTTTGCTATAATTCACTCTAAGTCCTGTAGAATTAGCAAAGGTAGTCAAGATATCTTTGAGGACTAAGAGCTGTCTTGGGCATGCTTCCATGACAAGCAAAGTATCATCTGCATATTGAACAATTGGGAAATCAGTGCCAGCCTTCTCTGGGAGGGGTAGGTTGAGAGACCCTTGTTCTTTTGCTTTGTTGACTAAAGATTGCAATAAATCAGCTGCTAGCACAAAGAGGAGTGGAGACAATGGGTCACCCTGCCTAACTCCTCTTCTACAATGAAAAACCTTCCCTGGCACTCCATTAAGAAGAACTGAAGACGTTCCTGAACTTAGAATGGCTTTGATCCATTCGATCCACTTATCCCCAAATCCCTTATGCTTCAGAATCTCTAGTATGGCCTGATGTTCAATTCTATCAAAATCCTTTTCAAAATCCAGCTTTAAGATTATCATCTCTCTTCTTGTTGATTTGCATAGAAACAAATATTCAAATGCCCATGCTAGGCAGTCATGGATAGTTCTAGATCTGATGAAACCATATTAGTTATCATGAATCAAAGAAATGATGACCTGTTGCAACCTTTCAGAGAGTAGCTTTGTGAGCAGCTTTATGGAAGAATTTAGAAGTGATATTGGTCTGAAGTCATTTATCACCAAGGGCGTATCAATTTTGGGGATTAGTGTGATGTAAGATCCGTTGATGCTTCTGATGCAGATCCCTCCTTCATGGAAACCTTCACAAAGTTCATAAAACTCTTTGGATATAGTGGACCAACACTTTTTCATAAATTCTCCATTGAAGCCATCTGGTCCAGGAGATTTATTGTTTGGCAGTTCAGCAATTATTCTATCAATTTCTTCTTTTGAAAATGGGCTCTCAAAACTGTAAGATGCATAGATCACATGTGTATGATTCCAGTATCATTCTTCTTCTTCTTAGCATATCTCTCGTGTTGACTCTGTCCTTCAGTACCAGCCAAAAAAAAACTTTGTGTTTCATTTGGCATTTGGATCTCCAAATCCATGAGAAGGCTGGGTGTATAGGTCTGTGTCCAATGAGATGTTTGTAGGCTTTTGATGTTGAGAAGAGGTCATTCCCCCAAAAATATGTCCACTGATCCTTTTCATCCTGAAATTGAGTGTTCTGTATTATGGTATACAGTTCCTGAAACTGTTCATGTGCCTGGATGGATAGTGGCAGGTGGAAATTTTGTGATAGGTTTGTCTGGTTCAGTACTTGTTTGAAGGTGGTGTTTGTGTCCTTTGCAAAGGAGTAGAGCTCTGGGAATTTTTGCATGAGAATCTGATCTGTCCAGTTATCCTTCCAAAAGAGAACCGAAACACCATTTTGTACTGTGACTTTTGCAATCTCTTTGTATGAGTCCAATAACTTGACAACATCTCTCCACCAAAAAGAACCTTTTTTCTGTTGACCTGGTAGCTTGCCATTTGAATAGTAGTTTTCCCATACGAGATTGACCCATGGTATATTTGCCCTTGAGTAAAACTTATGAAGGAACTTGAGAAGTAGGGAGTCATTATGCGTGGAAAGGTTAATGACCCCTAGACCTCCTTCTTTTTTGGGCAAGCACACCATTGTCCAGGCAGCTTTGGGGGCCTGTTTTGAGTCTAGGTCTGAACCTCTCCACAAGCAGTGCTTCCTATATTTGTCAAGCTGTTTGATCACTCCTTTATGTAGCTTCATTGTGCAACTATAGAACACAGCAGATGAGGAGAACACTGAATTGACCATCTCCAATTTTCCTCCAGGGGAGAGGAAGATAGACGTGGAGAGGAGTCTTCTCTCAATTCTCTGAACCAGAGGCAAAAAATCTTCAATGCTAGGTTTTGTGGTGCCTAAGGGGAGGCCCAAATATGTGAAAGGTAAACTGCCTTTTTGACAGTTGAAGGTGTTTGCTAGCATCTCTAACCTTTCTTCTGACACATTGATGGGAACCATCATTGTTTTGCTATAATTCACTCTAAGTCCTGTAGAATTAGCAAAGGTAGTCAAGATATCTTTGAGGACTAAGAGCTGTCTTGGGCATGCTTCCATGACAAGCAAAGTATCATCTGCATATTGAACAATTGGGAAATCAGTGCCAGCCTTCTCTGGGAGGGGTAGGTTGAGAGACCCTTGTTCTTTTGCTTTGTTGACTAAAGATTGCAATAAATCAGCTGCTAGCACAAAGAGGAGTGGAGACAATGGGTCACCCTGCCTAACTCCTCTTCTACAATGAAAAACCTTCCCTGGCACTCCATTAAGAAGAACTGAAGACGTTCCTGAACTTAGAATGGCTTTGATCCATTCGATCCACTTATCCCCAAATCCCTTATGCTTCAGAATCTCTAGTATGGCCTGATGTTCAATTCTATCAAAATCCTTTTCAAAATCCAGCTTTAAGATTATCATCTCTCTTCTTGTTGATTTGCATAGAAACAAATATTCAAATGCCCATGCTAGGCAGTCATGGATAGTTCTAGATCTGATGAAACCATATTAGTTATCATGAATCAAAGAAATGATGACCTGTTGCAACCTTTCAGAGAGTAGCTTTGTGAGCAGCTTTATGGAAGAATTTAGAAGTGATATTGGTCTGAAGTCATTTATCACCAAGGGCGTATCAATTTTGGGGATTAGTGTGATGTAAGATCCGTTGATGCTTCTGATGCAGATCCCTCCTTCATGGAAACCTTCACAAAGTTCATAAAACTCTTTGGATATAGTGGACCAACACTTTTTCATAAATTCTCCATTGAAGCCATCTGGTCCAGGAGATTTATTGTTTGGCAGTTCAGCAATTATTCTATCAATTTCTTCTTTTGAAAATGGGCTCTCAAAACTGTAAGATGCATAGATCACATGTGTATGATTCCAGTATCATTCTTCTTCTTCTTAGCATATCTCTCGTGTTGACTCTGTCCTTCAGTACCAGCCAAAAAAAAACTTTGTGTTTCATTTGGCATTTGGATCTCCAAATCCATGAGAAGGCTGGGTGTATAGGTCTGTGTCCAATGAGATGTTTGTAGGCTTTTGATGTTGAGAAGAGGTCATTCCCCCAAAAATATGTCCACTGATCCTTTTCATCCTGAAATTGAGTGTTCTGTATTATGGTATACAGTTCCTGAAACTGTTCATGTGCCTGGATGGATAGTGGCAGGTGGAAATTTTGTGATAGGTTTGTCTGGTTCAGTACTTGTTTGAAGGTGGTGTTTGTGTCCTTTGCAAAGGAGTAGAGCTCTGGGAATTTTTGCATGAGAATCTGATCTGTCCAGTTATCCTTCCAAAAGAGAACCGAAACACCATTTTGTACTGTGACTTTTGCAATCTCTTTGTATGAGTCCAATAACTTGACAACATCTCTCCACCAAAAAGAACCTTTTTTCTGTTGACCTGGTAGCTTGCCATTTGAATAGTAGTTTTCCCATACGAGATTGACCCATGGTATATTTGCCCTTGAGTAAAACTTATGAAGGAACTTGAGAAGTAGGGAGTCATTATGCGTGGAAAGGTTAATGACCCCTAGACCTCCTTCTTTTTTGGGCAAGCACACCATTGTCCAGGCAGCTTTGGGGGCCTGTTTTGAGTCTAGGTCTGAACCTCTCCACAAGCAGTGCTTCCTATATTTGTCAAGCTGTTTGATCACTCCTTTATGTAGCTTCATTGTGCAACTATAGAACACAGCAGATGAGGAGAACACTGAATTGACCATCTCCAATTTTCCTCCAGGGGAGAGGAAGATAGACGTGGAGAGGAGTCTTCTCTCAATTCTCTGAACCAGAGGCAAAAAATCTTCAATGCTAGGTTTTGTGGTGCCTAAGGGGAGGCCCAAATATGTGAAAGGTAAACTGCCTTTTTGACAGTTGAAGGTGTTTGCTAGCATCTCTAACCTTTCTTCTGACACATTGATGGGAACCATCATTGTTTTGCTATAATTCACTCTAAGTCCTGTAGAATTAGCAAAGGTAGTCAAGATATCTTTGAGGACTAAGAGCTGTCTTGGGCATGCTTCCATGACAAGCAAAGTATCATCTGCATATTGAACAATTGGGAAATCAGTGCCAGCCTTCTCTGGGAGGGGTAGGTTGAGAGACCCTTGTTCTTTTGCTTTGTTGACTAAAGATTGCAATAAATCAGCTGCTAGCACAAAGAGGAGTGGAGACAATGGGTCACCCTGCCTAACTCCTCTTCTACAATGAAAAACCTTCCCTGGCACTCCATTAAGAAGAACTGAAGACGTTCCTGAACTTAGAATGGCTTTGATCCATTCGATCCACTTATCCCCAAATCCCTTATGCTTCAGAATCTCTAGTATGGCCTGATGTTCAATTCTATCAAAATCCTTTTCAAAATCCAGCTTTAAGATTATCATCTCTCTTCTTGTTGATTTGCATAGAAACAAATATTCAAATGCCCATGCTAGGCAGTCATGGATAGTTCTAGATCTGATGAAACCATATTAGTTATCATGAATCAAAGAAATGATGACCTGTTGCAACCTTTCAGAGAGTAGCTTTGTGAGCAGCTTTATGGAAGAATTTAGAAGTGATATTGGTCTGAAGTCATTTATCACCAAGGGCGTATCAATTTTGGGGATTAGTGTGATGTAAGATCCGTTGATGCTTCTGATGCAGATCCCTCCTTCATGGAAACCTTCACAAAGTTCATAAAACTCTTTGGATATAGTGGACCAACACTTTTTCATAAATTCTCCATTGAAGCCATCTGGTCCAGGAGATTTATTGTTTGGCAGTTCAGCAATTATTCTATCAATTTCTTCTTTTGAAAATGGGCTCTCAAAACTGTAAGATGCATAGATCACATGTGTATGATTCCAGTATCATTCTTCTTCTTCTTAGCATATCTCTCGTGTTGACTCTGTCCTTCAGTACCAGCCAAAAAAAAACTTTGTGTTTCATTTGGCATTTGGATCTCCAAATCCATGAGAAGGCTGGGTGTATAGGTCTGTGTCCAATGAGATGTTTGTAGGCTTTTGATGTTGAGAAGAGGTCATTCCCCCAAAAATATGTCCACTGATCCTTTTCATCCTGAAATTGAGTGTTCTGTATTATGGTATACAGTTCCTGAAACTGTTCATGTGCCTGGATGGATAGTGGCAGGTGGAAATTTTGTGATAGGTTTGTCTGGTTCAGTACTTGTTTGAAGGTGGTGTTTGTGTCCTTTGCAAAGGAGTAGAGCTCTGGGAATTTTTGCATGAGAATCTGATCTGTCCAGTTATCCTTCCAAAAGAGAACCGAAACACCATTTTGTACTGTGACTTTTGCAATCTCTTTGTATGAGTCCAATAACTTGACAACATCTCTCCACCAAAAAGAACCTTTTTTCTGTTGACCTGGTAGCTTGCCATTTGAATAGTAGTTTTCCCATACGAGATTGACCCATGGTATATTTGCCCTTGAGTAAAACTTATGAAGGAACTTGAGAAGTAGGGAGTCATTATGCGTGGAAAGGTTAATGACCCCTAGACCTCCTTCTTTTTTGGGCAAGCACACCATTGTCCAGGCAGCTTTGGGGGCCTGTTTTGAGTCTAGGTCTGAACCTCTCCACAAGCAGTGCTTCCTATATTTGTCAAGCTGTTTGATCACTCCTTTATGTAGCTTCATTGTGCAACTATAGAACACAGCAGATGAGGAGAACACTGAATTGACCATCTCCAATTTTCCTCCAGGGGAGAGGAAGATAGACGTGGAGAGGAGTCTTCTCTCAATTCTCTGAACCAGAGGCAAAAAATCTTCAATGCTAGGTTTTGTGGTGCCTAAGGGGAGGCCCAAATATGTGAAAGGTAAACTGCCTTTTTGACAGTTGAAGGTGTTTGCTAGCATCTCTAACCTTTCTTCTGACACATTGATGGGAACCATCATTGTTTTGCTATAATTCACTCTAAGTCCTGTAGAATTAGCAAAGGTAGTCAAGATATCTTTGAGGACTAAGAGCTGTCTTGGGCATGCTTCCATGACAAGCAAAGTATCATCTGCATATTGAACAATTGGGAAATCAGTGCCAGCCTTCTCTGGGAGGGGTAGGTTGAGAGACCCTTGTTCTTTTGCTTTGTTGACTAAAGATTGCAATAAATCAGCTGCTAGCACAAAGAGGAGTGGAGACAATGGGTCACCCTGCCTAACTCCTCTTCTACAATGAAAAACCTTCCCTGGCACTCCATTAAGAAGAACTGAAGACGTTCCTGAACTTAGAATGGCTTTGATCCATTCGATCCACTTATCCCCAAATCCCTTATGCTTCAGAATCTCTAGTATGGCCTGATGTTCAATTCTATCAAAATCCTTTTCAAAATCCAGCTTTAAGATTATCATCTCTCTTCTTGTTGATTTGCATAGAAACAAATATTCAAATGCCCATGCTAGGCAGTCATGGATAGTTCTAGATCTGATGAAACCATATTAGTTATCATGAATCAAAGAAATGATGACCTGTTGCAACCTTTCAGAGAGTAGCTTTGTGAGCAGCTTTATGGAAGAATTTAGAAGTGATATTGGTCTGAAGTCATTTATCACCAAGGGCGTATCAATTTTGGGGATTAGTGTGATGTAAGATCCGTTGATGCTTCTGATGCAGATCCCTCCTTCATGGAAACCTTCACAAAGTTCATAAAACTCTTTGGATATAGTGGACCAACACTTTTTCATAAATTCTCCATTGAAGCCATCTGGTCCAGGAGATTTATTGTTTGGCAGTTCAGCAATTATTCTATCAATTTCTTCTTTTGAAAATGGGCTCTCAAAACTGTAAGATGCATAGATCACATGTGTATGATTCCAGTATCATTCTTCTTCTTCTTAGCATATCTCTCGTGTTGACTCTGTCCTTCAGTACCAGCCAAAAAAAAACTTTGTGTTTCATTTGGCATTTGGATCTCCAAATCCATGAGAAGGCTGGGTGTATAGGTCTGTGTCCAATGAGATGTTTGTAGGCTTTTGATGTTGAGAAGAGGTCATTCCCCCAAAAATATGTCCACTGATCCTTTTCATCCTGAAATTGAGTGTTCTGTATTATGGTATACAGTTCCTGAAACTGTTCATGTGCCTGGATGGATAGTGGCAGGTGGAAATTTTGTGATAGGTTTGTCTGGTTCAGTACTTGTTTGAAGGTGGTGTTTGTGTCCTTTGCAAAGGAGTAGAGCTCTGGGAATTTTTGCATGAGAATCTGATCTGTCCAGTTATCCTTCCAAAAGAGAACCGAAACACCATTTTGTACTGTGACTTTTGCAATCTCTTTGTATGAGTCCAATAACTTGACAACATCTCTCCACCAAAAAGAACCTTTTTTCTGTTGACCTGGTAGCTTGCCATTTGAATAGTAGTTTTCCCATACGAGATTGACCCATGGTATATTTGCCCTTGAGTAAAACTTATGAAGGAACTTGAGAAGTAGGGAGTCATTATGCGTGGAAAGGTTAATGACCCCTAGACCTCCTTCTTTTTTGGGCAAGCACACCATTGTCCAGGCAGCTTTGGGGGCCTGTTTTGAGTCTAGGTCTGAACCTCTCCACAAGCAGTGCTTCCTATATTTGTCAAGCTGTTTGATCACTCCTTTATGTAGCTTCATTGTGCAACTATAGAACACAGCAGATGAGGAGAACACTGAATTGACCATCTCCAATTTTCCTCCAGGGGAGAGGAAGATAGACGTGGAGAGGAGTCTTCTCTCAATTCTCTGAACCAGAGGCAAAAAATCTTCAATGCTAGGTTTTGTGGTGCCTAAGGGGAGGCCCAAATATGTGAAAGGTAAACTGCCTTTTTGACAGTTGAAGGTGTTTGCTAGCATCTCTAACCTTTCTTCTGACACATTGATGGGAACCATCATTGTTTTGCTATAATTCACTCTAAGTCCTGTAGAATTAGCAAAGGTAGTCAAGATATCTTTGAGGACTAAGAGCTGTCTTGGGCATGCTTCCATGACAAGCAAAGTATCATCTGCATATTGAACAATTGGGAAATCAGTGCCAGCCTTCTCTGGGAGGGGTAGGTTGAGAGACCCTTGTTCTTTTGCTTTGTTGACTAAAGATTGCAATAAATCAGCTGCTAGCACAAAGAGGAGTGGAGACAATGGGTCACCCTGCCTAACTCCTCTTCTACAATGAAAAACCTTCCCTGGCACTCCATTAAGAAGAACTGAAGACGTTCCTGAACTTAGAATGGCTTTGATCCATTCGATCCACTTATCCCCAAATCCCTTATGCTTCAGAATCTCTAGTATGGCCTGATGTTCAATTCTATCAAAATCCTTTTCAAAATCCAGCTTTAAGATTATCATCTCTCTTCTTGTTGATTTGCATAGAAACAAATATTCAAATGCCCATGCTAGGCAGTCATGGATAGTTCTAGATCTGATGAAACCATATTAGTTATCATGAATCAAAGAAATGATGACCTGTTGCAACCTTTCAGAGAGTAGCTTTGTGAGCAGCTTTATGGAAGAATTTAGAAGTGATATTGGTCTGAAGTCATTTATCACCAAGGGCGTATCAATTTTGGGGATTAGTGTGATGTAAGATCCGTTGATGCTTCTGATGCAGATCCCTCCTTCATGGAAACCTTCACAAAGTTCATAAAACTCTTTGGATATAGTGGACCAACACTTTTTCATAAATTCTCCATTGAAGCCATCTGGTCCAGGAGATTTATTGTTTGGCAGTTCAGCAATTATTCTATCAATTTCTTCTTTTGAAAATGGGCTCTCAAAACTGTAAGATGCATAGATCACATGTGTATGATTCCAGTATCATTCTTCTTCTTCTTAGCATATCTCTCGTGTTGACTCTGTCCTTCAGTACCAGCCAAAAAAAAACTTTGTGTTTCATTTGGCATTTGGATCTCCAAATCCATGAGAAGGCTGGGTGTATAGGTCTGTGTCCAATGAGATGTTTGTAGGCTTTTGATGTTGAGAAGAGGTCATTCCCCCAAAAATATGTCCACTGATCCTTTTCATCCTGAAATTTATGGAAAGCCCAGGAGGAGAAGCATTACAGGCAAGACACCCTTTGACAGTACAACTGTCCTTCTTAAAACCATTATTCTTCTTTTTGATTCTTGGGCTTCTTCTTACTTCAGATTCCACCAAGGGAACTTCTGTAGTGGGATGCTTATCGACCAAAGAAATGTCATGCTCTTGTATGGGGACCGGATCTTCTTCCTGCACTTCCTCTATGATTCTTTTTTGAGGGCTACTTGAGGAGCATAAGATAGCAGCATTATCAGGGCATTTAGTTGGCAATGCAAATGATAGCATGTGTTCATCTTTAGTACTGTCTAGCAGTGTCTTCCAAGTTGGAGAGGCTAGAAAAGCTTTTGCCCAGTCAAAGCTATTAGGTGACAGTAGCATGACAAGAAAGAAGGAGGCCCAGTCTCTCGGAACTTGGACCACATTGTCGGGATTTCCAACTGGGGAGAAGAATTTGGCCCATAATCTGAAAAGGTCTGCGCTAGGCTTGCTGGGCTGTATAAACTGTCCAAGGTAGGCCTGGAGTCCAGGGTCCATTATGGGTTGGACCAATGGATATGAAAGGCCCACGTTCACATTCAGATTCAAATTGACCAGCACATTCAGATTGGGGTCCATTTCCTGATCCAAGACTGGAGCAGGTTGGTTCATCTGTTGCTCAACTGGCACAATTTGCGCATCATCCAAATTGGCATACTCTGCTACCATTCCTTCCAAGGGATAATCTGGTTCTAGCATGGTAGGGACAACTGCTTGTAACCCAAGGGCCAAGGTAGGTTGCTGGTTGTTTGATGCCTGATCATCCTCCGTTGCAATGGCCTCTGCATTAAGATCTAAACCTTGCTGTCCAGAATCCTCTGATGAGGAGCCAACAGAGGATCCAAGATGGAGAGACAAGCTAATCTGATCATTGTTTTGGTCTTGCTGTATCATATTGGCTTCATCCTCAATTGGTTGATCCATGATTTCTTCTTGTTGTTCTTGATCAAGTGGATTATCCAATTCGATTGCCTCTGGTTCATTATTCAGATCAGGCAAGTCTGCAGGATGGTTGGCTGGTTGGTCTGGCATATTTGCTGGCTGTTGCTGAGGCAACTGGGGAGGGAGTTGTCCTGGTTGTGCAATACCCAATCCTGGGAAAACAAAATTATCATCCAGACCACCTGGAGGAATATCCTCATCCTGAGGGACACCACCTAGCATGTTTTGTTGCAGGATCTCACACTGCACTGTTAGGGATATTCCTTCGAAATCATCTCCCTCTGGAATGAGTATGTAATGTGGTACATCTTTCAAATCAGTGACTCTAGCTTTGATGATGATTCTAGCAAGTATATTATCCCTCTGCCAAAATATGAGCCTACCAAAAGACTTGATGGTGTCACTAATTTCTTTCTCAGTACGGTAATCCTCTGGGTATCCAATTAACATCAACCAACATTCTTTGTTAAAGGTGACTCTTCTAGCATTTGCTCCCCTATTGTGGTTGACAAACTCAAAGTTAAGATCCTGAAACTGATGAGGACTATGGGAGACCAGTGTATCCCTATCTGAGACTCTTCCCAACCTTACATATGCTTGCCCCCTACCAAAAGGACATCTCTGAATTTCTATAACTCGTAGTCCATATCTATCCACCAGCAAATCCAGAATGACTCCTCTAAGTTCAGCAAAAGGAATCTCACCCTGTGGAAGAGGAGAAACAGTGACGATGGCCAGGTCTTCATTTCTTGGCCGAGCACGAGGAGTCACCATGTGAACGTACGGCTCCCTTCCTTGCACCAGCACCCTTGAGAAACCCGCAAGCATCATGGGAGAGGGATCGATGTCGAGGAAGGCCATTGCTGGGGAAGGATGATGATCGTCTTCTCCAGGCACTTCTTGAGCACAGTGCTTTACTCACTGTGGGTTTTCTTGTGCTTGTGGAGGAGATGGAGAAAATGAGGGTGGAGGGTGCTTCTGTAGCCCAAGAACTATCCGGCCAAATTCTTGAAAGGAGGCGAAATATGGGGCGCCACTTGAGCTGGGCCCACTAGTCATTGGGAGAGTGAGTTTGAACCAAGTTTTCCAAGAGTTATTCGGCCAGCTAGCCGAATTAACTGCTGAGGTGAAAAGGCGGCTAGGTGAAAGGTCAGAATTCACTGAGAGGCCTTGAAAGTTGTGAGAGGAGGGGCAGGTGTTTAACACATGTCCCCAAGAGTTACAGCCCCAACACTTGATCATATTTCTGCAGGAAATCCGGGTGTGGTTGGGAGATAAGCATCTTTTGCAATGGCCATACCATCCTGTGACAGTGCTGTGCTGTGCAATGGTTGGGCCAGAGAACGCACGCCTCTGAGCCTTCTGTCTCACCACTGAGTTTTGACCCATTGAGTTTTGACCTGCTTGCCTCCCTTTTGAATTTTGAACCCATTGCTTTTCACTAGAATTCTTCGAAAAATTCTTATTCTCCCAACTTAATCTGTCAAAAACTGAGCATCTTGATTGAGATAGCCTCTGAAAAACTGAAGTCCTTGGTTTAGCAGTAGGCCAAGGAGGAATGGACTTATCACAGGAGTTGCCTGCTTGGGACAAGTTTCCCAATGGGGTTAGATTTGCTCCCGAGAGAGGTGGAGGTCCTGATTTCACCACTTCAGCATAGCTGGCTTTTGATTTCTTGGAGCGAACACGTTCCCAATCGAAAGAACGCCCAGAATCAACCCGTGAAAAGGATATAGCATTTTGAAAACCCAAGTCATTGCAGAGGAAGAAAGCCAGCTTAAACTCAGGAAGGGCAACAGAGGCAAGCTTGAGGATTTGGAAACCCACTTCTGTCACACCCGGTTTTAAGGGCAAAACCAGGTGCATCTCATATGTGCGCCAGGATCAGTTTACACACATATGGTAGACGTCACAAGTGAATATCCATAACCATGCATAACGAAAGAATATTAAAGTGCATTTATTACAATCTCAGAGTTGACACAAATGTCACAGCGGAAGACTTAAATAAACGTTCATCTAACGAAGCAAAAGTGACTCCAACTCCACAGGCATTGACTGGGGGAGACTCGCCTAGAACTCCTCAAAATCAGCAGTGAAATCCTCAAAATTCTCCCAATCTGAGCAGCATTCCGGGTGTAGTTGATGCAATAAAAGAAAGAAAGAAAACAAGCATCAGCACATAACGTACTCAGCAAATGTAATATGACATACAAGGCTGAGGCAAAAAGGTTGGCTGACCATACTGCAGTAAGCACTTTTAATTGGTCAAGTTTTATTAAGCAACTATTTACTAGCAAATGAAAGTATATACCACCCACAAATTAATGAATGTCATATTCCCAACATATTCATATAACCACGATTTAGATCATGTTCAAGTATGATTATCATGTAAGGGTCCAGGCCGCTCTTGACCGTGAGCACGGCTGTTA
The DNA here is from genome assembly GCA_900205405.1 of Echinochloa crus-galli. Lineage (NCBI taxonomy): Eukaryota > Viridiplantae > Streptophyta > Magnoliopsida > Poales > Poaceae > Echinochloa > Echinochloa crus-galli. The sequence continues at coordinate 1,737,662 of OAMR01000211.1, forward strand.
TAACAGTTTTACACTCTGCAGAGGTTGTACACTTTCACCATAAGCCGTGATTCCCATTGCCCGAGAGCATTGTACCCTTCCCACACCACGTGGACCGAATACTGGGTTTCACTATGAGACCTTTACAAAAGCACTCTAATAAATGATAGCCCGCTAAGGTTTCCGGTTCAGAAGCAAAGCATAACCCTCCCTAATGAGATCTGTCTCTTACCAAAGCCCACAGCTCAAAAGGACCGAGCTATACCCCGTCAACCGCCGCCCCCCATGCCCCTTTCGAGTAAAGCTACCATAAACCAGAGCACCTAATTAGTCAGTCAAAGCCAGAGCCACATGGCACTCATGGTTGTACTGTTTTCCTGGGTGGTTCTCCATGTTCCAATTAAAAAGATATGATCTTGCCATTTAATTAATTCAAAGAGTATTTGGAACATAGAGTAGGGGTTCATTTAACCAATCCCAGTTGAGCAAACTAAGCATCATCTACCATCAAAATTAATTAAGTAACCCAGTTTCAGGGACAGGAAAATATAGTGGCTAGGCAAATCCTTAAATAGGAACCCATCAAATTAAGACACATGCACGGGTGGTGAAATTAATAATTATTAGGACATTTGCATGACATAATACACTTGCCTTCTTCCCAACTCGGTTGCTGCTCAAATCCTTCTCCAACAGTTGGTTCTTCAGAGAAATCCTCGAACTGCTCGCTTCCTAATCGCATCACACAATCGCATGCAAAGAAACAATACACTAAATAAGAAACAGTACACCAAACAATTCCAACAGAAGAAAACAACAGCACAAAACTAATCTACACGTTACAACGAACGCGTGAGCGCGAGAATCACTAAAATCGGAGTTAAAACGCAAAAGATATGGCTTTTCTAAGGTTCAGGGACTTGCTGGCAAAGTTTTAAAAGTTCCAGGGGCTTAACTGCGAAAAACCAGGGGCTAAAACATAATTTTGTATAAAAACTCGAGGGCTAAACCATAAAATAACAAAACTTGGACCTCGGGCATAATTTTAAAACTTGCAGGGGCTAAAACAGAAGAAAAAGGACCTATACGTAATTATTTTTGAACTAACTAGGACCGCGGGTTAATTTCCAAAAACTACAGGGGCTCTTAGAAAAATTGCCTAGGTTGACCGGTATGGACTGGTTTGACTTGGATGCTCGATCTAATCTGGGCCGTGGAATCTTGATCTAACGGCCACGGACGAATCGGGCGGAGGGAGACGCCGGCGACGGCGGCGCCGCTTGTTTCCGCGGCGGAGCTTCGCCGGAGCGAGCACGATTCGGCGCTACGATGCACCAAACACGACGAGACTTGGACCTAGAGCATCAGGAGGGGATGGCGAGCTCACCTGGCTAGCTCTCGTCGAGGGAGACGCAGCGACGGCGGCCGGCGACGATGAA
>OAMR01000211.1:1748456-1761788 GCA_900205405.1 Echinochloa crus-galli
TCTAGATCGGACGATCAGGATTGGATCTGGGGTTATCTCGCCGGCGGTGACGACGAACGCGGCGGCGCTGCGATGCCCGCGGCGGCGCATCGCCGGACTTGGGTCGAAAACACGCTAGGATATTCGGTTTGCGACGAGATCAAGTGCTACAGACTCGCTGGACCACGATGAGTTCATCTGGGCGGCTCTAGATGGCTAGAGATGCACACCGACGACGGACCACGACGGCGGCGCCATGGATCTCGACGGAGCTCGTCGGAGTACACGAATTCAAGCTACGGTTGATGATTACCTACAGGAACTACTCGGGAAGGACGATCAGGCGATGGGGAACTTACCCCGATGGATCAAGTCGAAGATCAAGCAGCACCGTGGGCGGACGACGACGAGCAGCGGCTGGCGGCGCTGAAGAACGACGGCGAGCGTCGTCAGCACGATAGAACCGAAATTGAACCAAGAAATCAAACGGGGAAGCCTCACTACTACCTGGCGAAGCTTTTGGAGGAGTTCTGGATGAGGAATTGTCGCCGACGACGACGCGACGACGAAAACCGACGCGGCGGCGACTTGAGCGGAGGCGCGAGCTCGGGAAAACGAGTTGCGAGGGCTGGATTGGTTGGGGAAAGATTGCGGGCGGGTGCGCGCTTTAAATAGGCCGGAGACCGGGGCCTCGGCGGCGTGTAGCAGCAGGATTCGGTGATGGCTCGGGCGGAGATCGAACTCGGACAGAGAGTTCGGCTCGGTTACGGTGGAGAAGAAAGGGCTGACAGGTGGGGCCCACCTGTCGGCGTCACAAGGAAAGAAAAGAGACGGCGCAGCGAGATTGGGCCGGAGCTGGGCCGAAAGCGGAATGAAAACGGGCTGAGCGGGGAGGAAACGCGAGCGAGGGAAAAAGTCCAGGGGTGTAAAGTGGACTTTGCCAAGAGTTCAGGGGCCTAATCTAAACTCAGCCTATTTAACTTTTCTAGAACTCAAACAAAAGCAAATCAAATTCGAATTTAAATAGAATTTAAATTCCAACTTGATTTACTAGCAACCAAAAATATATGCAACAGCATGAATGCAACAAAAACTTATTTTGACTAAAATAATTATTTAATGTGATATTTAAATTGACAAAAGGCTAGAAATTCCAATTAATTCCTAGAAAATTTATTTAAGCCTTAATAAATCCTAGAAAAATACAAAGGGTTGCTATGATTTAAATGTGATGAATTTTAGGGTGTTACAACTTCTTTGCACGATACAGCAAATCTGAAAACTTGAACATCCAATTGAAGGGGGGCAAAGAGCTTAGGATTACCTCCAAGGATGGCTTGAAGGCAAACTCCAACATTTTCTTCAGTGAGTCTGAACTTATTTCTGCTGAACGAGACGAGGAGAAAGAATTCTCTGGAGCTTGGCTCACCATCATAACCAACTGACCTTTTATGAAGATTCCTGATCTTGGTGCTGAAAGCATGACCCAAGGAGAAATCCAGCTTGGAGAGCTCCATGAAGAAGAAGTTGTCCTCTACGAGCTCTCATGATGGCATGCATGGGCGGCGCAGGGGGAGGCACAGGGAGGAAGGGGAGGAGGCTCTCATGGTTTTTTCGACTCCGCCTGGAGATACTCGTACGTGTTGTACCTAATGATGAGAGCGAGCGTTATCAGCTGCTTTCTCCTTCTCGATCTGTCAGCTCCGGCTCTGCCTGATCTTCCTCTGCCGGCTTCTTCGTGCAGATGCTGCGGCAGGCGTGCACGACAAACAGGAGGAACGAAATGTATACCAGGACGGCAGGAACGAGGCCGACCACGTACAGGGTCGTGTCGGTCTGCCTGCAGCTGCCGGCGGTGTAGGCTCCGACGAGACTGACCAGCGCCGCCACGATGAACCCGTAGGCGTGCACCTCCCGGAGCTTCCTGTCCAGGAGCACCACGACGATGAGCAGCGACGCGCCGAACGCCATGGTGTTGCAGGCGAAGAACGCCGCCACGCGCCCGCCGTCGCGGTCCTTGAGGATGGCGTCGCCGGGGCGGTGGCCGGCGCCCGTGCTGTCCCAGAACCCCCCCGGAGTACTCAGCCCCGCCACGTACGCCACGCTCACCGCGAACGTCGCCAGCAGCATCAGGACCTTGCGCTTCCGGAACCCTTCTTCAGCTTCTTCTTCCTCCTCAGCTGCTGCTGCTCTCCGAGCTTCTTCTGCTTCGGCGACATCGGGGGCGCCGGCGGAGCCGGAGCTGGAGAGCCCTTCTTCGCCTTTGCCTTCTCCTACGGGAACGGGAACGCCGCCGGAGCCGGGGAGCCCTTCTTCGCCTTTGCCTTTTCCTACGGGAACCGGAACGCCGCCGGAGCCGGAGAAGCAGGAGCAGGCCACCGCGATCTGGAACACGAGGTAGGCGACGACGATGGCGACGAGGAGCGCGGAGTAGACGGTGGTGAACGTGTCCCGGCAGGTGCCGGCGGCGAAGGCACCCATGAGGCTGAGCAGGTCCAGCACCATGACCACCTGCAGCGGCCGGACGGCAAGCCAGGGGTTGTTCCTGTACCTGCAGACGATGCCGCCGGGCTTGCTGCAGTCGTTGACCTTGTCGTCGAGGGAGGCAAGGATGAGGATGAGGACGATGACCACCAGCGACGCGGCGAACGCGGTGGCGTTGAGGTAGAAGAAGACCAGGTACCGGTGGTAGTGGGTGTCGCGGATGATGGGCTCGCCGGCGAGGTGCCCGGCGGCCGTGCCCTGCTGCCAGACGCCCCCCGGCGGGCGGAACCCGGCGGCGTACGTCACCGTGGCAACCAGCGAGGCCAGAAGAAGGATGTACTTGCGGAGCTCCGACATGAGCCTGTCACTCGTCGGCGTCGTCGTCTCATTTTTGCCCTTCTTGATTTCTTTTCTGTGCTGCTGCTGATTGGTAGTATCATCATTTCCGGTGGTAATAGGAAGCTCTGTTTGTGGCATGGAGGCAGCAGGAACCGTCATCGTTGGCACCTCACCCTCATTCTCATTCATGTAGGACATGGTCTGTCTGAACTCTGAAGCTCTAAGCTATATTAGGGGTGGTAACGGATCATGGCCCGTTTGTTTCTTCACAATATAACTTGGCCCTAATAAAATTTAGCTCAAAAACTAGTATTATTTTGGCCCGGCCCTAATCCGGCCCGATTCTTAAAATTTCTAGTACAAAAGTGACGGCCCTTTACCACCCCTGTATATATCTGATCAGATATACAAGGGGCTGTTCGTCAGCAAGGCACAAATATGATGCCTTGAGTTGGCATCATCGTGATGCTCCTAGCTTGCTAATTGTACGCGGGCAAGCTTCCTAATTTTGATAGGAAACGCAAAGTCAACATGTATGCTCAAAGGAATTGGGCCACAACATATTGCTAAGGGGGTCAGGGTAAGCATTCATGCTCCATGGATTTCCCACCTCCTCTTTGCAGATGATTGCCTGATCTTTGCCCCGGCGACTAAGAGGAGCGCTGACCGGGTGGCGAAAATTCTGGATGACTACAACCGGGGATCAGGGCAATTAGTGAATAAGCAAAAATCTGCAATTTTTTACAGCTCCAACTGTCAAGCTGAGGACAAGGAGGCAGTGCATCGCAGTTTGCAGATTGATGCAGAGGCGCTGGGAGAAAAGTACCTGGGACTCCCCACGGCTGTTGGGAGAGTATCTGATGGGGTTTTCCAATATGTCTCGGGACGTATTAGACAATTTATAGCAGGCTGGAGTGAAAAATCGCTGAGCTGTGCTGGTCGTGAGACTCTGATCAAGGCTAATGCACAAGCAGTGCCCACATACCCCATGAGCTGTTTCAAATTACCTCCCCAGATTTGCAAGAAGATGACTAGCTACATTTCAAATTTCTGGTGGGGTAGCTCGTTGGACAATCATAAAATTCATTGGCAGAAGTGGAGTAAGTTGACTGACTCAAAGGAGGATGGGGGGATGGGCTTTCGGGACATGATGCTATTCAATCAAGCTATGCTGGTAAACAGGGATGGAGGCTTCTAACTCGTCCGGATGCGCTTTGCTCGAGGGTGCTGAAGGGTAAATACTACCCAAATTGTGATTTCCTCGCAGCAACAAGGAAGAGGAGGAGCTCGGAGACATGGCGTGCTATAAGACACGGAAGGGAGGTGTTAAAGCTGGGGCTCATTCAGCGGATAGGCCCGGGTACCAATGTGAATATATGGAGTGATAATTGGATACCGGGGATACAGACCTTCAAGCCAAGAGTTCGTCTACCGGAGGTGATGGTGAATACGGTGGATGAGCTTCTGGAGGGAGGTGATAGGAGTTGGAACGAGCATTTGGTTCGGCAATCATTCATATCGATTGATGCTGACGAGATACTGAAGATTAGGCCGAGCCGAACAATGGAGAGTGACGTGCTAGCGTGGGAGCCTGAGAAATCTGGTTTATACTCTGTGCGCTCTGCCTATAGATTGCTCAAAGCAGAACAAACGCGGCGTACAGCAGAGAAGGAAGGCGGAGGGGCATCGTCGATAGGAGGAATATGGTGGAAACAGGGAAGTTGAAAATACCGCCGAAGGTTCGTATTTTTTGGTGGAGGGTGATCAGTGGCTTCCTACCAAGTAATGCCGAGTTGAAGAGAAGGCACATACGAGAAGAAAGTCACTGTGGAGTGTGTGGAGATCCCTCGGAGAGTCTATATCATGTTATGGTGGCATGCCCCTGGGCTAAACGTTTCTGGGCAGAGGTTAAAGTATTGTTGGAGAAGAAGCTACCGGACCTGCACCCCTCTACTTGGACGACGGATCTCCTCTCGGGCTCGTTTTGTTCAAAGGAGGATGCAGCGGTGTTTGTGTGTGCCTGCTGGGCATTGTGGACTGGCCGGAATTGCCGTGTGCATGGGCGCTCGGCCTGGAGTCCTAAGGCAGCAATCATACATGTAGCCAAGATTGTCGAGGAGCTGATGGTTGTGATCCCAGAAGGTGACCGGGTGGCGAACCGAGGAGTTAGATGGAAACCGCCGGAGCAAGGTTGGATGAAAGTTAACTCTGATGGTGCCTTCTATGCAGACTCAGGTCTAGGCGCCGGTGCAGTGGTGGTCCGGGATCATCAGGGCGGTGTGCTAGCTGGTCAGGCAATGTGGTATGGCCCTGTCCAGGAGGTGCTAGTGGCAGAAGCATTGGCTGCTCGCGATGGTCTACAGCTAGCGAAGCAATTGGCGGCAACCAATGTTGTGCTGGAATGTGATAGCTTGATGCTGGTCAATACTCTCCAGGAATCATCGATGGATAGATCGGTCATTGCTGGTATTTGGCATGAGTGTAGAGAGCTTTTTAGATCGTTCAATAATGTAAGAGTGTGCTTTACTCATAGGGAAGGGAACTCGTTAGCTGATAAGTGTGTGAAGGAGGTATCGGTAGATACTCCTAGTGTGTCTTGGCTTGCTTGCATACCTCAATGGCTAATGGATGCAGCAGAGATATCATTTGGGTTCCAGATTGTTTCTGCTTAGCCAAATAGCCAAAACAGAGCAGACGCACCTACCAGAATCTGACCAGCATTGTAGTTTTGTCGCCGGCTGGCCGACCGGGGAGGAGGGAGGGAGGCCGCCGGTGGAGAGACCGGAGAGAGGAGGAAGAGAGAGAGAGAGTGGCGGAGGTTTTTTTTGCCTCCCTTGTATGCTCGCGGCTGTTGGAGATAAGTAAATTTGCCTCGCCGATGCCGCTACTGTGGGCAATGCAAAAACAACCTGTGCCTCTTCTATTTGCATGGTGTTGTTGGAGTCAGCCTTAGGGCGTCCAGACCAAAATCTGACGACAGCGCGTGCCCGCACCCTGCTGCACCGTACCCCAGGTCAATTAAAAGATTTTCCGTTGCTGCACCGTCGATTAAAAACAAAACTAGGCATCCTTATAGGCACGCCGCCGCCTTCCATATTTTTCTCCTCGCGCCGCTCGCAGCGCGCTTGCTCCGCATGCCGCACACCGCCACGGCGCCTGCTCCTTCCCGTGCCACACCCGCTCCTCCGTGTCACCAATGCTGCCCCTTGTCTCCTCTCCTCCACACCGCCGCTGCTCCCCATCCCCACTCCTCCGCATCACCGCCGTCGCCGCCCCTCGTCTCCACACCGCCGTCGCTCCCCATCCCACTCCTCCGCATCGCCGCCGCCGCCGCCCCTCGTCTCCGCTCCTCCGCGCTACCGCTGCTCCTCAGCGTCGAAGCAGCCTCCCTCGTCTCTACTCCGTGACGCAACCTCCTCCGCGGGCGTCGCCGCCCATCTCCTCGACGGGCGCCGTTGCCACCATCATCTTCTTCGCGCCGGCGCTACTGCTTGTCATCCTCCTCCTCCATCCAACTGTGTTGTTTTCCTTTTTTGCTAGGTTTTACCGCATGTTGTAAGTGTATGTTTTCACTTGTTTCACACGTTTCAGAAAAATGTCACAATTGTTTTATACGAATGTTTCAAAAGTAGATCCGGATGTTGCGATGTTGCATATGTTTCACATGCATGTTGCAAGTGTTTTATCCTGATGTTACATTTTCATTGATAGGTTTTGACTGCGGGCGTGCGTGGCTCAGAGTTGGGAGCTAGAGATTGTAATGCTCCTATGAATGAATGAATGAAAGCTCTTGCTTACGCTCAAAAAAAAAAGAAGTCCTGAGTTAGTTCCTGGTTAGTTTGCTGCACACCGCCACGGCGCCTGCTCCTTCCCGTGCCACACCCGCTCCTCCGTGTCACCAATGCTGCCCCTTGTCTCCTCTCCTCCACACCGCCGCTGCTCCCCATCCCCACTCCTCCGCATCACCGCCGTCGCCGCCCCTCGTCTCCACACCGCCGTCGCTCCCCATCCCACTCCTCCGCATCGCCGCCGCCGCCGCCCCTCGTCTCCGCTCCTCCGCGCTACCGCTGCTCCTCAGCGTCGAAGCAGCCTCCCTCGTCTCTACTCCGTGACGCAACCTCCTCCGCGGGCGTCGCCGCCCATCTCCTCGACGGGCGCCGTTGCCACCATCATCTTCTTCGCGCCGGCGCTACTGCTTGTCATCCTCCTCCTCCATCCAACTGTGTTGTTTTCCTTTTTTGCTAGGTTTTACCGCATGTTGTAAGTGTATGTTTTCACTTGTTTCACACGTTTCAGAAAAATGTCACAATTGTTTTATACGAATGTTTCAAAAGTAGATCCGGATGTTGCGATGTTGCATATGTTTCACATGCATGTTGCAAGTGTTTTATCCTGATGTTACATTTTCATTGATAGGTTTTGACTGCGGGCGTGCGTGGCTCAGAGTTGGGAGCGCGCCGTTTCTAGTGTTGCAAAAGATGACTATTCATGTTTTGGACACTCGCAGACCTACTGTAAGGCTGTCCGCACTCGTGTTCCTCTATCTGCCTCCTCTAAATAGAATATTCTATTCTAGTCATCAAGATTCTTTCCTCTATACCGATTTCTCCCGCACTCATATCTCCTCTATACAACTTCCTCTATCACAACTAACACATATTTTATTTCACCCCCACCGACTACCATCTTATTTTTTTACTCTCTCTCTTCCTCCCCTCTCCCACTCCCGCACCATGCTCTGCCTCTCTTTCTTTCTCTCCTCTCCCAGTGCCGCCATGGCTGCTCCACCGCCGCCACCCATCCGCTCCCCACCCCCAAATTTCTCTCTTCCTCCGCTCGGCCGCCACTGTGGCGTCCCCCTCCTCCTCCTGCCCATCTCGCTCCCTCCCTCCTCTCCCTCTGGCGGCCGGCACGCGGCGGTGATGGCTTGTAGGGAGCCCGCGCGGCGGCCGGGGCACGGCGACAGCGGAGCTCCCCACGTGGCGGCCGGACCAGTCCTCCTTCCCGCCGCGGCCGCCGTGCTCACCAGAGGCTCCCGAATCTTGCAGCCTCCCTGGCGCGGATATCGCGGCGGCGCGTGGTCGGGCGGCCCCGCGCAGCGACGGCGGCCGGCAAGGCAAAGCCCACGGGGACGGCGGTCGAGCCAGGGAGGCGCGGCGGCGATGGAGCCCAGCGGCGCGGGGTGCACGGCGAGGCGGGCGGCGACGGCACGAGGCGAGAACGGCAAGCGGATGTGCCGGTGCTGGCGGTGTGCGGGGAGCTGTGCGGGCTGCTGGCGGAGGGGATGGTGCCGGCGTGGGCGCTGGTGGTGGACCTGGTGGAGGGGATGGCGCCGGCGTGGGCGCTGGTGGTAGAACCGCCGCCGCCGCCACTGCCGAGCTGGCGGGTCCGTTGCTGCAGGTGGTGGTGTTGCCGGCGCGGGGCGCACTGCTCTCCGGCCGCTCCTCTCGCGGGATTCCTCGTTGTCCTCGTCGGTCTCCTCTGTCGACTCCGGCAAGAGCGGATGCGGGTGACCAAGAGCGGCTCCGGCCGGCGACGGCCTCGACGAGGTACGCCCCTGGATGCTGCAGGTCTCGCCGGCGCCGTCAACTCCGTGCTCGAGCTCCACCGCCTCGTCGCTGACCCGCCCGCCACCATCCTTTGCCTCGACCTCTAGCGCCGGTGGGCAGCGGCGGTTGGGCCGTGTGGGCCCGCCGCCGTACGTAGCGGAGGGTCTCTACCTCCCCTGGTTATGGCGGAACGACGCCGTTCCTCTTGGACAGAGGAGCCGGTCCAGGAGACCGCTGCAGGCGTTTCTTCCCCTAAACGCTCCACCGTGGCCGTAGAGGAGACTGTTACCGGCGCCAGTGCGGTCAGCCTAAGGACATGGATGTACATATGTACATCTGTACACCCAATAATTTTTATCTAGCTAGTTTGAGTGCATATGCAAATCAATCAAAAGGAAATATCGTTATATATTTGAAATAAATATATGTTAAATATAGATTTGAAATATACGTGAAATAGAGCGAGAAGGAAATAAGAGGCAGCTCCTAACACCACTCTGAAACAACAGACTATGGAAAGCATATATTGAGAGCATATCCCTTTATGTTCATATGCAAACACATTGAAGTAGAGTGTATATTGCATCCGGGTCATGTGAACTTTGGATGACCTCATTTTACATATTACAAGACTATGCAATATCCTAATGTAATTTAACAACCGACTAGACGTGAAAGAATAGATTGCAAGATGCACAGTTGTTTATATGCATCTATTTTTTTTCCTAAAAAACATATCGTCAATGTACACCCAATTTCAAAATCGTGCGCCACTGGTTGTGGATACTTTAATTTGATATTGCATATATTGTTTTTGGATGTTGTAAAAATTTTACATGTGTCGGTGCTAGGATTCGATCACCCTAACCCCCGACTAGTGAATGTGCTGCGGATCCTCCCCTTGATGGTTGGTGCTAGAGCTAACACAGGGACAAGAATTTATCCTGGTTCCGGCCACGCAGCCCGTACGTCCAGCAGGATGTGCTTGAGCACTGTATTATTCAGCACCAGGGTGCTTGCAGGGGGGAGCTACAAGCTAGGTGAGAAAGGAGGCTAGACCTCCATTCCCCTGGAGTAAGAATGGTTGGGGTGAAATGCAGGTGTTGTTTGTTCGTGAACAAGAGTCGTCCCCCAGTGGTTGGGCATCCATCTCTCCCTTTTATAGGTGAAGGGGGGATGGTTACAAGTACATGCGGCAATACATTCTACAGTCGCGCGGTACCGGTGATCGTCATGTCGGATCAGCCATCGTCCTTGCGCCTGGCGAGGATTTAAGCAAATGTCCGGCTTCCACGGGCGACGTGATGGCGCCTATGTTTGTCTGGTCGTGGATTCGAGGGCTCTTCTTGACCTGGGTCTGGCTTTGGTCCTTGCCCGTATGGCGATTCGGGGGTATGCTCATGGCCGCTCGCCCGCTCGTAAGCGTGTTTGCAGGCCTGCACGATGCAGGTGCTGTGATTGAGATGAATGCATAGTGACGGCGGCGGGCGGTGTTTGACCGTCGTCGGTGCTCGGTCGCCGTCCGCGTGCCTCTTTGAGGGCGGTTCCCCGTCCCTCCGAGGGGCTCATCGGAGCGGGCCGTACGGGGGCGGTTGGCACAGTGGCGAGGAATGACCGCTTCCCACCTGTACAGGGTTCTGGCAAGCCCCCGCAACATCCGGCGTGGCTGCACAATCAGCTGGTACTTGGGGGAAAAGACCCGACCTAAGCAGATTATGAGGCGGCATCGGCTGACGCCCGCCTCTGACTCCTGTCCATACGTCCGTTCGAGGGTGCTCCTTGTTCGAGGGCCTCACCGTGGAGTCCTGCCCAGGCGTGGAGCTGGCGGTGAGGGACGTGGTTAGGTCGGCCTCCACCCTGGAGTCCTGGACCCCTCCATCCCCGGCAAGTGGTCTTCCATGATTGCTTCATCGAGGTACAGAATGAGCAGTATCTGAATATACTTCTCCTTGCATTTTGGGGAACGAAACATTGCATTGTGGCCACCTGGGGAGTTTTTTTTGTGCGCTTAAAACAAACAATGAAATGGGTGCCCTGATCTAGACAACCATTCGGAGATATTTACGTGGTTTTTTTTATAAACACATTTTCGGGGCAAATCCTTTTCAGACTATCATGCCCAATGACTCACTACTCTGAAAATTAGAGAGCTGAGGGAAAAAGGACCAAGGACAAAATTATATATTCCAGTTAAAACTCTGCAGACCTAAAAAGATAGGAAAAGTACACATTTTACCAGCAATTTAGAAGTTAATGCCCTTGCTTAGCTATCTGAAGAAAACCCGAGCACATGGTTCTGAATTGCATCCTGTGATATTGCCTCAAAAGCTTTGCATCATCTTTGGCCAAAAAAAAGCTTTGCATCATCTGTCGTGCGTCCATTTATCTTAATCCTGATTCCTGATAGCATGCATGGATTAGTGTGCGAATCTATATCTTGATAAAAATGAATGTTAGGATATCTGGTAACCAAATGCAAGTAGTCAGACCCAAATCTTCAGACATCATTAATACCTACTTGAATACTGGGTGCCAAACAGCAGTGTAATCTTTGAAAGCCTTCATGTGAGTGACTGAAGGCAGCAACTAGGATCTCGCGTCTCCATTCTTTGTGAATACTTTCAAGCATGCACATCGGCAGATTTGGATTTAAAGAGCTCAATTTTCTTTATCTCAGGGATGCGATGCCTCAGTGCTGATACAAGGTAACAAGCACCGAGAGGACCGATCCTGCAAATCTCTCCCTTGGTGGGTTGAATGTCATCGATGCTGCCAAGAGATTGCTTGAAGTCGTGTGCCCGGCAACTGTTTCTTGTAGTGACACTGGCGTTCTCGCTTCCAGAGATGTCGTTGTGTTTGTAAGTATCAAGCCAATCAGCTCAATCTCTTATACAGTTGCTACAGTTTTTGCCTGACTTTTGCTATGATTCATTGAAATTTTGAATGCTTAGATACCTTGGTCATTGACATGAAACATCTCAGAGAAACAAAATTGGAACATTTTGGTTAGCTGCTTGTTGCTTATAATAAAATCGTTTTGTTAGCAGAATGGAGATTGGAAAGGCATCTTATTGCTTTAACCGTATGCTGCTTTGATTTCCTGAAAACTCTTTCCAGATTCATGGTCCAGTATTTGAAGTATAAGCTAAGACCAAATTGTCAATATGTACGTGACTTCAGGATAGCAGATTGCTTGAAGGACCATACCAAATCTGATTCTTTCTGGCGGAGGTTAGGTATGTGTCCATTTTTTTTAAATGCATTTTTGTGTGTGTCAGAAGAAAGGGTGAATTCCTTTGGCATGCCAGATTAGCCTTTTTATGTACTGCTATGTGACTTTGTAGGATACATGAATCACTTTTCTCTCACTCTATTGCTTACTAGACTGATCAATTATTTCTGTTCAGAAAAGTGTAGGAAACCAAACAATTGAAAGTCTCCAGCATATATTTGCTTCATCAGATCAGACATATGGTGGTTTAACTCAGGATTTATATTGTAATTGATTTAGTCCAACTTCTTTATTTGAGGTTCTTTACAATCCTTGAAATCTGTCTATCTATCAAAGTGAAATAATAGTACTCATTGAAACCCCTCGATCTGCGGAGGTGAGTTTGCCGGAGCCACACCTCCTTGACCGAGGCTAGTCATCTTTACCAACTCTCACCTTGTCGCAGAGGAGAGCGCAAGGAGATATTGCAGAAGTTTTCTATCATATATTTAGTTTGCTCTTAGCACTGATCTTGTATTAGCTCCATAATTTAGCATCACAAAATTGTTGATTGCAAATGCAGAAACTCAGGGCAACAATTGTTGCATCCTACTATACAGACCTTGGCATTGAAGAGTCAGACATATTTGTCTATGATGGTGCAAATGTGATATTTCCCACCTGCAGATATCAAAATAACTTTCATATTCCCTTTCAAGCTGTTTTGTCTGGTGAAATTAAAGCATGTCTTCCATTTTGACAGACATATGTTGTTTCAAGTGTTATTATGGGCCAAACTGACTTATATGGACATACGAGGAGAATCAACGACCACTAAAAATATATATATATCACTGAGGAGGTGATGATACTCCAAGGTGTCCAGCATGAAACTACTCCAGTGTAAGATTTGTTCTGTCACGCTAAAAAATTCCAATGGTTCTGAAATTTTACTTTTTGCGCAATGTGTATCATTCTCCTGTCATTTAACATAATATTAATTTCTTGCATGTCTCTACATTGCTCACTCCCATGTTTATTAGCAGTCCATTCCTTCCATGTTTATTGTCAGTATTGGTTCCATGTTTATTAGCAGTTGACAATTTGGTCATTACTAATTTAAGTTAGAGAACCATATCTCCTGTTTTTGATGTGATCGTTTGATGCATCAAGCTGTGCCCAAAAATGGCTGGCTAAAGGGGATCGGTTTTTGTGGTAATTTAGGAGTTGTTCACAGCAACAATTAAGCAGACTATCTGATTATAGCTCTGATTACTCTACAACAAGTATGATGATTTGTCACTATTAGTGTAATGTTTACTCCTACAGAAGTATTTTTTATCTTTTTAGGATGTTACAATCAGATCGTAGGTGTAGGCTTGTGCCACAGCACAGTAACTTATGGTAACACCTGAATTTTTTAGCGTGACAGAACAAATCTTACACTGGAGTAGTCTTCATGCTGGACACCTTGGAGTATCATCACCTCCTCAGTGACCCAGCCTTCTTGGTTCCGTAACTTATATATATATTTTTAGTGGTCGTTGATTCTCCTCGTATGTCCATATAAGTCAGTTTGGCCCATAATAACACTTGAAACAACATATGTCTGTCAAAATGGAAGACATGCTTTAATTTCACCAGACAAAACAGCTTGAAAGGGAATATGAAAGTTATTTTGATATCTGCAGGTGGGAAATATCACATTTGCACCATCATAGACAAATATGTCTGACTCTTCAATGCCAAGGTCTGTATAGTAGGATGCAA
>OAMR01000211.1:1777838-1790702 GCA_900205405.1 Echinochloa crus-galli
CATGGCGAGGCACCATGTCCTTAACCGCGCAGGACTAAGGGTGAAAACCCTGTCCACCTATACGTGCGATGGCGGCGCTTAGGCGTCGTGCCCTTCTTGGAGGCGCCGCACTAGGGGGACTGGTCTTGTGGTGCTGGTGGTCGGCTAGGGATGTTGCCGGGGAGGGGCAGAGGGCCCATGGGTGCTGGAGGGCTTGAGTTGCCGCGTATGGTGCTGTTGTGATCTCGGTGACGGATGGGCGGAGGAGGTACTCTCATTGTGGCCTCAGATATCTGAGTCCTTGGCAGAGGAGTATGAGGCGGTGGATGAGGCGAGGCCCCCACGCAGAGTGGCCAGGATCAGTGATTTTAATTGGTGCTGTGTTGGGAGTGTTCTTCTGAAGCTTCAATGGAGCCGAGGAATCGACGATCGTGGGTGTGCGGCTTGAGGATGATGGTCCCATGGTGGAGGAGCTCAGGTGGCCGCTCGGGCTTGCAGCGGGCTGCGGCTTTGGCGTGGCACAGCGTTGGTAACGGCGGCGCGGGTGTTGACGGTCTACTTTGTACTCCTCTCCCAAATGGTCGGGAGTGGTGGTGTAGTGTTTGTGTCGTGTGTGTGCGTTTGTTTGTGGTGGGGGTTTACGCTTCGGCGCGTGATGTACGAATGCTTCTTCTTCTTATATGACATAGCAGTGCTCCTGCTTCTTTTAAAAAAAAAAAGATGCTTCGATTGGACTACATCTGGGAGGTTCTTTGGGGTAGAGACATCAACAAAAGAGCTGCCATTAGGTTGGACGTCGGTGTCAAGGAATCCATTGTCGATTTTCTTGGCCATATCAACTTTGACACAATAGATAAACATCGGTTTCCTAACCATCCAGATATGAAAGGTTTTCTTCCCTACTCCAGACGCCAGAGATTTATTAGTAAGTCGGAATCGGATGCTAAACGATACACGAGATGTGTTGTAATGTGGCACTTTGCGACATGGTGCTGCGAACTAGCAGAGCAGAAGCGGGAGAAGCAGGATGGCTCAATCAAGGCGGAGTCCATAGGCTGCAGGGAAACTGCTGCCAGTAATTTGAGAAAAGCAGCCACAGCAGTGGCAGGATGTTTCATTAAAAGAAAAAATGCAGCAGCAGCAGCAGGAAGAGAGGAGAATCGGAATCGGCGCGTTGCCATTGCTCTGTCCAGGTATTGTACCTACTTGGTGGGGTCAGCGCCTGAGTTGCTCCCTGGGCCGGCCTCGGACACGACGATGATGTATCGTGACATTACACGGTACAAGGCCCAAGTTCTTTGGGCTATGTGAGAGGCTAATAAAACTTGGAGATCTCTCTCTCTTCTGTCCGACCATCAACATCAACTATTTGAAGACAGCTCTACGTTTCAGAATGGTCTGCTTCTGGCACAGCTGCTTCTCCATGACGACGACGAGCCTCCGGCTCTTGATGATAAGGGCACGGACCTTCTTGACCCCTGGCAGACACTGGCGCATGTGTGGGTCCGGATGTTGGTCTACGCAGCGCCGTACGGCAACGTGGAGGCACACATGCGGCATCTCGCGGAGGGTGGCGAGCTCGTCACCCATCTATGGTCCTTGCTCTACCACCTCCACATCCGCGAGTGGAAGGTCCAGGACAATCTGCACTACATCTACAGCACCAACGACGCTGACAAGATACTCAAGAATAACAACCTGACCGTCATCGCCTTCCTCGACTCACCATATGTACGGACCGCTTCTTTCTCTTTATTCGCATTACATTTTGAAAAAAAAAGGAATACGTACAGCTATCGCGCGCACAGAGTTATTTTTATGGTATATTCCCAGCTCACAAGCTGATCAAAATAAACAAGGTAAATATATAGTACATAATTAATAAATAACAGAAAAACAAATAAAAAACAATTCTATTATTGCTCTCGATCCATTCTTGCCAAAGAGTCCAAGGTGATGACCTCCAATACCCTGTTCGTTGATTGGATGGTCTGTCTTGAGTCCTCACGTTGTAAATTGTAATAGAGACCAAAATTATTGCTTACTGCTGGATGGATGATATTCGCATTACTTAGGTCATGTTTGACTAACTTATAGGTCAATATTAGCTGTGTTAATTGGGTTACCAGCAAATAGCTACCCGTCCATTTTAAATTATTGCTCACTCTAGTTTTGTTATAAGTCAAACTCTTCTCTACTCTTAATCAAGTTTATCGAAAAATATAATAATATGCGGTAGCTAAGTGAACAAACTATTTAGACATATTTTTAATGGTCGATTCAAAATGAAATCGATCTGATGCGGTAGATGTTGATATTTTTTTCTAATAAACTTGGTCCAAGTTAGATAAATTTGATTCAGAACAAAATTAAACTGAACAATATAGTTTGAAAAGAAGGTAATAATTGTTAGCTGGATGGTTGCATTGGTGGCTGGCCTGTTAGAGTGGCGCAGCGGAATCCGGCCCAGCCCGCTATACCCACGGGCCAGCGCCCCAATAAGCTCAGGTCCACCGGAGCCACAACCAACCAAGGCCCAGGCCTAACTCAACCCAAAAGACTAGTCCAATAGGTGAGGGCTGCCCCCGCCTTATATGTCGTGCTCCACCCCCATCAATTTCCGATGTGGGACTAAACCTAACAATCTTCCCCGTCACACATCGGGCCCAACTCTTCCATCACATACACCCCATGTGATCTCCCAGAAGACGTTATCCCAGGCCCCGAGTCCAACTCTCCAGTCACAAATCGCCATGTGACCCTCCGGAGACGTTCACGGGCTCCCCCGTCACCATGTGACCTTTGAAATTTTCCAGGTTTCCCGATCTTCGGCTCTGATACCACTTGTTAGAGTGGCGCAGCGAAATCCGGCCCAGCCCGCTATATCCATGAGCCGGCGCCCCATCGAGCCCAGGTCCACTGGAGCCACAACCAACCAAGGCCCAGGCCTAACTCAACCCAAAAGACTAGTCCAATAGGTGAGGATTGCCCCCGCCTTATATGTCGTGCTCCACTCCCATCAATTTTCGATGTGTGACGGGGTGATTGTTAGGTTTAGTCCCACATCGAAAATTGATGGGGGTGGAGCACGACATATAAGGCGGGGGCAACCCTCACCTAACAGACTAGTCTTTTGGGTTAAGTTAGGCCTGGGCCTTGGTTGGTTGTGACTCCGGTGGACCTGGGCTCGATGGGCGCCGGCCCGTGGGTATAGCGGGCCGGGCCGGATTCCGCTGTGCCACTCTAACATGGCCTGTGTTAGCTAGGGCACCTCCAACAGCGCCGCACATGCTAGCTCCCAGCCCTTCTGACCCATGTCGTTTTTTTCGTATGTGGAGTAGGAAAGGAGGTAACTATTTACGAAGAGATCGCCTTAAACACGCATCTCTCAATATGTACCGTGAAACAACCGGATTCTCACCAACGAGAATCTGACTCCCTGTACCCTCGAGATAGTCACAGGAATCACAACTATCTCGTACAGAACTCATCTCAGTCAACTATCACATCCATACATCAATAAAAGATCCATTACATTACATAAATAGAGCCACAGCGGTCTGGTACAAGCCTCTGGGCTAAATCGACAATAAGAAAACAGCTACGAAGCGATAGCTATCAACAGGGTCCCATCTTCCACAGACATCCTTGAGCGAAGCGCACAACCCTCAATCGTACCATCCGTCCTGGTTGAACTCGTGGTCTGGGTCTTCACCTGTGTACCCAAAGTCTTGTCCCCAAGGAAATGGGACAGGTCCACGTCACCAACTATATATGATGCAAGCTTTAAAGTGGCCTAATCTAGTAGTAAAAGATATAAAGGATTATAAGCTGGGGTTTTCCTATGCGAGCAGCAATATTAACCCATTAACATCTCGTCTCAGCACCTTTCCTCACTAGAGTGATCACACTCTCCCAATCTCCCATCATCAGCCTCACAAACCACATCGGGCTCATCTTGTCATCACAGGTTCCCGCATAAGCATCCACCAACGCCTTCACTCTCTAGTCGACTCAGTGAGCTCCCTCCCCACCTTGTCTCATCAGCAAACGCTGGACCAATCTCTCATAACCGAAATCAAGGATAAGGTAAGAAAGCAGATTCCCATGCTAATCGGAACGAATCAGAGGTAGGTCATCCATGACCAGGGACACGGCTATACGTATAGTTTTACACTATGCAGAGGTTGCACTCCAGAAATCCACCCGGGCTGCAGGGCTAGTCAGCAACCAACCCGACACACAGCCCACAGCAAAGACTCTAAGCCGTAACGGCGCCAAAACTGTCTCCCTGGGCTCGGGAAACATCTGAACAAACATCTACCCCAGGGATGTGAAACTCTCCCACCGGGACCAGTCGGGGGCCATAGTAAATCAGGGAAACACAACGCAACATGCTCCCCTTACACATATCAAACTCGATTCTCCTACAGAATTGGCACCGCACTAACTTAGGCTTGCTAGAACCCTCCCCATACGGGTAGATGGTGAGCACGGTAATCCCACGTCCGAAGTCGCGCCAACGCGGTCCTTAATTGTCGGTAAAGCGAGTATCTACATCAGAAGCGGTCAAACACCACAGTCCGCAATCGGCACCCATCACAGGTATTGCCGCCCAAACTCCTCCAAGTAACCAAAGTAACCACGTACCCGCAACAGGTACTCCGCAGGGACTACCCGAGTGTAGCCCCTAAGCACCTCGAGCAAGGGAACGAGTTGTTATTACTCGCTTACACCGCCTAGCTGCACTACTCCTCCCAAACCACCCACAACTCATGCCAAGAGGATCAAATCACAACCATCCCAACACATGCATAGCATAGCTTACATCATAAAGTGGATAATAGGATGGCAAGGTAAACAGGATATAGCAAAGGCAGTGCAGGTTTATCATGCGAGTATTTTAGAGAATAGTTGGGCGTGAACATGGGCAAGCTGGTTCTTCCTCTTCAAAGCTATTGTCGAAGCAGTCCTGCTCTTCCGGCTCCTCCGGGGCTCCTAGAGTCGCGGGAAAATAAAATAAGACGCGGTTACTAGCAAAGAAACACCAAAACAGCAAGGAAATAAGACCTAAAGAACACCAAACGCTACACTAACACGTAGGTCATGATTTTAGAAAATATAGAAACTGGTTTCATATTTTTCTGAGCTACGGTTGATTTATTATGAATTTTTCAAGTTTACATCATTTTCTAAAATTAATAAATCATTTCTAAAAAGAAAACAATTCAAAAATTAGCCTGCTCTCGTCAGCATGACGTCATGTTGACGTCAGCAGTGGATCCACGCTGACGTCAGCGTTGACTTGGTGAATGGTCAACGGTCACGGTCAAGTTAGCGGGTCCCGCATGTCAGTGACTACCAGAGCATGACAGGTGGGGCCCGCGTGTCAGTGCTGAGAAAAAGGGAAAGGATTAAATCGCGGCTGGGCTGGATTGGGCCGGAACCAAAGTTCAAGGTTGACAAACAGACTTATGGGTGAGCTTTTGGCCCACGAAGGGGGCGCGACTGGTGCTCGGCCTGGTGGACTGAGTCCATGGTGCACCGTGTCTGGGGTCCATGGTGCGCCGGGTGCACGGGATCGGATTGTGGCCGCCACGGGATCTTCTGTGCGTGTGCGTGTGTGATGCACGTGTGGTCGGCGGTGTGCCACAGGCCGGCGCGACGCGCGCGACGCGCACCTGATCGCGACCGGCGGCTCTGGTCGACGGCGATGTTCGCCGGTGAGGCTCGGGGAGGGGCTAGGAGTGGAGGGCCTAGGAGTGGTGGTCGAGCATCTCTAGGGTTCGGTGATCAACAACGACAAGAAAAAGAGGGGTGCCTGGCTAGGTGGGTGAGCTCCCGACGGAGATAGGCGGCTGCACGGCCGGCGGCCGGCGAGCAGCAGCACCAAACGACGGCGCGGCAGCGCCCTGCCAAAGAAAGCGTTCGGCTTGCGAGCCGTCGTCACCAGCAACTGCTGGGATGCGGCTAGGTGCTGCCGCGGGCACGTGGTCAACCACGGCCGCGACGCGGCCTCGGCTCCGCTCGCCGCGACGGCCTCGGCTGCTAGAAGGGCGTCGGCAGGTTGCAAACTAGCCTAGGCGGCGGCGTCGAGGTTCCTGCAGAAGACTCGCGGCTTGAAGGCCGGTTCACAGAGGGTTTGGCTGCACGGCGGTGCAAGAACGGCGGCTCCATGGCCGGAACAGGGGAGGAAGGGTGGGCGGTGGCGGCACTCACCGAGGGTCGGCGAAGTAGTACGTGGCCGGCTCGGGGAACATGGTCGGTGCAGCGGCGCTCCTCGTGCTCCCACGTTCGGCTCCTCTTCGACTCCGGCTTGGCGTTCCCACGTACATCGGCGAGCGGCGGCGCTCCAGCTCGGCGTCGGCTTCGTCTTCGTCTCCTCCTCTTCGCTCCTCCTCTTCGCTCCTCCTCCCTCTCTTCTCCTTTCTTTCCCCCTCCCCAAGGCTGTGGTTGGATCGAATCAGAAAACTCCGAAGGGTAGGGGGGCTGCGGTCGGGAGAGCTCTCCCCGGCGGGGTCTTATAGCCGCGGCGCTAGGGCACCCCTAGGCACGGACGGCGAGATGAGCAGGTGTGGTGGCCGCGGACACGCGTCCGCATCGCAACGGGCCGCCAGGGACGCGATGGGACTGGCTTGGTGGCTCACGGGCGTGCGTGAGGGAGCGGGCGTCGCCGGGCGCAGGGAAGAGATGGGGGAGGAAGAAAGCTGACTCCACGGGCCCGCCTGTCGGTGAGAGAAAGAGAGAGGGTGAGGCGCAGGTGGTCGGCTGGGCCGAGTTGGGCCGAAAGGCCGGCCGGGCTTGGATGGTTTTCGAACAAAGACAAGAGTTGAGGGGTGCTGAATGGACTTGGCTTCGGAATTTAGGCCCACGAACAGTTTGATAGATTTGACAATTAGTTGGCCAATTAGAGTTTGAATTCAGATCTAGAATTTGAATTCAAACCAGCCAAAACTCAACAAAACCCAAATCACACTATTTCATCCTTAGCGCTTCAATTTGATTTTAGTTTTAAATTTAAATTGCCTAGGAATTTATGGAGCAAAAAGAATACATCATTATATGTTTGTTGGCATGCACACAATTTCACCAAAATTTTTTAAATCCTCACTTTTGCATTCAACAAATCCTATAGGTAATTTTAGGGTTGTTACATACCGGCCCAACACTTACATCTTCTCCAATCATCTTGCTATCGGACCAATAGTTCAATACTGCTG
The DNA here is from genome assembly GCA_900205405.1 of Echinochloa crus-galli. Taxonomy (NCBI): domain Eukaryota; kingdom Viridiplantae; phylum Streptophyta; class Magnoliopsida; order Poales; family Poaceae; genus Echinochloa; species Echinochloa crus-galli. Next base: position 1,785,038 of record OAMR01000211.1, read on the forward strand.
TAGATGGTGTTGACGCTTTTTCCGGCCAACACACACGAGCACTAGATCGCGCAACACCAGAAACTTGAACTCGCTGCAGCCACTGCCTAAGACCGTTTTGGGAATCCGGTTAGACGGGTTTCGTCGAAAGCTACGGGAAAACCTAGAATCACCACCTCGGGAGGGACCCCGTCAGAGATAGCGCGCCTAGGGTTGTCCTGAGATCGGTCAGGCCACTCAGAACCTCTTTGAACGCCGTCGAGACAAGCAAAGAAAGCAAAGGGGTTGGAAAAGTTAGGGTTTGGAAATAAAAGTAGGAAAATAGTATTGATCGATTGGATGATAACCTCTCAATCAGCCACAACCCTTTATATTTATAGGGTGGGGAGGTCTTGCCCCGCAAGGAATCCTTTTACAACTTGGAAACGATAAGGAGTCCTAATTCTACTCTAGTTCGGGGAGAACCGGTCGGACCGGTTATACAATCCGGTCAGACCGGTTTGCGGTCGCGCCAGACCAGCTACAGGCAAACCGGTCTGACCGACGACCGACCTCAGAAACCAGTCTGACCGGTTTGGCCTAGCCTGATCAGCATGTTGTCAATTTTGGATGCGAACAGATGGTGTATAAAAGCTGAACACTGGAGAACTATGATCTTTTATGCTAGCTCTTATTATGTGATCCATAGTGCTTAGAGCTAACAGTTAACTATAACTACTGAAGGTAGCCTTAGCAGGAGATTAAGCATGGCCGCACTGTGGTTGCCTCTAATCACTCACCATATGCTCGATCTCCTTAATCCAACACAACCAAATATACTAGTTTCTTTATTTTCTCGTGTGAAATTCATGGTCACCTTTCCTCCTTCGATACAAATCCTCTTGTTATTCGCTTTCATAATGATGATAGTATATGTAACAAATTTGTTCTTTATTAACCTTTAACTACTCCATCAACCTATACTCTCGCACTAGCTAGTAATTACGAAACACACATGTATTACAAACTAGGTGATACCCCGCGCAATGCTGCAGAAATTTTTTAATCAAAATTTTAATGTGAAAATTAAAATAGAAACATTAAGGTGATTGTTGCATTATACATGATTTTATGGTTAAATTTAAAAGTATAAACACTAAGTTGATTGCATGGCAACATTCTTTTGCAGACCATAATATATGTGAAAAACATATTCATCATCTTGTCGAGAGAGTACGACTCTAAATTGATTTATCATCCATGAATTTCTACCGTTATACTCAGCAAGATTAATAATTTGCACGCATAGATGCTATTAATCATAGAAAACCGATGGCAGACAAAAATAGATGATCCTAGTGGATAGTGACATGACGTATGATATAGTGGGTTTCTATATGACGTTGATAGCTTACATGCTGAGAGTCCCTTTCACTAAATGCATGGATGTTGTTAGCCGCAGAAAATCGGTAGAAGATATAAATTGGTGGCTCTAGTGGATGGTGACGTAGACGGCTTGCATGTTGAGAAAAGTATTTTAGTGGGGATCATCTATATAGGTTACTAGGTGATACCACACGCGTTGCAGCAGAAATTTTAAATAAAATTTGAAAGTAGAAAACACAAATTCATATTTGGATCCTTTCGTTTCCGCGAATAATTAGTGGGCCTAAAAAGTCATGACCCGCTGCTAATATTGGCCCAATAAATGGTCCGTGATGATCACATCATCATCCACATTAGCATCATTCTCCATGTTAGCGTCCATGTCAGCAGCCATGTCAGTTGACACGTCAGCTTGTCTGTAGCCACGTCACCATCCACGTTAACAACCACATCAGCTCATCATTCAATCTGTGATGAAGTTTGTGACGTTTATTTTCGTCACAAACACTGGGCTTGGGCTGGGCTTTGCGGGCTTAAGTACAATCTATGACAGTTTGAAAACGTCACAAATCGCTTCAGTCTATGACGGATTCTGTTAAACCATCACGCGATTTAATCTGTGACGCTCAATCCATGACATTTTATTAAACCGTCACGGACCCTACTTTATGTCGTTTTTTCACTGATCTATAACAAAATTATTCTGTCATAGATTAAATAGTGTCTTGTAGAATTCGATGGAATTGAAATATGCTATATAAAATAGACTATTTATCTTGGAATTTAACATTCCATAACTTTTTGAAGTTTAGATATAAGCCCATCTTAAATTCATGGGGGCGGGGGGACAGAAATTGATTCTATAGATCCTCTTTTTTAAAATGATCTTTCCCATATAGTAAAAGTGCATCATATAAGTATCTCTACCATATAGTCAACAATAATAAGTAAGTCTTGGTGATGATTATTAGAATGGAATTCAATTCCAAGCATCCAAATGGGGCCTAAGATGATTGTATGGCAACATGTTCATTTTATTGAGAGACAATGGCTCTTAAATTTTTGATCCTTTATGTATTGCTACTGTAGGGATTCTATAGCATGGCACTCGTATAAACTAAAAAATTGCATATATACATGCTATTAGTTACAGAAAATCGATGAAAGATATAAATAGATTGTTTTAGTGGATGGTGACATGGATAGCTTGCATGTTGAGAGTTTTCTAGTGGATGTTGACATTGGATAGCTTGCATGTTGAGACAAATCAAGTAGTGATTGTTAGTGGAGACCAATTATATAAGTTATATAGATATATAGATATAGATTAGTGAAAATGGACCTATATTTGATAACCAAAAATTTTTACCTTTTCTAAACTCAAATTTGTTAAATATTCTAATACAAATCTCATAGATACATGTTTTTGTCTTTATCTAGTTATATGGTAGACTTTACTTAGCAATCACTCTTATCTTTTTATCCAAATTCATGGTTTTTTTCACTTCTCATCCTACATCGATATGTGTTTCACATGTGGTTAATTAAATTATACTTTGAGCTATGTGTTTAAAATTTAAATCCAAATTGTTGTAGCTTTTTTCGTACATTATACATGGTGACACACAACATGCATGTGTATCTGAAGTTATTATTTTCCATATTAATAATGACATGAATAGATAATCTGGGATCATATATTGTTATACAATGGAATATATTTTGTAATTACATTTGCTGATAATTTAGGTGCATCTTTAGATTTAGACACTACATTTGGGGTTCTTTTTATGATATCATAAATGAATAATTTAAATGTAAATTAGGGGTTACTTTAGATTGTTTTAGTATGGTATATGTGGGTAATTCAGATAAATACCAGGGATTTTAGGTTATTTTTATTATGCCATATGTGGGTATTTAGATATAGTCTTAGGTTTTCATAATACAATATATGGAATATTTTTTAAAATAGAATGAATGGCTATTATTGTCAATAATAATTAGTCTGTCAGATTAATGATCCAATGTTTCTAACTTATGTGAAAAATTTTAGGATTTAACTTTTTTAACATATCTTGTGAGGATTAATGCGAATGGTAAAAGAAAGCGCTAGTTAATAATAGTAAGACGGGGCCTAATGGTACGGTGGAAGATGGCTAGAAAGAGCACGAAGCAGTAGTACACGATGCGCTTGTATGTTTGGACCTTGGAGGCTATTTTAGTTCTTATATCTATTTCCTTTTTCCCAAATGCTACAGGGTGCTCAGAGTGATGAACTTGCTACTGTGTCAATGTATACAAATGAATTCACATTCTACCATACTTCAGATCCTGAAGTTGCTAAGCTTTTCCACATTGACCCAACAGCAAAATGCCAGGCTCTAGTACTGATGAACGGAGAGTATAAGTTCACCTTATACGGTACGCGTGTCTTTATCTCAAGTTCAGAATTTCCCTTCGCTTTTTGGTTTGTATTTACTGCTGGGTTTACATGTAATGCAATGTGTATCATGTAGATGGGGAGTTCAGCGCAGATGCCATTAACATGTTTTTAACTGAGCAAATCTTTGCTGTGAAAAGGGCACGAATGAAAAGGGCACTATTATTAGAGGGACCTGCCCCCTCTATCTTTGACTGGTCGGCCAACAAGCAGGCATGTCACGTTGATACAATTGAGTCTGCTTTATGCATTCTTTAACATCTTTTTTTGTCCACGTACTATTCCACTGCTGAGCCACTTTGCGTAATTTTGCAAACCAGGGCTCGCAAGAAAGAGGACAAACCGAGGACAGGATTGAACAGGAAATCACACCGCTATCCTGAATCATACTCATATATGTACTCCCGGCAGGCTGTCTACTTGTGTGTCCAACTCCTAATCTTTTTTCAACCATAGAATATGGAAGTAGTGTCACATTAGCGAAAACCACCTCAAAATCATCAAAGGGGTATAAGTTGGATGGTTGGGAAAGTTGAAAAATATCAAGCATCTAGTTTTGTGGTTTAGGGTTGCAAATCGGACAACACAGATAATTGAAGAGTGGTTAATGGACCTTTTCCTATATGTATTGAACATCGTGGATCTTCGTATGTGTACTGACTATAGACTGCAAATTGTATTATTGACATCAATGGCTTGGCCTATGAAGTTTTTTAGAAATTCTGAACAAATCTCAAAGGCTCTGCACGACTTGCCATGGCCCATGGGCAGGGCAGAGCGACGCCGGTGACCTTGTCCACGAGCGCTGGGCGCTGGCAGCCTAGCACCGTCATCTCCTTGACAACTCGTAAGTCACCAGCCACACTGCCAGGTGGCAGGTGCAACACCGGCCTGATAACCAATTCACCACACCCATTGCGCCCATCTCTTTCTGCACTCCTCTGTTTCCGTTCTTGGCTGCCGGCTGCACCCGAGCCTGTTTGTTGTCATTGAGCATCTGCGAACGCCTTGTATGAAGCAGCAGCAGGAGTAGGGTGGAGCTGCGAACTGAGATATTCCTTGTGTTGAATCGAGTAAAATACTAGGCGAAGAATGTTTGTGGTGAGTTGAGTACAATCGAGCAGAAATGTGTATAGCTCTCTAATACAAGTAATTTATGCTCACATCTGACTGCCAATACTATCTGGAATTAGAAATCATCTGTCCAGCAGGAATCAACATCTTTGCTTTGCTAATCCTTCGAAAACTGTTGCTGGGTTCTTCATATGCTACAAGACTATAACACCACTAGATAAATTGAAAGACACGACAAAATTCATGCTTGTCCATAAATTGAAAGGCACAACAACTAGATAAACACAATTTTTACAGACTACGACGCTACCACCAACACTGACCTGTAGCTAAATTCCTGAACAGGAGGAACTCTGGATTCCTTACTTTGCCACTGGCTAACTATAAAAGTTTTCGTTTGAGTTCCCATGTATATGTACAAACAGTTATATTATACACTATGTCAAAATTGGCGGTATTTTTGTTCAATTTTGCGGGCTCATGGTTTGGGATGATGATGAACCAGTAGCGGTGCTTGAGCGGCTTCTTCATCAGAAACAACAAGTTTCCTACATTTCTCGTCCTTGCTTTCAGGATTAAGCGTCCAAGCAAGACAAAAGGAGATTACCTGTAAAAAATATTTAACATTCGAGAAAAACATTACAAAAGGCATCCATTATTGTCATTTTAATTACCCTGAGAGGAACAGAAAGACTAACCAAGAAAAAACCGGCCACAATAAAACTGAAACCTTTACAATCGAAGGGAGCTTCTGGTGAAATGAAGTAAGCTGACAAAACAGAGGTAGGAAAATGATGAGAGAAA
>OAMR01000211.1:1793425-1811413 GCA_900205405.1 Echinochloa crus-galli
GAGTATTGAAATGCATAAGACGCCTTTTTCACCGATTATGTGGCTAAGAAAGGGGAGAACCAAAACCTACAGTTTGAAAACATGGCACGAGCCATAATTAATTAACTAGACAATATGCCATGCAACATATTGTTGCCACTTAAATTGGTAAAATTAAAAGTTTGAAGGAACACCTGAGAAAATATCGAACCAACGCCTACCACCATTAGAATTTCTGAGAACTGATCCTTGTCAAAGCCGAATACTGACTTCAGGTAATACTGAAAAAAGAAACAGTAATTTAGTTGTCCTGTATATAGTTTTTAACACTACATCATAAAACCAAGAAGTGAGGAAGAGAACTACCATTAGGACGTCGCTACTGGCAATCATGCCCAATTTATAGAAGAAAGCAATATATGAGATCCGCCTAAGTGTTTCACTATAAACACAGAAATATAAGAATGGAATTAGTTGTCCTCACAAAATCAGGGTTGAGTAGTCTGTCCATTTATGCATTATTCTTTTTTAGATCCCTAGAAGAAATTGGATTGTTTCAGATTAATATTGTTCTACAAAAGTGATGATTATAAGAAGTACAAACTCATTAAATGGAAAACATTATATGTACCCAAGGGGCAAGGTGGATTAGGAATTCAAGACCTTGATGTACAATTTATATTTCTACTGAGTAAACTAATTTCATGCCTACAAACGACGATTGGGTGGCAACAAATTCTTAGGAAGGAAACAAGAAATAAAACGCTGCTGAAGTACAGTGAAAACTGCGCAATTCAAAATTTTGGTTGTGCCTTAGATTGAACAGTGGGACCCAAATCATCTTTTCGGAAGGTGGATGGATTGGTAGATCCAAACATAGAAGTTACACAACACCCCTCTTATTATAGAACTAGCAAGGTGGCCCGCGTAAATTTGCGTCGGTAGCTAGTTTTTTACTAATATTTAGATTTTCTTTAACTTAAATATAAATTTATTTAAGTATCCGTTGTTCCACTGTCAATACACGATTCGTCCAAATGTGCCCAAACTAACATATCATTATTTTTTATCATCATGTATGTGGCACTTGATATGAATTAATGATGCAAGCTTATATTTACTAATTATATTTGATATTGATTATTTGATCAACTTATAATTTCCTTATTTATTTAATTTTAGAATTTAACTATTTATTTACTTTAATCAATGGACTTTAAGGATTAATATAGATTCTTAGATTTTAAAAAACAATAGTGTGTATTATTTTTATTTCAATTACTATGGTAAGAGTATTATATTATTAAGATTAACTCCACCAATACCTCCCACGGCAGCCACCAACGGTCGCGCGGCGGCAGTGGAGGGCTCCCAAGGCGGCCGCGGACGGCCCCGCGGCAACGGTGGAGGCCTCCTACTACAGGCAGTACGACTACGCATCGGCAGTGGCGGAGGTCTCGCCAGTGGCGGCCATGGAGGGGTAGTGGAGACGGCGGCGGCGAGGAGTGCCGGTCTCGCCGGTCGGCAGCCTCCAGCCCTACCAGCCTGTGACGGTGCGCGGAGCCGCCGGAGCCCGATCTCTGAAGAATTTAACTATTTATTTACTTTAATCAATTGACTTTTAGGGTTAATATTGATTCTTGGATCTTATTAAAAAACCAATAGTGTGTATTATTTTTATTTCAATTACTATAGTAATAATATTATATTATTAGGATTAACTCCATCAATACCTGCCGCGGCAGCCACCGACGGTCGCGCGGCGACGGTGGAGACCTGCTATGGCGGGCAGTATGACTACGCTTCAGCAGCGGTGGAGGGCTCCCACGGCGGCCTGGGAGGGGTGGCGGCAACGGCGACGGCAAGGGGTGTCGGTCTCCTCGGCCGGGTACCTCCAGCCCTACCGGCCTCTAATGGCGCGCGGAGTGGTCGGACCCCATATCTCTGAAGGTGCGCGGGTGTTTCCCGCGGCGGCAACAGTGGCAGACGATCGCACGACGACAGCGAGGACTCCCGCGGCAGCCACGGACGGCCACGCGGAAGCGGTGGAGGGCTCCTGCGGTGGGCACTGACGGCTGTGCGGTGACGGTGGAGGCCTTCTATGGTGGCCATGGACGGCTGCGTGACGGTGATGGCGGAGGGCTCCCGCAGCGGCTGCGGATGGCCGCGCTCTGACCGAGGAAGGATAGCGGCGTACCGAATAATATAGACCGTTAGATCTTCATCAAATCCGATAATATAATTTTCTTTTTTTGGATTATTAATGAAATAATATAGACCGTTAGATTTTCATAAAATCCGACGATATTTATTCTTCTCTTTTTTGAATTAATGTATAATATGGACCATTAGATCTTCATAAAATCTGATGAAATATATTTTTCATTTTTTTGGATTAACGAAAAAATATGGACCGTTGGATCTTCATAAAATCCGACGGTCCATGCTCTTCTCTTTTTTAGATTAACGTGAGAATTTCTTGGCCCTCTCGGCGAACGTGGTGGCTCCTTTTAACTCTGTTGTAATAATATAATAGATTACAATGTTATAGGATTGATGTTCTAAAATTCATTCCCTTTTATTTCTTCTTTCACAAGGTTTATTGTTATCAAGAAAAGCCTAACAAAATGGAACAAACTTGTAGACTATTCTGCAGCTTAATGACCAGTGAGATTATTCGACTGACTCCATAAGATAGTGTTATTTTTAAAGTTCAATTTATGCATGGTTGAGTGCAGGACTTATGTAGAGGCTGGAATAAATACATCTTTTTAATCTAAAAAGAGCTATTTGAAACTGTTGCTGCTTTTAAAAGAACTAGTCAATACCCATTGTATCAAAGTATAAGGATGAGGAAGGGCAGGAATATCTCTAACTCCCTTCTTATGCAATCTATCAATTGTCATGTTCTTTACTTCAATTGCTTCATGAGTAAAATTTGAGTTTTGATGTGTTAAAATTGATGCTTCATAACTCATGTGGCACTTCATAGATCCTCATCCTTTTGTCGTTATACTCCTTTTCCTTAGGGTTACTGTTGAGTCCTACACTAAATTAGCAAAACAACACATCAACGCATCTACTAAAGCACAACGCTATTAGGATTGGTATAGATACAAGCATAAATGTATCGTTCACATTTCTTCCTCACTCATGAACAAGGAAGAAAGAAACCCGAAATAGGTTTTACATGAATTGTTTGACTGTTTAAATATGAACCATGTTTTGTAACACAAGGCTTACCTGTTTTTGACTATGCAAATATTCTCCTTGATAGATTCCCACCGTTTTTGTGGTAACTTGGCAAGCAAAGATGGCATCGTCGAATGCTGAGATGGTGTAGAAGGAGCTCTTTGGACTGTCTCAACCAAATATATTTTCATGTAGAGGATAGAACAAGCCAACAAGGCAATTGAGACCTAAGAAACCATATTAAAAACTCGTTAGACTGAAAGTTAGTACAGGAAAGCAAATAATAAAAATAATGATGCAACTACAAGTACTCTTAACTACTGATACCTCAAAAATCCACTTCTCAGGCAGAAACCTTGAAAATACACTGCCCAAAGTGTGTGAAGCGGAGAAAATTCCTGTCATGAAACCAAATGCAGCTGTCCTCTTTGATGGTTCAACTGCATCTGCCTAATTTAGCAGAATTTTGTTAACTGTTAAACCACTATATGTTACTCAGAGAACACCAAACAAATACATCCTGAGTGTTTCTATACAAGGATGATGAGACTGGAATTGTCATTCTCACCGTGTATGCAATAGAGAGACAGAATATGGTTCCTTGCCCAATCATGAATGAGAGGGTACGCAGAATGAGGAAGACATAGACAGCAGTCCTTGAATTGTTCCATGCAAGCACAGCTGCAAGCATGAATAGCAATTAGCATACAGTTCAAATGGATTACAAAATGCCCGTTAATTAACTAAGCAGAGGAGAGTGGGGCCATATATTACCAAAAGGGATGATAGAAGTGGAGGCAGTTAGAAGAAGGAGAGGCTTCCGGCCATATTCATCAGCTAGTTGGCCCATCAGAGTGAATCCTATCGTCTTGAAAATCCCTCCGACCTGCAATCAAGTAATTGATAGAAAAATACAGCAATCTGAACTTCAAACTGATTGCAGAGATGCCATGATGAAAGTATCTTCGAGGTACTGCACTGCAGGAAACAAATCATGCACAGCTGAGAAGGACATACCGAAGACTGGAGACCGGTGAGATAGATAGCCTCCGGGCATGACCCTTGGTCGGCGGGGCAGAGCGCGGCGGTGACCTTGTCGACGAGTGCCGGCACGGTCATCTCCTCGGCGACCCCGTACAGCACCAGCCCGATCATCAGGTGCAGCACTGGTCTCATCATGACACTCATCGCATCGCCTTGGAAAACTGCCATTACTTCCGACTGGACTCGGTTCGGTTCTTGAGATTGTTGGTTGCAGGGGTGTTGGGGGCAAATGGACCAATGGCAAGGGGTTTATATCGAGCAGCTCTGCTTCACTTAAAGAAGGACAAAATAGGACAGCGCGCTAGGACAAGGTGAGGTCAGCTAGGAAAATTATGCCTATTTCTTTATACGAGAAATGATATGCCAGAAAGGAAGTGTGCTGCCGTGCTGGCACTTTTTATTGCCACGTTGTCACGTTTAGTCCATATTGTGGCTGGTCTTTTTTGCTTATTTAGATGGGCTCCATTGGATCTTACTTCTCATTATTCCTAAATTATCCTTCATGTTAATTTTCATGACACAATATATTAAGAAACATAGATCTTAAAAATTCTCACAAAAATCAGAAACATTTGATCATCAATCCGGCAAACACTAATCATCGTACCTATTATATTTCCTAGAAAAACTACCCACCTCTACCATTATAAAAAACAATTTAAAGTAACCCTATATCTAAATGACCCACTTCTGCTTAGTATGTAGAAAAACCAAAAGTAACCCTTAATCTTCATATGAATAACCATCTATATATGCCATCATAAAAGTAATTTAAATTTGCATTCAAATTAGCCATGTATAGCATTTTTTAAAAAATAATCCAAAGTAACCATGACACGGAATCTACATTTCCTACATAATTATAGTAAAAATATCCCAAAATACATGCATAAAACAGTATAAATTACATAATTTTGCCATTTTTAATATAGAAAATACTACCTTATGGTATATATGCATGATGTTTGTCATCATGTAGAGCATATATAACTGTATGGAAAAAGAGATATGAATACCAATTTCTATGTTATAAACATAGCTAAAATTATAGGGCATCAATGAAATACATATAAAAGACATACAGAGTTGCAATGCAAAGTGATAAAAAAACTATAAATCTGGATAAAAAGTTTACAAAGTATTTACTAACCAACTAATGTCTATCACAACCAGAAAATCATAAGTATGTGTCCATATGACTGTTGTATTAGAATATTTGAAAAGCGAGAGAGGGAAGATAATTGATTTTGATTATTATCTAATGAATCCTAATATTTATTATGAATTTCTAATATCCTCGTTCTTCTCAGAATACCCCGTGTCGTAGTACAGTCGATGGATTAGTTTTGATGACAGGAGTATAAAATGTGCACTCATACATAACGACTCATGGCGATGGCCGAGCGAGCCTCTGAAAACGAGGAAACGGATATCTTGTTGTATATGGTACTATGGGAGCGAAGCCACTTGAGCTATTAAGAGCAACTCCAGCATGGGCCTCTATACGGGTCTCTCCTCTAAATTTTAGAGGCTTGGAGCAAAAATACAACTCCAGCGGGGCCTTTAATGGACCTGCATTTTGCATAGGCCTCTAAATCTCCCCACCAAGCCTCCATTTTTAGAGGCCCTCCAATTCTTCCTCCAACCATGGATCCCAACAGATATTTCTCATCCATTTGGCTGACAGGTAACCCCACGGAGAAATAGACGCCCGAGTTCATATACCCACTGAAGTTGAGTGTTTATTTTGCACCTCCATTTTTTAGAGATGGATCTGTAAATGAGTTTTGAAGGCCTCGATTTGAAGGGCTCCACTGGAGTTGCTCTAAGCGAGTTATGAAACTGTAACCTGCTCCTGCATGTATATACTGATATAATATTGTGATAACACGTTGAATTAACGCAGCAAGCTACATTAGCCAGCAGGAGTGAGCTAGTGCTAAGTTGTTTGCTGATATGATGGGGCAGCAAGTTAACACCTATCGTGCACAGCAATTCTGAAGCGTGTGCCAGCAGCGGGGGCGCGCGCGCCCGCACACGCGCGGTAGCCGCTGGCGCGTGGCCGGCGCGCGCCTCACCTGCTACACGCAACGAGCGGCCTTCCACTGCTGGGCTCAACACGACAAGCGCATCGGACGGGGCAGCTGCTCATCTCTTCTTGTCAAAAAAAAAAGGCTATCCAGCTTGACTTGTTCCTGCAACATAGCTTCCTTATTTTATGATCACACAGTTGAATAATCTGAGTAGGCTAACCGTCACTGCGCATTTGAGCCATGCGTGCATTATATTATTTGCATCTTTCAGATGACAGCAACCGGCATTGGGAAAAATTAGAGGCCATGTAGAAACAGGTGCTAGAGGGATCTAGGTAATGCCATCTTATCCTTGGTCAAACAGTGCCTTCACTTACAGTATAACCCCATTTTGTAAACATACTCCCTCTGTCCGGGGAAAAAAAACCAAATCTTTCTAATTTTTTCATAAGTCAGAAGATTTTAAGTTTGTAAATTTAGTAAGTTTACAAAGTTACTAGATTTTAAGTCGAAAAAAACAAATCTTTCTAAATTTAGTAAGTTTGTACAAAATAAAGTTATCAATATTTATGATACCAAATAAGCACCGCCGTTAATTTATCATGAAATTTATTTTCATAATATACAATACCAAGCAATTTATATCAATGGAGTAGCAGCAGGAAAGGGTGAGGTGAGCTATGAAAACGAAGGATTAGCTTGTTATACAAAGAAATGATGACATGGCGCAAACAAGGGTGCTGACACTTTTCATGCCACCATTGTTGCGTGTTCAAGCAATATTGTGGAGGACCTTTTGCTTGTTTTGGTCCACTAAGCAGCGGGGAATTGGGAAATCTAATCAAGGATTGGAACTTTAAAATCCTACTGCATATATCCCTCGTACGTACTCTTGTTGAGTCATGGTATCAATACCATACGGGTTTCTCACTATAAATTACTGAAGATAAAACTCATATGAGTATAGAGATAACATCGCAATTTTGCAGCGATCGACAAACATGATCATTATCCAAAAGAGGGCAAGAGTGCAAGTTAATAGGACTTCATGCACTTTTGCCATTAGCTGGCGTGATTGGTCTTGAGTATTTCTTAATTAGTTAGTACTCTTTTTTTTGAAACTAATTAGTTAGTACTCTTACTCTATAAGATATGAGTAGTTTATCTTCTTTGGTGAAACACATGAACTTTTATCGACTCAGTGAGAAATGCAAATAGTTAGACTTCCCCTTCAGACTAAAGCAACACTCTGAAAAATATAGTTATGATATGATTTTATATATGAGTTTGTGTGCATGCATACATCTCATCCATTTGTATTGTATGCCTTCCTAATATGGTGGTTGTGATTTCTAATTTCAAGGCCTATCTAAATTAGTACTCCGATCTGTTCATTTTTGATATACGATGTTTAGGACAAACTAATTACTTTTAGTTTGTCTTAAACATGATATATTTAAAAATGGAGGGAGTATTATTACAAAGCATGTTGTAATAATTATGATATCAACAAACAGTGTGAATTCGAATACTGGGTCGTTTTCTTCTGCTTGTGAACAACCGGTGGACGTTGTTGCTGCCCTCCGCTAAGTCCTGCAACAAAACATTATCGAGAACCATGCTAACTATTCGTCACTATGGTGCCACATCCAGATCTTTCTGGTCTCATTGACGATCTTCAGCTGGCCATTAAGCCAATAAGGGCGCTTGCAATGCTTGCTCATTAGGCTCATCTGAAACTGCAACTTCTGTGCATTTGTCCCTGCCTTTTGGATCTAGTGTCCAAGCAAAGTATAAGGAGATCACCTGCAAAAATATTTAGCATTGGTCATTGGAATAAATCTTAGTCTATATTCTGTATGTAAATAGTATACTTTATTGCTAGATGTCTATCGTTCTGAGATAACAGAAGGGACTAACCAAGACAGCACTAGCCACGAGGAAACTGAAACCTTTGCAAATGAAGGGGGCTTCCTCTGAAATGAAGTAAGCTGAAACAGAGGTGAAGGACAGAGTGATATCAAAATAAAGAATACCATGTACAGAGTCCAGAGGTAATATAGGAATTTGTCTATTTGATACAGGAGATGGAGAACTAATTGCTCACAGGTTAGTGGGTTCATAAACAGAGGTGCCAGCAATATAGCTACAGATTGCACAGTCGCAATGAAACCTTGTGCCTTTCCCTATGAAAGTAAAAAACAACAATTGATAACGCAAAACACTACACAAAGGTTTCAGGCTTGATATGTAGATATAACCAAGACAGGTGGTGTGTAGATGTATACCTGGTCAGTTGAGAGTACTTCCCTAGAAATGATTGCATGGATCTGCCAATATGTTTCATGCGATGCAAGCAAGACTAACATAAATCAAATATCGTTACGATGCACAGACACAATAACTAGAATGTGTCTGTAAAATTAGAGTGACTGCCTTCCCTTATAGTAATTATCAACCATGCAAATTTTATGTCATAGTGCTTAGAGAAAATATATATAGGATTGACTTACAGCTGGTCTGGCCATCACAAAGATGATGCCAAATAAAGAGCTGAAATAAGGAACCTGTAATATAGGTACAAAGACAATTCAATAAATTATCTCATAATAGTACCAACTTAGCCCATCTGTGTGATATGTGCTTAATAAATACATACCCACCAAGCCCAGGCAACTCCATAAAGAAAAGCCTGAAAATATATTTCAGAAATCAATACACAAAACTTTCTAACTATGTAGCTCAGTTTAATGAAAACTTATTACTGAAAGATCATAGTGGAATAACTCACATAAGCAATGCACGCAAGGATGGAAACGCATAGGATTCCTTTTTCACCAATAACGTGGCTAACAAGGGGAAGGACCAAAATCTACGTTTTCAAGAACATTGTCACAAACCACAAGAATTAGTTTTAAACTAACACACGCAAAATATGGATCTTAATTGGAGTAGTTAAAGATTTTCAAAGTGGCACCTGAGAAAAGATGGAACCAATGTCTACCACCATAAGAATTTCTGAGAATTGATTCTTGTCAAAGCCAAATACTGACTTCAAGTAGTACTGGTAAAAGAGAGGAAGAGAAATTATTACCAAACTGTGGCTTTGACTTTAATTCAAGCCAAGTAATTGTGAACACCATATCACATAGCAGCAGTGATAGAAGCTATTACCAGTCGGACATCAATAATGCCACTCATGCCCAATTTATAGAAGAAGTCAACATATGCTATTCGCCTAAGTGATTCACTGGAAGCCCAAACAAAAAAGAAAATTCATCAAAAGCTGAACTAGCAGTATTAGCTGACATTAAAACTTGTCACTTCTCAGTAACCATTGTGTCATAGTTTCTCTATCATCTATCTTGAATAAATGAGGCAATAATCCTATTTTTCCTTTAATCCCCTCAAAAATGAAAGAACAAATTTCACTTAAATTCTGACAGCAAACTTTCTAAATATATCTGTGTACTCGTATGTAACTTTCCATTCTCAGTTTATTGCTAAAAAGACTATATAAGTAAAATACCCATATTTATATCAGTTTATATATTTTTAGTTTATAGTTTCAAAATAAAGAAAGTGCTATTAATGTTATTTGAAGTGCAAATACAAGCATATCTTCCACATTTCTTCAATAATACATAGGAAGGGACAAAGACTGCTTTAGGATTTCACTTGAATTTTCAAGAATTCCATTGATGATTAACTCATTGATTTAGAGAATTATGTACTATATATATAAGATTTACCTATTTTTAAATATATTCATGTTCTCTTTGATAGATTTCCAACGTTGTTGTGGTACCCTGATAACCAAAGAAGATAATGATGAATGCTGACTAGATGTAGATGGAGCTCTTTGAAGTGTCTCAACCAGAAATATTTTCATGTAGAGGACCGAACAGATCAACAAAATAACAGACACCTGTGAAGCCATGGTCTTGTACTTTTATTACTGAAGCTTACAAAAGAAAAGTAGAATAACAAACTATAATACTGATGCGACCACATATAGTTTTTACTAGTGAGATACCTGAAAAATCCAACTCTTCGGCAGAAACCTTGTGAAAATATCCCCCAAGGCATACGAGGCAGAGACGATTCCTGTTATGAAGCCAAATGCAGTAGCCCTCTTTGACGGTTCAACCACATCTGCCTAAGATAAGGTTGTGTTCTCATGCAAGTAGATGGTATATTTTAGGAAACATATTTAATTGTAGGATGTAAAACAAAGAACAAGACACATAAGTTGAACTATTGTGATTTTTCTTTGTCACAGTAGATATTGGAACCACAGGATAGCTAGGTTCCCGCTATAGTCACCCACACTATATGTATGTCAATAATCATTTCAAAGCACAAAATTGTTGTTATAATTGAAGAAAATCATGCATATGTAGAGTCTGATTCAGAGTACCGCAAGATCAGATGAATAAATTGAAAAACGTGCTCAGGCACGGTCGCGAAAAAAAGATCAGATGAACAAATTATATGCCACATTTTCCCTACAAAGGCAAAAATATTGCAATACTTCTAACCGTGTATGTAACTGAAATGATGAACAATGTTCCTTGGCCAATCAAGAATGAAAAGGTGCGCAGAATAAGGTAGACATACACAACGGTCCTCGAATTATTCCATGCAAGCACAGCTGCATAAATCCATAAACAAACAATTAGTATCTAGTGAAAATGGTGAAAATATATGCGCTGATAGAAGCCTTACTAACATATTATTAGTTTAGTACTTAACTGGTAAACATATACTCTAGAGTGAATCCTAGTAATGCAGAGGTTGGGAATTCATTTCAAAAAATTTGTATCAACTAAATGTAAAATTATTGAATTTAATAAAGTTTTCCCTATCAAAAAAAAAAACTCTAGAGTGAATGATACGCTGTATACGCAAAAGGAGCTACTACATTCTTAGGAGCAGGAGACTGGCAGGGGCAAGGCCAAATTACCAAAAGGGATTATGGAGGTAGAGGCAGCTAGGAAAAGAAGAAGCTTCCGACCATATTCATCAGCTAGCTGGCCCATCAGAGGAAATCCTATTATCTTGAAAATTGCTCGTACCTGCACTTATGCAAATGATATATGATTAACAACATATCTTCACTCCCCCTTTCCCTCAAGACATTGTTTTCATTGAAAATAAAGAGAGATCAACTAACATATAAAATATTTACTGCTATTTTTATTTTAGAAGTTATCAGACCAAAGATCCTCTGGCCCTGTTTTATATTGAAAGCAAATAAGTTTTGCTGGAGATACCAGCTGTTACATTCACGACATTGCAGAAAGCCTACAGCTGTGCTGTTTTTTTTTAGAAGTTATAGCAGGAACTATGGCATTCACACAAACATAAAAAGTGGTTGGCACTCAGATCAGATGCAAGCCTCAGGGTGGAGGTGCTCGACCATACGCCAGCAGCTACAACTACCCTGTTCGTATATCTATCCACTATTCAGTAATCAGTACTCACCTGTGAACTGAATTCGTTTTGTGGAATCCCAGAAGAATAACCTATTCTTTACCAAATTGTTCTTCCCACGCTCAATATTATGCAAACGTCGTTTCAGTTTTCACTAGCCAACTGCAACAGAAATGCTGCTAAGGTTGGTATGATGTTACGATCAGGCCATGTGCTGGAGCTCAGTGGGGTATTAGTGGATTCCACTATTCCAGGGAGGCACCAAGCAAAAGTTCCTTTGTTCTCATTCCTTTGTGTGCGCGTGTTTGAGAGAGTTTGACAGGGAGAGAGAAGAAAGGGGGGAGATTAAAATAGGATTAGCATCTAAGCTCTATGACTGTCATCTGCTGGATCATGAAACAGAGATCAGAAGACTGAAGGCTTGGTTCGGGCACACGTACCGAAGCCTGCAGGCCGGTGAGGTAGATGGCCTCCGGGCACGACCTGCCGCCGGCGGGGCAGAGCGCGGCGGTGACCTTGTCGACGAGCGCCGGCACGGCCATCTCCTCCGCCACCTCGTACAGCACCAGCCCAACCAGCAGGTGCAGCAACGGCCTCATCCCGACGACGCTCATCCTCCCTTTGCCTCCAAACACTCCCATCTCCGTCCTCCCCTGTCCTCCGAACCAAGTCCTCTCTATCAAGGCCGTTTGACAAGTTTGCTGCTACCTTAACAAGAAGGCCTTTTGTTTTGGCTTTATATCCACAAATAAATGGCAGCAGGATGCGAGTGGAGGAGCAATGAAAATGATGTGCGTGGTGCTTGTAGATTTTTGTGCTATGAGAAACTGACACTCCCGGTCCCGGAACAAACAAAGAAGGGCGGCGGCACAAACATGACTCTCTCAGATGATTGATGGAGTATGTTTTTTGATGGATGATGGGGGCCATCACCTATGCCTTGCCTCCTTGGGAACAAAGCAAATAGTGTGCGCCCTGGCAGCTCCAAGTACCTGAAGGATCACTGCCACCATGATTTTTTTTTTTGAGATAACACTGCTACCAATATTTAGCAGCGATGTGAGCTAAAGCTGAATCTAGTCTGGCCCATAGTGTTGTTATTTGTGGCCCGTACATAGTTGGTTAGATAGATGATGATGAATGGGCGAAGAGGCCGGCGAACTTGAAGAAGGCATAGCAAACGGCCCATAAGGCCCACGAAGGGAGGAGGGCCGGGCTGGAGAGGGCGATGGAGGCCTAGGTCGTCAATTCTGGTACGCGTTACATGACATCAGCTAAGATAATTTTACGACATGTCAAATTTACTTTGGGAGTTGGAGCAGCAATGCCCAACTGACTCGATCATATACTCATAATATTGTGATTCCTTAGGTAACACCCAGCTCAGTCGTCTCGTTGTTAACGGGCATATCATATTTGACTGAAAAAAACATCAGTTAAATCTTTAAATAAATTCAGAAAAATATGATATCAGTGTGGAGTCGATGACTCAAACCCTTCTAAATAGATTCTACTATAAAAAACTTGCCAAGCGACCTAGATCAGTCCCCCCCACCCCCCCACCTTTAATATAACCAAAATTTCTTAGCTTTTTTTATTCGAAATTGCTTATCTTGTGCTCTCCACCCTTTGTTAAATATCCTAACACAAATAATGATATAGATACATATTTAATTTGTCCAATTGAGATGTATCCAAACAGTTTTTCATCCACATCCATAGTTTTCACAATTCGCATCACACATTCGTATGTGTTTGATATATTTTTAATTGAGCCACTAGTTCGAGCTATGGGTTAACATGGAAATCAGTATTACAGTCTACCGGGTTGATGCTGGATGTTTTTTATTTTTTTAGGAATTTATATAATTTATATTCTTCGTGGCTCGTCTCGTGAGGATTAACTTGTAAGTTCAAAAGAAACATTCAATTAATATTTGTAGTATTCTCTTTTAAAAAATTAATTAAGTCCTTGTTCATTGCACTCTCGCGCCATTAAAAGATTAAGCAGTATGGATCTCGTAGCTTATTCATCCGTGTTTCATCTGGTGATGTAAAGTTTTCCCAATTAAAAGGACATGAGAACATGTCGTGTTTCATTGGACGGAGGAACTTTGAGTCTACTCTTGCAAAACTTCAGACCATATATGGTAAATAAAAACGGATTGGCGCACCGGTTATTTAGCTCAACTAAAAGATCAGCAATATTGCTTGAACAACCGATTGACCTGGTCGGTTTTGTGACGAACGGTTAAACAACTCATAAAGAAACTCTTTGTAATAAACCAATAAACAGCATGCAGGGCCTAAATTTTCTGGGTGAGCCTTCTCTCCAGTACTCTGCAGTACAGCAGAGGATTTGCTTCCAAATTTTCTACGTGCTCAACCGCATCTAAGGATGAATTACATGGACATTCCCGAATAGAGGTGAGTTGAAAGGAGGCAGCGAAGGGGGACGATGGGAGAGCGCAGTGAGGAGAGGCGGACCAGGAGCACAGTCGCGGGTAGGCGACGGCGGCTTACGCTGGCTCCGCGGCCGTGGGCGGCGATGGCGAAGGTAAGGAAAGGTGGAGAACAGGTAAGCTCGCTTGTTTTTGCAGATTCGGATGAGGATTCAGAGGTCGCTCAAAGCTGGGGCAAGGCTAGGTCGAGCGTTGGCTCGTCGGCGGACCCTCTGGCTGGGCTGAGAAAGAGCGGGTATGGATCACGTTTCTGGCCGTTGGCTGATGACGCGAGTTCCATGGCGACCTCTGACGCGAGCTCGGATGGAGAGCCGGAGGATGAGAGAAGTTCAGTTAAGGAGATATCTCGGTTGAGCATGGCGGCGTAGGGTCCACCCATACGGGATGGTGCTGCATCAACGCATGCAGAATGGGAGGTGCATAGCACCACATCCGAGCTTGACGTGTCATCGAGAACAATCCGTGATGCATCAACACACACTGAACTGGAGGTGCATAGCACCACATCCGAGCCGGAGGTCCCGTCGAGAACGAATCGAGAAGCAAGTCAGGGGCTGAAGAAAGGGCGGCATCCATGGAGTTTGCAAGGTCAGGAAGAAAGCCGGATGAGGACGGTATGCAAGCCATGGCAGGGTCCGGTGCCGCCGGCGAGACTCTCGCCCACAGTATCACTAGGGGATGTTTGGGTACGGGATCTCCGTGTTGGACGGCGTGGGTCGTCTGTGCGTCTTAAACAGCTGGCCGGCGACGAGGACATGAAGTCGAGCTCTCGGCTGACGGTGCGGGAGAAGAAGTTGGGTGGGAAGGAGAAGAAAAGTCAATTTGAATTTCAAATTCCAGTGTCGACGCAAATTTCGGTTGGGTGGGCTGGCTTGGGCCATCAATGCACCAGACAATCGTTTCGTTTTACGAGCGGCCTGGGAATACTCCTCAAGCGTGCAGGTAGACCGGTAGGTCTTTCTTCTCGCGTGTTGGCCAGAGAGGCGACTCTTGGTTCTCCATCCCCAGAAACAAAAACGTCGCTGCGTAGCTCACCTCGCACTGAGGCGTCGCCGGTGATGGCTGGCAGACAGTGGGAGGAGAGAGGCTTTAGGGCTGAGAGGGAGTACATGGAGAGAGGATTCAACAGAGATCGGGCGCCCAGGCCAGGATACGATCTTGGCGCTCGTGTTCAGCACGGGCGTCAGGGAAGAGAGGGGCCGGAGATGGGTGCTGGCCACCATAGGGGCTTCGATGGCTGGAACAATGGCAGTCAGGGACTTATGAGAAGTTGGACAGGGTGCTGGTTAGCACGGAGTGGGAGCTTAAATTTCCTTTGGCTACGGTGGAAGCACTTAGCAGGGAAATATCAGATCATACTCCCCTTTTACTAAATACAGGAGAAATAAATAAGGGCAAGAACAACAATTTGTTTAAATTCGAACTGGGCTGGCTTTTAAGTGATGGCTTCTTTGATCTCGCAAAATTCCCATCCAAAATTGAGTTGCAGCGGGCGGTGGCTTTTGGTGGTGCTGATCTTAAGGGAGTTGGAGTCCCTGCGGGTGCACGGATCAAATTTGAATCTTGGCATGAGAAGGAAGTGGGGTTTCTACTTCCAAAAGTTTGGGTAAGGGTGTACGGAATTAGGAAAGAGCTTAGAGAATTCCTAGAACTTTGGGCGATCGGTTCTTTACTAGGATCGACTCAAACAGTTGACATGGAAGTGACAAGGAAAAATAATTTTGGGCGTGTGATGGTGGCTGTCCTGAATCCTGGTTTGATCCCTGCCCATCTCGACGTTGTCATCGGGGATCATTATTTCGAATTGGAATTCGAAGTAGAGAAGATGGGGTTTGATGAAAATGGAGAAGAAGCTGTTATCGCTTGGAATGGTGGCTGCAGTCCTGATGGAGAAGGGGAGAAGGAGGGGGGAGGCTCACAGGAGGATGACTTGGATCAGAAGCGTGAGACAAAGAGACAGAAAAATGGTGCAACAGAGAATGATGGAAACAGTGAAGGGGCTGATGGCAGTAATATTTTTCTTAAGGGATCGCTTAAAGAGCAAGTGCAGGGTATGAACGAGGAGGAATTTGAGGTATTTCTCAGAAAGAAGGCCGAGGAGATCAGTAAGATTGCAGCGGATCGTGTGATGGATGAAGTGGTGGATAGGGTCATGGGAGAAAAGGAGGAGCCGATTGTGGAAGGGATGGAGGGGGCAGCAGGTCAAGGAAAAGAGAAGAGGGTGGAAGAGTTAGCTGCAGTTCCTGATGCCACCAAGAAACAGATCAGAACCAGCCCAAGGTTGCAACGTTCTAAGGACGAGCATACCTTGGCTAAAGCTGAGGAAAGGGCGGCAAAGAGGAACTTGGAGCTCGGAGGAGGTATGTCTTCCTCTAATTCCCAAAATTCCTTATTGTCTATTGATAAGTGTAGGGCTGTTAAATGCATACAACAATTAGGAATTAAATTTGGCCTTTCTGAACAAGATAGATTACAGAACTTAGAACAATTGGTAGTGTCTGATATAGAGAAGTGTGGTTTGGATCAGGAAGGGGAAAGGGATCAGTCATGGATAGATAGTGACAGCGAAAAGGAAAGTTTAGAAACTTTAGAGTTAGATGCTTTAAAGAGTTTGCGCGGAGATATGATGGAAGAGGTGTTTGATGAGTCGGGGTTCCCGTTAAACTGTGAACTTAAAGGTCACATGCGGAAAGGCAAGTTTCACGCTAAGTCGTGTTTAAGAAAAACTTGCAAGCTTAGGAGAGCAAATATTTCTAAAAAAGGTTCAAAATGAGAGGAATATTTTGGAATAGCAGAGGTCTTAGTGACTTGGCTAAATCTAGGTTTTTGGGTGATATCACTAGAGAGCAAAATTTAAGGTTTATTGCTCTTTTTGAGACGTGCAAAAAGGATTTTTCCCAAGAGACACTGGATAATTTCAGTGGGGGAAAAAACTTTATTTGGCACTGGACACAACGCATGGAAGGTCGGGAGGGATTTTGTTAGGAGTGTGTATGGAGGAATTGGACGTAGGGGGGATTGAGGAAGGTGATTTCTTTGTGAAATTTCGGTTGAGGAACAAAAAGGATGACTTTAAATGGGTTTTGGTAGCAGTTTATGGGGCCGCTCAACCTGAATTTAAAGAGGCTTTTTTGACAGAGTTGGTACAGTCGTGTAGCAAAGAAAATCTTCCTCTATGTATTGGAGGTGATTTTAATATAATCAGAAACAGGAATGAGAAGAACAACGATAGATTTGATAGATAGTTTAGACTTGAGGGAAATTGAAATGTCGGGTCGTAAGTTTACATGGGCTAACTCGAGACAGGTTCCAACTTATGAGAAGTTGGACAGGGTGCTGGTTAGCACGGAGTGGGAGCTTAAATTTCCTTTGGCTACGGTGGAAGCACTTAGCAGGGAAATATCAGATCATACTCCCCTTTTACTAAATACAGGAGAAATAAATAAGGGCAAGAACAACAATTTGTTTAAATTCGAATTGGGCTGGCTTTTAAGAGATGGCTTCTTTGAACTAGTTTCAAATGTGTGGCTTAATGAAACGAGGGGAACTACGCCTTTACAAAGGTGGCAAAACAAAATTAGAAGGCTGCGACAATTTCTTCGGGGATGGGCCAAAAACATGTCAGCGGCATATAAAAAGGAAAAGCAAGAACTTATGAGAAGAGCGGATGAGCTAGATAAGAAGGCTGAGTCCCAGCTGCTAAGTCAGCATGAGTTGGACTTTAAACAATGCATTAAGGATCGAATTACGCAACTTCTCAGAGAAGAGGAGTTGGGTTGGTTTCAAAGGGCAAAGACCACAAAAATTATAAAAGAAGAAAGGAAAACGAGGAATTTTCAGCT
>OAMR01000211.1:1812242-1829219 GCA_900205405.1 Echinochloa crus-galli
AAAGCCCTTCTGTCACCATAAAAGCGTACAATCTTTTTAGCGTATATTTGTGTGCTACACGGCGTGTAGTTTAGGATTGTAAAAAAAGCATCAAAAGTGCAGGAATAAGTATTAGTTTAAAACATCCCTTTCTTATTTACGTAGGAATCAAATCTTCTTAGTCATAGTACTGACTACTGGCTAGTAAAGGATGTCTTATTCACTGATTTTGTATCCATATATAGTGGCAGTCGCATTCTATGCATGTCCAATTGTCCATAGACTACCGCACCTTGCTACTTTGGTTCGCAGTTTCAATGTCATTCTTTACACGTTTATATCATTGTCACTAGAGTAATTTCGGAGCAATAATGATATAGTAGGTTAAACAATTCAGCAATTATGCTTTTACAACATGTTTACATGAGAGCATGGTGATATTTTGTTGGGTTCTATTTTTTTAATGTGTATACGACATCTGTACTTGAACTTTGTGGATGTTAGATCGAAATTGAACGGCCTACGAGTTTCTTCTCCACCTCGTCATCTTCTTCATTTGGATTATCTTTCTTTTTTTTTCTCAATCCTGTAAATTCACTATGCTTGCCCCCATCGGCCACCACCCTAGCTGGTGGCACTATCACTGCCTTAAGGACTGTCTTGCCCCCCCAAAGTCACAGTGACTAGTCGGCCTTGTTCCAATAACGCCTGAATTTAGAGTGAGCTCACTGGAGTACATGAGAATCTCCAAATCCTTGATCCACTTACCCTATTCCTAAAGTCACTAGAGAAATCGATCATCGAAGAAAGGCCTTCCTCGCCGGAGCCCTCACCGAAGGCAAAGATCATTATATATATGGTTTAGAACTTGTGTATTTATTCTCTTTGCTTTGGGTATACTTACATGCTAACATAAGATGATGGAAATTGTAAAACACGTGGGTTTGGATTCGGAATAATAAGATCGTCACTCGTCAGTGGAGTGGGGATTAGGATCAAAATCAGTGATGTGGAAATAAAGGCTGTGGTTTTATGCTATGAAATGTCTTTGTAGGCCCAGGTTAATATTAGATGGGCTGCTAGAGACATGCACCCGCAAACAAGTTCATTCGTGATCTTTTTCATTTTTTTTCTTAGGCTGCTATTTTGTTTGATCAAGATGCCTCTGATGATAGCTTATCCTTCTTTATATAGAATCGTAAGGGAAAAGAATGTTATGGTGGCTCAGGTGCTAAGTACTTGTCCGCTTAACGTGTCTTTTAAACGTGCGATTGTGGGGGGAAATTGGAGTAAATGGTTGAAGTTGGTGGGAAGTCTGCTGGAGGTAAAACTTAATGAGGGTAGTGATTTGTTTCTATGGATGAAAAGTAGAACCTTCTCTGTAAATGCAATGTATAACAACATCATGATAGCAAAATTCCCGAATAGAGGTGCACCGGCAACCGTGGCTCCGCGTGTAGTACCAGCGGTTTGGCCATGAAAAGGTCATGCCTCGACTCGTTGAGGTCAATGGCTGCCAACCTGGACGGCTTGCTCCAGGAGAACCCCTGCAAGAGCCTACCAAAGAGCATGATGCTCATAGCGGTACCAAGTGAAGCAGCAATGCAGCCACGGCGACCGGTGCTGAAAGAGATGAACCGCAGGTCGTGCTCGGTGAGTGACACATTCGCCGCCTTGGGATCAGCGGCGGCAATATGGCGGTCAGGGTTGAACCGGAGATGGTCGTCCCAAACACCTGGGTTGCGGCCGAGGCCAATGCGGCTGAGGATGACGTGGCTGCCCTTTGGGATGTGGTAGCCGGCAAGAACAGTGTCCACCAGAGCCACATGCGGTACGCTGAAAGGTGCTACAGGATGCAGGCGGAATGCCTCCCGGATGCAGGCCTTGAGGTAGTTGAGTCGTGGGATGTCGGACTCCTGCACCAGCCGGTCCCGGCCGACGACGACATCGATGTTCCCCACCGCCTTCTTCATCATCTCCGGGTTGTTCACCATCTCCGCGAGAGCCCACTCCTCCGCGTTCGATGGGTTGTCCATGGCCGCCATCATCATGATATCCTGCACCTGAGCTTTGACCTCCTCGATGGTGAGCACCGGTTTCTCCTCGGCGTCCTTCAGCGAAATGAGCACGTTGAGCAAGTCCTCGACCTCATGCCTCTCGCCTCTCATCCACTGCCTCCATCGCTCGTCGATGAACAGAGGGGTGATCTTCCCAACAACGATCAGATTGAGGGAGAAAAAAGCGAATCCCTCCGCGTCGCCCCCGCGTAGGCGACTCGGAGGGCCGAGCCGCCGCCGCGCCTCTCCCGTCCGCCTCCGTCCACTATACTCACTATGCTTTTTATTCTTTAGGTATCTAAATCATCCTTTTTTCTCCGCGTCGCCCCCGCGTAGGCGACTCGGAGGGCCGAGCCGCCGCCGCCCCTCCCCCGTCCGCCTCCCTCCGCCGCGCCGCTGCCTGAGCGAGCTGTCGGAAGCCTGTGTGGCTCGTCATGACGGCGGCGGCGGGGTCCCAGGCGCCTCCTCGGCCGGATCTTGGCGGGCGCGGCCGTCTCGACCGGCGGTGTGGCCGCGCCGGCGCAGGCCGTGCGGACGGCAGTGAGGGCCGGCGGCGCGCGAAGCGGTACGGTGGCTAGCGTCCATCGCCCCTCGAGTGAAGCGGATCTCACTCGCCCTTCCGACGCGACCACTCCTCCGCCAACAGTTCCGGCGGCGCCACTGCGGATCCCATGGGGGGGACACCACTGCGGCTTCGGCTCCGGATTCGGTCCCCTGGCTTCGCGTTGGAAGGACTAGTGCCGGACTTTGCAGCTACATATGGTGATGACATCTTCAATTTCGCCATTTCTTTTCATATAGACCAAGAGACATGAGTCACCTTGGCTTCGTTCACGGATTCTCTTACTCGAAGACGGATTTCATCTGCAATTTATTCCTGATGGATTATGCACGGGTATCCAGCGGATACTTTGCAGCATGGTATCTCAGGTTCCGAATTCAGATGATCTGCCGGATTTGAAGTTCGTGGCAGTTTAAAGTGGGTCAGGGCTGGTCTATATGGAAGCATTGGCCGGGTAAGAAGGGGGAAGCGACACGGTGTGACTTGATCGTGGTGGTATTTGCTACTAATTCATCGGTTCTGGGAAGAAATTCCTAGGTCTGATCTTAATTGGTTGAACCTGACAGTGACCTTGTTGAAGGCATTGTTTGAATTAAGATGAATTACTCCCTCGTAAAAATATTTGATCTCGCCTTAATTAGTTGGGTCATTACAATGTTGGCATGTGCGCGTGTCGTTTCCTCGTTGGAGGCGTTGTATAGGGAGCCTACTCCATAGTCTAAGAGTTGCTTTGGTTTGTGATGCGGACGAAGATGAAGACGCTTGTGGTAGTTTGCTAGGTCATGGTGCTCTCTTTTTTTTTGTTTTTTCATTGGCTGTGTGCATCTTAGTTATGCAAAGGCTGGGTTGGATCTTATATAATTGTATCATCTCGATGTAATTGTCTAAGATCAATAAAGCTTCCCTTTTTCAAAGAAATGTCATGCAGCCTGTTCATAGTCTCATTGGCCTCCCTGACCATCTTCTCATGGCCATCGAGATCGAGCCCCATCAACCATGGGAAGTAGTCGGAGACCCGGAAGGAATAGAGGAGCCCCAAGGAGGTGAAGACCGCATCCACATGCTGCACCTCCAGTGAGCCAGGGCCGCCATTGGGCGGTAGCTCTCCAAAGTTGCGCCTATTGAAGATGAGGCGGCGAATGACGTTTCCGCAGTAGTGGCGTGCTACATGCCTCACATCGACGGCGCCGCCGGAACTTGCTCCGATGAGGTTGTAGACGTAGTGGGTGAGGTTGTCTGCCTCACTGGTGCGCTTGTCGTGGAGCCACTTGTGGCGGGAGGGGCAAATGACCTCCAAGGCAAGCACACGACGCATCTTCCTCCACTGATCGCCATAAGGGGACATCACGGCGTCCATGTAGCCTCTACTGAATGTCTTGGACGCAAAGGTCAGTGGACGGGAGGCGAAGTTGGCATCCTGCTTCTTGAGCACCTCGCATGCGATCTTGGGGCAGGTGATGGGGATGACATGGACGCCGCCTAGCTTCACGCATGCGATGCCGGTGTCAATCTTCTTCATAATGAGGTGAATCCACTGGAACGCCGGCTTGTCGTTGAGCAACATCTCCGGCAAGTTGCCAACGACGGGCCATGGCACCGGCCCTGGCGGAAGCGGTGCAGTGCACATGCTCTTTCGCCGTAGCAGCTTTAGGGTTTCAAGGAGGTACACGAACATCACCATGGACAATAACACTTTGAGGACAGGGGAGGCTCCAAGCATCAAGGATGAAAATGCATCTGGCACCGCCTCCATTGCCATGTTTAGTTTCGCAGGATGGGAGCGATCTAGAACTTATCAATGAGCTCTCAGCTTGGGCTTGGCCATGAAATACGGCTCCAGCTGCGCTGCTTCTCAAATGGGCTAGACCGAGCACCGAGGTCGTGGCTATTTATGGTACAAAGTTGAAAGGTTGTGGTGTAATCAGTTACTCCGTCCACTCTTGCATGCTAGAGATTTCAGGACTGATCAGAAAGACTGGCAAAATACACATATGTCCTCTAAGATAGGGTTATAATGTCTAGTTGTTTCAACTTTTAACCTTCTTTCTTTCTTTCTTTCTTTCTTTCTTATTTCTTAGGACTCTTGCGTGTGCAATATTGTCATATAATTCATCGAATGTATTTGCATGCGAAAGAAGAGGAATTTTAAAATGCTTAAAATTAATTAGAGACATTCGTTTCAAAAAATCGGACGATAGAAATAATGTGAGTACCCAATACACCAAGAGGTACCAAATCCGCTGGATCAAGTAAAAAATAATAGGACCAGTCATTAATTTACACTACGTACTTTCACGTAGCGGTTACCTCTCCAGCATTGTAAAACAGCTCGTAAAAGAAACTCATAAGTATTTATGTCGTGTCAGTTCAACCCTTGAGGCAAATTTTCCATTCATATACGGAGTACTTTGGGAACACAAGAGAGACGCGACATGCATGCGAAGAACCACCGCCAATCACAATGCGCGGAGGCAGCTCGTAGTACGTGAAGGATCACTGCCAGAATGAATCCATGATTAGCATCACTGAATCCATGATTAGTATCACTGCCAGAATAAATCCATGATTAGCTCGTAGTGGGGGTGTTTAGTTCCTGGAAAAAGTAAAAAGTGAAGTGAAAAAGTCACATCGGACATAATGTAGCACTTTTCGTTTGTTTGTGGTAAACATTATCCTACCATGATCTAACTAGGCTTAAAAGATTCGTCTCGTCGTGTACATCAAAACCATGCACGAGGAGAGAGATTTGATGTGATAGGTGAACAGTGAAGTTTGGAGAGAACATCGGACATAATGTAGCACTTTTCGTTTGTTTGTGGTAAACATTATCCTACCATGATCTAACTAGGCTTAAAAGATTCGTCTCGTCGTGTACATCAAAACCATGTAATTAGTTTTTTATTTACCCACGTTTAGTACTCCATGCATATATGAGGAGGGAGATTTGATGTGATAGATGAATAGTAAAGTTTAGAGAGAGAATTTTTAAAAGTTTGATGATGTGACCGGGAACTAAACAAGACCGCTGTATGAGGTAAAGCTGAATTTTAGTCTTGTCAGATGGCAGCGCAGAATGTTGTTATTTGTGGCCCTTAGGGCCTCCGCAGTGGGTGCATCCTAGCTAGCTAGTTCTATACAATAAATAAATGCAGCCATGGACACTGGTTCTTTAAGTTGCGGGACTGACTCCATGAAGATGCAGCTCTTTGGTATAGAAGCAGCTCCTATTGATTAGAAAAATATAAACCTGGCAAACAATAGTACAATAACATTCTAGATTGAGTTGTTGAAGATATTTTTTCCATGTGGGTCCAATCTATAGATGCACATGCTGGTTCTTTACGCTGCAGCCTTAGTTATAGTTAATGTCACATCAGTGGTGGGTCCTGTCTAAGACCCAGGGCTAAGTCCATACATTGATGACGTCAAATAATGGTTAGATAGACTGATGAGAAAATTGCAGAAGCTTACCGGGGAAGAAGAGAAATGCCGGAATAGAAAATAGCCCACAAGGCCCACAATAGGAGGGCTCGCGTGGGCTGCAGGCCTAGGCCAATTTTGGTAACTGGCATACATTGCAGCATAGAGCTTTTTCTTTTTTCTTTTTTTAAACACATGTAACTTTTTTTTAGAAAAAATAAATGCATAGGACAATAATATGAGTGGCTCGGTAATGCACACTCTTCTCACTGATTTATAGCGCACCCCATCAGTTGAAACTGTGGCAAAATCTATTAATAACTAAGAACCGAACCTTGGAGAGAAGTGTGTACCTTGTAAGGGCAGTCCCAACTTAAGACACTAGTAGTGATGTCCATAGCCTCCACATCATCAAGAAACTAGTACAAGACACTATCCTCCTAAAGCAGACACTGATGCTCTATGACTAAATTAAATGCTGCTCCTCTCTCATCTTGTCTTAGATAGCGTGTAGAAACCATGTCTCATGCAAGACCTGGTTTCCTCCTCTTTCTTCATTAACTCACTTGCCATATCATTTTTTATCCTAACATGACACCTTATTTAATGCTATGGACGTCATCTTAGTCATTGGGTTGAGATTGCCCTAAGCTGACATCCATAATATGAATGGGTACTCGTCGATCTTTTTGTTAGTCCTACTTGTTTTTTTTTTCTTAGATCTTACTTAGGTCCATCTAGCTTATTTGTTAGCGGCTTTTGCTGTAATTAGCTAGATTAGACTAGTTAATTAGATAGTTAAAAGAGATTTAGCTGAGAATTAACTGATCCTTTTTGGATCCATCTTAGCTAAAATTAGTTGGTTATTTGCAATTAACTGTGGATCCAAAAAGAGTTGCTTAGAAGAAGTAAAAAACTAACAGATATGTTATGAAAACATTTAGGGATTGATAAATACTCAATCATTCCCTTAAGAGAAGCTCGTTGATACATTCTTCTTCGAGTAAGTCAAATGGCCATGCCAAATTGGACTGGATCCCGTACCTGGTCAAGCTTTCATGGCTGACATCACTGACTCCCAGTCGACGAAACAAAAAGAGCCGCCGCCCACCGAAGAACACGTACGGCCTCCTCACCTGTAGGGACCCTCCCCGTCCTGCATTCAAGTCAACAAAAAGCTTCTCTGCTGCGTTTAGTTCCAAAAAGTATGGAAGAAAGTTTGGAAAAAATGTCACATCGGACACTGTAGCGTAATGTATCACCTTTCGTTTGTTTGTGGTAACATTATCCTATCATGACCTAACTAGGCTCAAAAGATTCGTCTCGTCATGTACATCAAAACCATGCAATTAGTTTTTTTATTTACCCACGTTTAGTGTTCCATGCATGAGGAGAGAGATTTGATGTGATAGATGGATAGTGATCTTTGGAGAGAGAATTTTGGAAATTTTGATGATGGGATGGGGAACTAAACACAGCCTCTGTCTCTCCATTTTTCTTCTTCAGACATATCAAAAAACTTATAGCAAGGCAAACGCCTATAGTTGACAAGAACAGGCGAACATCAGATCCAAAAGTCGTATTCCTACCTGCCAACGAGGGACGTAAATAGTAACTTACTAGCTAAGTGTCCGTGCGTTGCTACGGGTATGATACATGAAGCAAAAATAAATAAATCACACGAAAAAATTAATTTTAACGGCTGTAGAGTCGCACCAAAGTCCATGATAGTTGGTATTTTTGTTTTTCGCAAAGGAATGTATGGTGGGCTACAAAACCGTGATGGTTTCTGCTGCATATGCTTTAATTCTATTAATTTATATACAATGCAAGCTATCAATTGAACGGTGACAGTGCCACTAAATATCAAATTATATTTTCCATAAATTTCATGCAAATAGACCTGATTACACTTTCATGGTATATTTCCATGCGTTGCTACAGATAAAAAAACAACTACATTGCACATCAGAATTGCAAAAAATAATATTTTATTATTGTACATTAATTAACATGTATTTCTTAGTTTAAAACATGTTACAGCAGATACAAATTTGAGCCACCACAAAAGAACAGAAAATTAAACAAATATACCTTTGACAAATATTTGTTTCTAGACATTACTCAAACTTCAAATACTAGAAACAGATATAAGCATGGAAAACACGTAATTCCCAAACCATTAGCAGTTTCCCAATCCACATTGAAGATTATTGCCACAGTTAAAAGCTTGCCACAATCGGTTTACAGCCTCAATTATTTTTCCTTTCCAACATACATAACCATATGCAGATAGATTGCAAAACTGCAGTATATGAAACATCGAGAAGAAATCTCAATCTTCTAGCCGACTGATAGGAGAGAACAAATAAGCATAACTAAAGACATCAAGACACATCAAATTTGCACTACGGCCAAAAAAAGGGCTTTAAGAACTGGACCCTATGCTGCAGAGTTATGACAACTTGTATAAAGAGTGTACCTAAAATGAAGTAGCTAAAACTAAAAGCATGAACAGTAAGAAGAATATTTGTACTAATGATTCAGATTTGTGACCTCTGTGTCCAGGTTGAGTTGTGTAATTCAGGCTATGCAATTTCTCAAGCATGTTTTTCCAATGAAGAAAAAATATCATTCTCTCAGATACAACACAGGCAAGCTTGAAAATAAATCTTATAAGATGCAACTCACGCAGCCAATTCAATAGACAATCTGATGAGTGTAAATGTTAGAATGAATTATGAGTACCCTGAGAAAATGTCCTGTTGCTAACTTTCATCTGCCACAAGTGTCAAGTATTGGAAGAACATGAAAGGAACTTGTTACAGCAAAGCAGGCACCGAATGTTATATGAGAATTTTAATTTGGATTAGGACATGTTGAAATTCAGATTCTAGACTGAAACAGTTTTGAAGATTTAGACTGAAAGACACATACTGAAATTAAACACACTGGAATTCAACCAACGACAGCGAGACGTCATATTATGACTGAAGGGGGTTCAGTACATAAACAGGTTATTCTCACGGGCACTTATCTAGTACTCAACATCTGTCATACATGCATTTTTACTGATCCATTTTTATAGCAAATTCAGAACTACAGTGAGCTACGAGCCATGTTGAAAAGTGTAGAAGCCACACACTCACACTGCCATCACATGCTGCGAACTTGAAACATCTCGCATGCTGAAACGGTATGAAGCAGATAACATGTGCTGCACAGGCTACTGAGAAAACTGTCAAGTTCTCACCTGGCGACACGATGGTGAGGACGACGATGTCCAAGGGTCTTCGCTTCAAGGCAGGTCGGTGAGCAGAGGGTTAGCCGCCCAATCCAGCCAGGCCGCACACATATTGCGATGCCGGGGATGTTCCCGTCGGGCTCAAGGACTCCCAGCTCTGCCCTCAGGTTGTAGATGGAGCGGCCGTAGAAAGGGAACGAGTCCCAGTCATTATGATTCTGGTTGAAGTGCCCTTCATCGTCCGCCCTGACGTGCCGGATCATCCGCCGATGGTCCTCCTCGGGCGTGGTAAGCCACCGGAACAGGACACTGCAGCCTCCTTGATATTGTTGTAATAAAGTAACAGTTGTGTTCAGCAAATATCAAACAACGTTAACTGAACGAACAAATCTGAAATTCTGAATACAACTGTGACGAGAGGTAAATCTTCAGAGACCAAATAGCTCCAATTACTGTGATCCGTCAAGAAATGACCAAGATCAAATAGCTCAAGTAAACTACACATCATGACAGATAACGAACTCCGATGTCTGATGATGAATGTTCCGTACTAATGTTCGTTATCTGTCAAGTAAACTACACATCATGACAAGTACTTACTACTAATAAGAATGTTCCGTACAAACAAACCTGTTCCTTGGTGGAGGAGTGCGCGTTGAGCTGTAGGGCGAGCGCGGCGGATGAGGCGAGGGAGTGCGCGTGGAGGTGCGGCAGGCGCTGCGCGACGTGCGGCGGCGGCACCCGGAGGCGCAGGTCCTGGATCGCGCGGCGCAGCGACGCCGCCCTGGCGTCAAGGTCGGCCGCGCGTCGTCGGCCTCGTCGTCGCTGGCGCCGGCGCCGCCGACCACGTCGGCTGCCCACGCGAGGATCCCCGCCATGGAGACCTCTTGTCCCGCGGCGGGTACGGTGGTGGCAAGCAGCAGGCTGCGTGCCTGCTACTCCGGATCCTAAAGTGGATTTGGGATTGATAGAATGGTAAGTAGAGATCACAGAAGAAGAGAGGCCGCCCAGGGAATTGGGGATTGGGGAAGAAGAAGAGCAGGGGATGTGGCCATCATGACAGATAACGAACTCGGAACTCCGATGTCACGGTGGTGTGGCGTCCGCCAGTGTGGCGGCGGCGGCGTAGGGGGAGCGTTGCGGCGTTGTTTCGGGGAGGGGATTGGCATGGGGCCCACATTTTGACGCTAAAAAAAATCGCATGCGGAGGTAGAGAGGCTGAGAGGGAGGCGGACGATGCGGACGGAGGGCGGAGCGACGGGTCGCAGCGGACGCGGTCGCGGAGGCGCGGGAGTGGGATGTCTGGGGGCCATCGGATTCAATATTGACGGTCAGAATGGATCGCACCGGTGGCAGACGGAAGGCAGACACACAGATCGCACGGTCGCCGTTCCCCAGCACAGGATTATTAGGAGTAGAGAAAACAACCTATAATTAGGTCAGAAAAAAAATTCTCAGAGGAATTAGGGTAATAATATAAACATGCAAAATTTAGCATTAATCATCACACCTGAACAAATGGCAAACTGAGAAAATTCAGTAGCGACTATTCAGTGCTAGCATGGATGCACCAAGGTTTTTGCATGTTGCTATCTCAAGATATATTTCAGGAACTATATATATTATTTCACGCTAGCCCACAGAGTCGTCATGTGATGGTTTTTGTTTGGCAACACAATAATAAACAGCTCTTTTGACATTTTTTTCAAGTTTGATTGAAATATTTATTATAAATTTGCAATTTTTCATATCTTTAGTAACAAGGAAAATTGAATAATGCAAGATCTAACATAGTAAATAGAGATGGACTGTATTACTGTATTTGGAACTTTAGTATCTATACTTTTGTGCCTCCACTCTGATTGATCAAATGTGTGTGCCTTGACGTACGGAAAAAAATCAATAAACCAGGTAGGTATTCTAAGTAATAGCTACTACACGTCCATACTCATCCTGGAAAAAGACTGAAAAACTGGGACAGAGCCGTCAGTTTCTGATGTGTTATAGGAATTTTTAGCAAAACGATAACATACCTAATCGCCCTGTTCGTTTGGCTGGTGGCTGGTGGCCACGGCGCGGCCACGGCGCGGCGCGGCGCGGCCAAATATTTTATTATATATGCAATTTTTTTTTCAGTTTCATATGACCTAGACACCTAGTTAGCACCCTGAGGCTTACTGCTAGTGCTTAGTGATCAAAGCAAAGGCTCTATAGGTGAATGATACCCTCAGCATAACACAGAGATTTAACCATCTCATTTTTGGAATCATAGGATTGTCAGGTAATTTACCTGGAAGCCCTTGCTCAGAGCAACATCAATTATACTTTTCCTTGTGATGCCAGGTAATATTGTTCCTTTTATCGCCGGAGTAGAAGTAACATTGCCCTGGTGCAAATCATGACAAGGAAATAAACAAACATAGACCAATAGATAACATGCATAACGACACCCGTGACCCCGGCCGTCCGGTAGTCATTCACCTCGACTCCACCCACTTTCCATTTCTGAATATCCATGATAAGTCAGCAGGAAATTCACAAGCATGCAACTACCATTAAGGAGACAACATAGTATTGCAATGTGGTAAGCAGCCAAGTCTGGCTGAATCTATAAGGTAGAGAATAGAACTCGCAGGGGGACGGACCGTTCATCAGTGTCCCTAACCGGTTCCATTTTTTTCTATTGTCCTGCTGAACTCAAACTAAAGTGAACATTTGACTAAGTTGGCAAATATTGTATTGGAAAAAACAATAATCTGGAAAGATGAATTATGTTTGGGATTTTGATATTTTTGTAGTGTACTCTATGGCATAGCATCTAGCAATTGCTGGTATTTTTTGTATTTAAAAACAATAGCTAGGCAGCAGAAAAGAAACAAAATTACAAGTTGTATAATAATCCAGTTCAGGAACCTATTATATACAAGTACTGTTTAATTCTTTCACCATTCCATTTAATTTGCATGATATAGAATTAAAGGTGGATGGTCACCTGCCAATAGGATATGATACGCGCACAATCCTCGTAGCCTGATCAGGTCGGCATACACCTTGATCCTGTATGCACGTGATCCTTGCTTCCTCTTCCGTGTAAGAATGATGTTACTCTATGACAAAATATGATAATTTATCAATATAAAATGTTACAGGATTAATAGTGAATTAAAAAAGGGACAGGAAAATCAATCTTAGATGCATTCAAATACTATCAATTATCCCCATGAAATTTAAAAAATCAGCCTGTACAAACCCTTAAAACTGTGCAATAGTAGGGTGGACTAATGTTCACCAGCTGAAAACAATGGGCCTTAATTACTGCTAAAGGTGAGATATGGGTGCGATTGAAGTAATCCCAAGTTCTTACATAATTTGGCAGCACCAATAATCATTTGTATAACAGGTTTTGGCATCATTATTGAACAGTAAGGCAGCTGTAAGACATGTACAGGCAGAAATACGCACAGGTTAATGTACACATTCAAGGCATGAAACATGCACCTTTATGTAGAGTCAACATTCAGGTTAACTGAACTCACGGCGCGACCACGGCCAGCCAGGGCGCGGCCAGCGGCCAGCCGGCCAGGCCACGGCGTGGCCACGGCGACGATCACCGGATCACGGGCAAAGGGCAGCAATGGCGCGTCCACGAGCTAGGGTTAGGCGGACAGGGGTCGGGGTCAAGTGTTTCACGATGGGCAGTGAGCTTTACCTGTGATCCGTGTCGCCGTCGATCTGCTCCTCGCCGTCGTCGTCGATTTGCTCCACCTGAACAAATGCCACCTCGCCGTCGGTGTGGGCGCCGTCGGTCTGCGCCTCTCCGTCGATCTGCGCCTCGCCGTAGGTGTGGGCGCCGTCGGTCTGCGCCTCTCCGTCGATCTGCGCGACGCCGTTGGTGTGGAGGCAGCGGCGGCTGAAGGGTCTAGGCGGAGGGGGGGTGGTGGAGCGGCGACGCGAGCGCGGGTTTTGCTAGGGTTTAGCGGAGGTGCGGAGGAGGGGGCGCGCTGCGGCGTCGTGCGGAGGGAGGGGGCGCGCGGGGGAGGGGGCTCGGCGTGGAGGAAATTCCGGGGGAGGCGCGGGAGGGGCGTCGGATATTGTATTTACGGAGGGAATTGATCAAACTGTGGACAGACGAAGGGGCAGACGGATAGTTCGCACGGTCGTCGTTTTCCAGTACAGTCTTATTAGGAGTAGAGATTTTCAACACGAAATAAATTGCCTTGTATGTAATCTTCAGTATGTACTACACGTTCGTCCCGTGATGTGTTTTGAACCGTGCCACTATTAAAAATAACACGACTCAGTTACCAGATCTACTGCCAAATAGGCAGCCACTTAATAATTTGATTATATACCTTGTGTGCTAGTAGGCTATACATCCAGATCAACTTAGAGAATGTTTGGATTCACCCAGATTCCTAGATTAAGTTAAGATTGAAAAGATGAATCACAAGAGCACTTTCAAGAGCTCTTAGCTCTCCTATATTCCGTTGGCTAGCTAAAAAAGAGAAAAGAAAAAAAAAATCACATACAATAGATTGGCCAACTTAATAGCTATTCTTTCACGCTAGCTATTTCCTCCCCTTCGCTAAATATCTTTGCTTAGCAAGACGAGCTCTCCATGCATGCTCGTCAATTTTAAAGAGTCTATTGGTTTACTCTTATTTTTAGAAAGTTTTTTATTTTTTAGTTAATCTATCTTTAAATTTATGTAGGATTATTGCTAGTAACGCTCTCATTACCTTGAAGAGATGGAGCCCGGCGACTCATCTGCTAGTGTCGCCTGGAACCCTCCGGCCAGCTAACGCCGCCGGTGAAGCTTATGTCAAATTGTCAACAGATCATGACGTGGCGGACATGCCATTTCCTCTAGAAAGGAAATCGTCGTAGCATGGATGCCTTCAAAGCGAAAGCAAAACCTTGCGCGCCAAAACGGAACGGATTCCGGTGCTGAAATTGGACGTATTCATGTACACGTAGTCGGTCAAAGCTGCCGTGGCTCACCGCCACAAGCGTGGCGACTGACTGACATCACCGGCGTCGTGTCCGCTGCAACAAAAAACACACCGGCCGCCGGAGAACGTGACCGCCCCACACTCTCTCCCTCTATTCATCGGTTCCCGTCACTTCACCCAACAGTAGTACGTCGGCAAGCTTCGTTCTCCGTCCCAGCTGCCTCCCTCGATCTGTTCCTTCTTCCCATGGCCAAACCAAACATTAGCGAGACAAACAAGACAAGTCACCCAGAGTTGACCAAGAAGCATCACATGATCACATCCAAAAGTCAGGTTGTTCATACCTGAAATAATCCATTTTTGTCGCAGGTCATTAAATTTGTGGCATGCGTCGTCGCGCTGGCCGGCCGACAGCCACCTCCCTCAACACACAGCCAGCTCTCAGCTCGTGTGTTTATTTATAGACGACGACACCCGTGACCCCGGCCGTCCGGTAGTCATTCACCTCGACTCCACCCACTTTCCATTTCAGCTCTGCGTGCTCCTCCTCCTCGAAGCTGTCGTCTAGATTCAGCCAACCCCACGACGACGAGCAGCTTCAATTCATCGATGGCCATGGGAAGAAGAAGAACGGCGGCGCTGGCGTCGTCCCTGGCGCTCCTCGCCGTCGCCTCCGCGCTGTCGTCGGTGCTCCTCCCGGCGTGCCTCGCCGTGACCTCGCCGTACGTGCGGCCGCCGCCGAGGGCGACGCTGTCCCTGCTCCACGACGCCGCCGCCGACGACGACGCCGACGGCCGGACGCCGCAGCAGGTGCGCACGCGTCGCTGCTCCCGCGCGCGCTTAATTAATCGCCATGCCCATCTTCCTCTCGGAGATCTCTCCGCTCCGGTTACGGCGGCGCGCGGCCTCTCTGTACTGTGTTTCGCCGGGCGATCGAGACCTGAATCCTGATTAGTGATTAGTAGTTAGGTTCTGAATTCGGGCTGTCATGCTGGCGCTGCAGAAATCTGCATCGTATAGCCAGCGATTCCGTGCCGTACGTCTTGCCATCACGTTGCGTATGGTGTTTAGTTGGCCACCCAACTCGGTCTCGAATTAGCACGAGAAATTGTCTGAAGCGGTGCAGGAGTCTAACCAGAAATCCTGCCCCAGAAGCAAGCAGCAACTTTGGTTCTGTTAGATCTTGTCAGCATGTGACACAGCGTGGCGTTCCTGGCCTGCTGCCCATGGCTTTCAGGGCACTTGTTGGACTACCCAGTTATTAAGGCTGCTCGCAGTGGGTCTCTTGGACCGTTCTTTTTTTTAAATGGTCTCCTGGACCGTTCCTGCAGGAACGTTTTACAGGAAAATGGCCTGTAGCGGGCTCCTGGAGAGCCTCCCCTATGTAAGGGGAAGGGCGCCGTTCCCCCAAGCCTGGGGGAGGTGCCGGAGCTCCCCTACGCCGCCAGCGTGACGGCGGGCCCACCGCCGCCGCTCCCTTCCCGCGCCGGCTGCAACTCCCGCCGGCCGCCGGCCGCCGCCTCCAGCTCCAGCTCCAGCTCCAGCAGCCGCGCCAACAGCTCCGTCGCGCCTCCAGCTCCTCGACGCCGCCGCCTTCCCGCTCGCGGAAGCCGCTCCCGCCGCCGCGCGAAGCCCGCTCACCCTGAGGCCGCCGCAACGCGAGCAGCAGGCGGCCGAGGACGTCGACGAGGAGCGCGGCGTGGAGGAGCGCGCCTGCCGCCGCTGGCCGTGTGCGCCACGGAGTCGGTGGAGGAGGGGAGCTTCAGAGGGGGTGGAGCGGCGCGGTGAGGACGCCGATGTGGCCGTCCCGCGAGAGCCCAAGCTCGATGTAACGCCCGCGTTTCTAATCTCTGGAAAATCACCGTTTAATACACCCGTGTTGACGCAAAATCTGCAGTTCACGCCAAGCACACAGCAAGCCGAATCAGCTGGCTTCACACTTGGCTCGAGCGTTCAGTTCCTGGAAGCGTGCCAGTCAATTTTCCTGAAAACTGACAAAGGAAGAGAAAATGTTTAGATACAAAAAAACTGGAACGTGCCGGCCGGTACCAGACAGTTCCATATTTGCGGCTTACAAAGCCAATCTTGATCGATATATAGCAGCTCGGAGATCTTCCAATGGTCGCCGCCGAACGAGACCCAAACGGCAACACCCTCGAGAGGGAAGAGTAAGCACCGTTGCCCGACCCTAGGAAGGATCAAAGCTTACGCCTGAAGATCATGTCCGACGAACCGAGAGCGCCTGTTCCTATGTCGCTCGCGCCCATCCACAACCCACGCTTCGCATCCACCAAAGCTATCCACAGGGCTCCATATGCAACCTGCAGCACCACCCGACACCTCGGGGAGATTGGTTCTCTCAATGATACGCCAAATCTCATATCGCCCCTCAATGGAAGACACTGGACTGACCAAATTGGGATAGAATTCATGAGCCAAATGGAGGAAGCTTGATACCGAAAGGGAGCAGCTTGGTTGGCGAAGTGCAGATCGGAGGCGGCGCCACCCGCATGACGACGCCGCAGGCAAGAGCTCCTCCCTCCCCCTAATCCGCTCTGCCCACAGGTCAAAGCAGACGGAGGACCAAGGCAGGGCGGAAAGAGGGGCTCATGCCGTCCCAGCGCCGCCGCCGCAGCATCTCCCCGCCGGAGAACCGGACCCCCGACAACCACCGCTGGATCCCAACGCCGCCAGGCCGAAACGGCCGCGCTAGTGCCATCCTCCTGCCGCCCACCGGAATCCCACCCCGACGGGGAGAGGCGG
>OAMR01000211.1:1860375-1870552 GCA_900205405.1 Echinochloa crus-galli
CCCGTCACATCAAAATGTCATAACATGCATGGAGTACTAAATGTAGATGAAATCAAAAACTAATTACACAGTTTTGTTGTGCTCTGTGAGACGAACATTTTGAGCCTAATTAATCAATTTTTGAACAACTTTTTACACATATAAACGAAATGCTACAGTGGCGCAATGATTACGAAGTGACCTTTTCCTCTCAAATTTGACCATCCAATTTTGAAACTAAACAAGGCCGAAGTGGAGGGCACACCAGGTCTACAATTCTACATGCTTGTTTAGTTGGGCAAATTAACTCATACTGTACTTTTCCCTATTAACCCATCACATCGAGTCAGACACATCCTAGCTCGGAGCACGCGGCATAGGGCCTGTATAGTTCAAAAAGCAACCCCAAATACACTATACAAAAAGAAGATTTCTCATCACATCAAAATATCATAATATGCATAGAGTATTAAATATAAATGAAATCAAAAACTAATTGCACGGTTTTGTTGTACTCTGCAAGACGAACATTTTGAGCCTAATTAATCATTTTTTGGATAATTTTTCACAAATACAAACGAAATGCTATTAGTAGTGCAATGATTACGAAGTGACATCTTACTTTCAAATTCAACCTCCTAATTCTAACATCTAAACACCATCATAATCTGATAACTTTCCTACTATTCCAGTCTATTCTTAGGCGCACTTTCTCCCAACTAAACACCCCAAGGTCACACATCACTCGGGCGTGTAGATGACCATTTGGTACAAGATCCATGGGCCGGCCCAAAGCACGATTTTTTGGTCCGACACGAGCACGGGCCCAGCACGATGTCATCGAGCTCGGGCTGGCATGAGCACGACGTCGGGCTAGTGCTGGACCTTGTTCTCAACTCATAGTGCCGGCCCAGCCCAGGCACGAACCCCCTTGGCACGAAGAGGCCCATGGGTTGGCACGAGGTCCAGTGGCCCATCTGGCTCATCTAACCCGACAGTATATAATCCGTCGGCTCCCTCACAAACCCTAGCCGCCCCCTCCTGGACTCCTGTCCCGCCACCGTCCCTCCTGGTCTCCTTTGCGCTTATCTCGCCACCTCACCTGCCCTGGCCAAGCGGCCACCGCTCTCCCCGCGCCGCCCTTCCCCGGCCAGCCCCTCCCGGCGCGACGTGCGGATCTGCTCTGGCCCTTCATTCTCGACGCCTCCTCCCTTCCTGTTGCGGCGACTCCTCCTCCATGGCGCGGCGGCTCCTCCTTCCCGGCGGGGGACGAAGAGAGACGGGTTGCTGCTAGCCGACGAACCGGCGGCAAGGAGGGAAGAGGAGGGAGGTGGAGGGGGAGTCCAGCGCCGCCGGCCGCCGAGCTCCGCACCAGGGAGTCGTGTGTGGGGGACGGGTAGCGTGGGAAAAGGGTGTTGACCTATCGGGACGCGCCGCGGGCCACCTCCTCCGCCGCCGGCCAGTGGTCGCCTCCTCCACACCCTCCTGATACCGTGATGCGGGCTGGCACGGCCCAGATGGCCCGTTGTGCCTGTTGTCGTGCCTCGGGCCGGCCCGGCCCGAGAAAATAGCCTCGGGCTAGTGCTGGGCTGTGATCTCAGCCCATAGTGCTGGCATTACATGAGCATGAAGGCCTTCGGGCCACGTTGGGCTGGGCTGGGCGGCCCATATAGCTATCTATAATGGGGCGTACATATGGCCAGGAGTTCATTGGACGGTGGTGTAGGCTGGTCAATGGTTGTGTGGCGAGCAAGGGAGGGGAGCGCTTGCCTAGCTAGGATCCATTCATGCTCGATCTTAAAAACTGCAATTGACTTCACTTCAAAAAAAGAATCTGCAATAATTGACAGATTAATTCGGTACTAGCATAGATCTCGATGACACTCCAGTCGTTGTTAGAAGAAGTCAATTTCAAAAACAAAAAAAAAGTGCTAGCACCTCTTGCTGTGATCGAGCTTTAGCCCAGCAATGCCAGCACATGATAAATAGCTAGCTCGAAAGCGTACGTGCTTTAGTAGTACAGTAACTTGCATTGTAGTTGCAGCTAGCAGCTAGCTTGTAATACTACGTACAATGGCGGCCGGTAGTCGTCATGCGACGTCGTCGGCATGCCTTCTCTTGTTGCTGTGTTGCCTCTACGCTAGCAGTGTCTGCGACGCCGCCAGCAGCAGCACCGTCTTGCAGCACTTAAGCTGCTCCACGGCTGGCAACTACACCCCTTCTGACGCCTACGCCTCCAACCTGAACCAGCTTCTGGCCGCGATATCCACCACCAAGCACGGCGGCTTCATCAAGGCCACGGTCGGGCAAGAGGCCGGCGCTCCGGGCACGGCCTACGGGCTAGCCCTGTGCTTCGCCGACTTCTCCCTCTCCGACTGCGGCGACTGCCTGGCCACGGCGACCGGCAGCGGCGCCGGGTTGGTGAAGCAGTGCCCCGGCAGCACCACGGTGGTGGCCACGTACGACCGGTGCCTCGTGCACTACTCGGACGCGCGGCCTTCTTCGGCACGGCGGACACGGACGTCGTGTACACGTCGCTCCTCCCCGGTCCAGTATCGGACCAAGTATACCAGAACACCCCTCTGTGGACTGGGAAACTCAATGCGAATGCCTCGAACAGAGCGACGCGATTGGCGTATGTCTTACCATCATCATCGCCGCCGTACATGCTTGCGCAGTGTACCATGGACTTGGCAGCGGACATGTGCAAGGCGTGCCTGGACATGCTCGGAAGCAAAATCCCCAGAGCTCAGGCGGCGGTGTTCAAGACGCCCAGCTGCTGGTTAAGATACAGCGTCAACACCTTCCCCGTTTTCCCACCGTCGGATGCCGTGGATGCTAGCTAGCAACTTCACCACGCCTTCGACAGATGCTAGCAGCAGCAACTCCACGCCATCGAAAAATAATGACAAACCAGCTGGTATGTACGTACTATGAACGATTACGGTTTTGCAAAAATATATATAGTTGGTCATTTTTGCAGTTATGCGTTATTTCACGTAAAATGCGCATACAAATAAGCTTCAAGCAAATTGTATCCTTATTAACTTTGCTATAATTTTTCTTGAGTCACAAAACACA
The DNA here is from genome assembly GCA_900205405.1 of Echinochloa crus-galli. Classification (NCBI taxonomy): domain Eukaryota; kingdom Viridiplantae; phylum Streptophyta; class Magnoliopsida; order Poales; family Poaceae; genus Echinochloa; species Echinochloa crus-galli. The sequence continues at coordinate 1,863,436 of OAMR01000211.1, forward strand.
CATCTCTCCTAATTAAATCCCATGCCACATTGATGGATTTAGAGCCATCCTCATTCACCATAACTCAACAAATGTTTCCTTTATTAATTAGCTTAAGCATCACCGACATGCTCAACATCGTCCCATCCCCTTACTGCTCCTTTTACATGTGGTCCATATTTTTTCTAATAAATTTCCATGCTCTTTTAGAGGTGCATCTTATACTTGGGAACACGTACTGGACCATCTAAAGGGGTGTGGGATCACCTGATATGCTCTCACAGTGTGGAGGCGGTGATATTATAAAACCAAATAGACTGTTAATAATGCCGAAGTTGACCTTTAGCTTTGTTTGTGAGATATGGAATTTGAAAGTGGCGAAGAAAAGGCCAAAATACCAATTATATAAAGAATGTCATGATATACATTCATTGTGTTTTTTCTTCTAGCAATACTGTTGTTTGTGCTTTACATTGTTTTGAGATGCACTGAGGCATTAACATAATTGCCCATGACACAGTAGGAGGCCTAGAAAACAGAAACAACATACACCAATGTTAGAAATACTGTTGTACCAACAAATTATTTGTTCATGTTTTGCTGAATTACCATATTAGGATTTCGCAGTACAATACAATAATAGATTCGAAATAGTTTCAGTGAAACTAATATCTCTGGTGGGTAACCGGTGCAGGTTCCCCTAGTAAACGCTTGAGTACCAGGGCAACTGTCGGAACAGTTGTCGGCGTAACACTTGGGGTGCCGAGCCTTGCAGCTCTTTTGGTCCACTATCTCCGCAATCGGCGCAGCCGGCGCTCAAGCCTGCACAACCGACTTGAGGATATGCGTTCCCCGGAGATGACCCGTGGAGAAGGGACGCAGACAGCAGAAAGCACCGTCATCCAGGATGCCACACAAGGTATACCATCATCATTTTAGCTAATTTAGCACATGAAACAAAAGTTCTGATATGATACCGCTTTGAATTCGATCCTAGTGCACACCGGAAGGCAGTTCTCGTATCAGCAGATACTAGGTGCGACCGAAAAATTTTCGCGCACGCTCGGAAGAAGAGGCTATTTTGGTGAAGTCTTCAAGGGAGTCTTGGATAATGATTTTGTGGCCGTTAAAAGGATTCTGCTAGTCGACGATGATCAAGCACAAGGAAACTATGCCGACGAGATTGACAATATAAGTCAGCTGAGCCATCCGAATCTTGTTCCTTTGATTGGTGTGACGAAAACAACGAGCTTCTTCTTGTATACGAGCTGATACCAAACGGCAGCCTTGATCAGCACCTCCACGAAAAAGAGGCGCCATTACAATGGGATATAAGGTATGGGTTTTGCTAGCTAGCTCCTTCATTCTACAATTCATGAACTCATCATCACTTTTCAACATTGATTATTATGTGAGTTGAAGATCAACATATTTTGCTTTAATTTTCCACGTACTATGTATATCGTAGGTACAAGGTAGCAATTGGCATAGCCAAGGCTCTCGACCACCTGCACGGACAGAACTGCATCCACAGGGATATTAAGCCAAGCAATGTGATGCTTGATGAGCACTTCAATGCCAAAGTTGGCGACTTTGGGCTGGTCAGGCGAATCCGTCCTGCTAATACCTCTGAAACAATGACGACCATCGTCGCTGGGGATTTGGGGTACACAGACCCTGAATCCATCAGGACAGGCAGGGCGGGCAAAGCATCTGATATTTACAGCTTTGGAGTGTTGCTGCTTGAGATTGCGTGCGGCATAAGACCAAAGTGCAGACAAGAGGATCCCAATGCAAACACACTCATTCAGAAGGCAAAGATGTCTTATGCCCGTGGTGCCCTGCTCGACGTAGTGGATAGTCGCCTCAATGGTAGCTTCGTCACGGCGCAGGTGGAACTTGTGATACGTGTTGGGCTTCTGTGCGTCCAAGATAACAGCACGCGGCCGAACTGCAGGCAAGTGCTAAATTTTTTGAGCGGTACGGTTCCACCACCTTCTCCTCGTTGGAAAGATCAAGATTCTTCGCTGGCCATACAAGGTACCTATATATGCATCCTTTATAATTATATATATATGCCCTGTGTTAAGATAATCGAGTGTCGATACAAAATGTGAGCATGTAACATACTCCCTCCGTTCTAAATTATAGGTCGTTTTGGCTTTATTAGATTCATAGATAATATTATGCATTTAGATGTACACTACTATTATACGAGTCGGTTATTAGAGACCTTAAAGAGTGGAATATCTCTAAGGATTTAGCTATGGATAGGAGCGCTTGGAGACTAGCAATTAATGTGCCTGAGCCGTGATTTTTACTTTCTTTTCTGCTTTCCTCTAACTCTTTTTCTGTTTTTTTTTTTTGACCTTTTGGGTTTCACCTCTAGCCTACCCCAACTAGCTTGGGACAAAAGGCTATGTTGTTGTTGTTGTTGTTGTTAGATGTACACTACTATGTCTAGATGCATAATAATATGAATCTAGAAAATCCAAAACGACCTATAATTTAAAATGAAGGGAGTATATATTTAGACTTTGACCATCAATAACTATTCGAATTTTTCAGTTTAAATTTATAAGTTAATATGTCTACCATTACCAAAAGTTGTTTTGAAACAATATAACATTTCCCCTTATTTTTATAGTATTCACGGTGTACAAGTGGTGCTTTCTTTGGCTGAGGTGACAAATATTTGATTGATCTATTGTGCTAACTTAATTATTTTAAAAAAAGATTCTATGTAACACCTAGCATCGAACTTGCTTACTGCCTAACTCCTATGTGAAATGGGTCTATAACCAAAAGACACTATGTCATGTCTAATATTATGGGCCAAACTACTTAGACTACCAAGATAGATACTAATCCCACCAAACCAGAAATGTAGGCCAAATAATGGGCTGGAACTAGAACACTAATGGACTAGAATAATGTTACATTGCAAAATTCAAACTGTTTTAGTAAATCGAAATGGAGCAAAATTATTCTAACAAATCAATTAATTTTGCAATTACAGTAAATGATGCATCTGATCCGAAGGAGTACTCATATGATCAACTGTCAGAAGCAACCAATCATTTTGCAAACAAAATCGGATCGGGTGGATTTGCTGATGTCTATGAAGGTGAACTGGACAAAATCTCTGTGGCTGTGAAACATATGTTCAGAGTTGACGACATAACTATTAAGGAGTTTCTTTCGGAGATTCGAGTTATTCGCCAACTAAGACATCGGAATCTCTTGCCTCTTGTCGGTTGGTACGCTAACAAAACCAAACTTCTAATTGTCTACAAACTGATGCGGAATGGGTCTCTTCGTGGTCATCTTCATCAGAAACCAAACACTCTTCAATGGAATCAAAGGTATGCCCTGCACAATGCATATCGCTGAATCAGTAGATCTGCCCAATTCATGAAACAAAGAGGCTAATTTATTTTAAAAAAATAAAACTTAAAAGGAAAATAATTAGGCATCCCATGCAGGAGTAGACAATGATCCACAAGTGTGAAGGTTAAGGTTCTTGCCCATCCATGCAGCATGCAAACATTTTAGGATTATAACATCAGAGGAAGTACTAAATAAACTCGTAAAGCACGAGTCGTTTTAGTTGAAGAGGTTGATGACTTTATGTTTGAACTTTCAGGTTCAAAATAATAACCGACATAGCATCCGCCGTGGCATATCTTCATGAGGGCTCGAACCTGCAGACTGTCCTGCACAGGGATATCAAACCAAGCAATGTTATGTTGGATGAGAACTACACTGCCAAGCTCGGTGATTTCGGTTTGGTGCGCGAAATTGACGATGAAGCTAGCAAAAAGGCAGCTATTTTTGGTGGCACTATTCATTACATGGATCCAGAATACTTCAGAACACTTGAGGCAAGCAAGCAGACCGATGTTTATAGCTTTGGGGTTGTTGTGCTTGAGATCGTCCTCGGCGAAACTCCAAAGGCATTCGTGACAAAAGAAGGTCAACTTACAAACGCATTCGTCCAGCAGACTTTGCGTTGGTATGAGGACGGGACAATTTTTCATAAGGTGGATAAACGACTGAATGGTATATTTGACGAGGATCAGATGCGGCGTGTTATACAAGCTGGGATCATGTGTGTTAACCCAGATCGTAAAAAGCGGCCATCCTGCACGCAAGTTAAGCATTATTTGGAAGGTCATGCCTCAGAAATTTGAACCATCACCGTCGTCCTCCTTGATTCCCCAAGAGTAGCTGATTGGGTGGGGTTTCCATGCAGAGCATGCAATCCTTCAGGTTGACATACGAAAGTTCTCCGCTAGTCCTGATTTATTTTTTTTCATATTTTCCAAAATCGAATTCGCTCATTTTCATTGTTGAAAGTTTGCTTCAGCATTAGGTCATCAGCTACTTTAGGCTGACAATAAGGACGCGCTCTAGCATCATGGTGTCTTAGCGTTATGCTACCTGTGTAACAAATTCATCATTTATATTTTTCAGACAACACTCATTTTGTAGGCAGTTGCGGCCCTCAGTGGCCCTTGATGCAAGATAAATTTCTACCGTGTTCAACCACAGATCTACGTAGGTGATCATAGACACGCAGCACAATGGAGGATGAGTCGGAGCAGCTAGTCGATCCCAAGTCATATACGGAGTATATGCCATATGCATTGGTGTAGAAAACAGTCTATCTTGTCTTTGCAATCCCATCGATTTTTTTAATGGACCATGAAAGTTTGTGCTTTCTCGAACTTTTATTAAAAAAAGAATTGACCTGGTCTATGAGAAAAATCGAGCTCAAAAACTATGCTACTCCGGTTAATATAGACCGTACAACTAGGAAGGTAGATGTACCATCCCTCACAAATTTTGTCCATCTACCGCATAAATAGAGGGGTAGAAGCTCTGAACAACTCTGGTCCACAGACCATACGACTCCGATGAATAGGATTGGGACATCAACGCGCACCGCTTAACTCAACTAAAATAACTTAGGCCAACTTCAAAGCGCCACCCAACTCAACGTTGCACGATCAGATTGGAGCATCGACACGACCCTCAAGGAGCACCGTCGGTAGTATTGGGACATGGACCCGGGCCTCCCAACTCCGCAGGCCATCTATTTTTTTCTCATTTTTAAAATAAAACAACAAAGGAAAATGATAAAAAAAGAAGGAATGAAAGAGAAAGAAAATGCCCTCACATAAGCAACCAAAGTCATAGCACCCCACTGGAGAAGTCACCAGAAAAGTCCATGTCAGAGATGCCCAACGTCGCCTTAACGAAGGACATAAAGCTAGAGATGCTATTGAGTTGAGTTATGAAATTAATTACAGATTAATTAGGTTTAAAATTTTGTTTCTGACGAGTTTTGAAATTAGTTTTTTTATTAGTATTCGAACATCTCGTCCGATATCCCATGAAACATTGATGTGACATCATAATGTTTTTCATCAACGAACTAAACAAGGAATTGGATTGTCATAGTTGAACTTTTCGTTCCATTAGAACTAAAAAACATCATTTTTATAAAATAAGAGTAATTATATTGTTAGAATCTCCAAAAGACTAGCAATAATCCTAAATTTAGAGATTAAGAGGTTAGTTAAAAAAATAAAAAGCTCCCAAAATAAGGGATAAACTAAACTCTCTATTTTCCGCTCTTCAAATCCTAGTGGCTATCTTCAATTCTTCCTCTCCACCCATACTGATACATGGGACCCATGCATCCTACCCTTCCATTCCCCTTTTTCCTATGCCCAGCCCTTGTGCCTCTAGCATCACAAACCACCGATCAGCCTTTCCCCATCCCCTTCCTCCACTCTACTGGCGCAGGAGCTCTGCCCAGCCTCAACCCGCGCAGCCACTTCCCACCGGGCGGCTCCTCCTCGCGTGACCCCTCCCCACGGGTCAGCCACTCCTTGAGCGGCCTCTCCTTGTGCGGCCCCTCCCCGTCTGCCGACTCTTCCTCGCCGACCAACCACTTCCTGCACTGCCCCTTCCCACCAGCTGGCCTCTCCCTGAACGACCTCTCCCCGTTGACTAGGTCTCCCCACATGGCCGCCTTCTTCCCTTACCCCTCTTGTACTGGTCTGATCCGGGCGGTGCACCTCCTTCCAGTGATGGAGGTGGTGGCACCGTCGCCACCTTCGTCCTTGTTGGCGTTAAAATCACAAGCTCACACCAAACAGGTAAGAACTTGGACACTTTTTCTATTTTCTCATTGTTTTAGAATTATGTATTGGGGTCGGCTTTTATAGTGACGACTCAACTTCCAATTTACCCTCAATACCCTCGGCTCACGCCGCCCACGCCTATCTCTATTTGACAATGGCCGAGGGTACTAAAGGAATTTTGCACCGGAAGACAAACTCAACTTGAATACGCAACCCAACTCACGCGTTAGATGCCAGTTTCGGCACCTTATCTAAGTCTTTGGTCTTTCATTTGAGCAGATCGTCACCCCTCGCTTCACACCGCGTGCCTCAGCTGTCTTTCGGCGAACCTCCTCCGAATGGCGCGGTTTGCACATCTTGTCCTAAAGCTTGAGCTTCCTCCGAGCGCGCGCAGACTTCGCACCTTGTCTCTGGGCATGAACCTTCTCCGGGCACGAATGAACTCCGCGCCTGGCCTTCGAGCCCGGATCTCCTCGGGGTGCGCACAAACCTCGCACCTTGCCTTCAAGGTCGGACCTCCTCTGGGTGCACACGAACTTTGCACCTTGTCTTTGAGCGCTTCCAGTAGTGTGCCGCCTGAGATAAGCTGAAAAACCAGTGTTGAAAACAGAGAAGCTCAATATGGCTTTTCGGCACCGCAGGGTGACTCGAGGCCTTTTCCGAATAGCGAAAATGAAGGTTAGCTTCGTCGATGAACTGTGTGCACCGAAGTGATTCAGGACCTTTCTCGAACTGCAAAAACGGAGGTTAGCTTTACTTATTAAAAATTGATTATCAACAGTAGCCCCTCAATGTTTCGGACCTGAGCCAAAAAGGCCAACTCATCGACCAAAAGAGATTTTTTGCAGAAAAGCGTCACCTCCGAGCTGGTTGGAGAAAGGTCTAACCTTGGTTACTGGGAGTTAACGCTTTATTGATAAGGTGATGCGTCGCAATCTCTCCCTCCGCGCTTCTCGGAAAACGAACTGCCGCGGTCCTCGAAC